>VZTG01006988.1:71769-130210 GCA_013397845.1 Melanocharis versteri
GGGTGAAGGGGAGGGGGTGGGGGGAGAAGTTGGTGAAGAGGGTAAAGGAAGCAACTTTTTAAATAAAAAAAAAATAAGTGATGAATAGATCGGCTAATCCCAGGAAACCTTGAGAATATAGAGCAGCGTCTGTGGAGCCTCCCTTTTTTCTTTTCTTTTTTTTTAATTTTCCTTTCTTTAATTTCGCTGCAGCACGTATAATCAATTATGGCTTGAATCGGGGATGAGGGGAGGGAAAGTACTTCAATTCATAAATCAATTTTATACGGTCATCAGTCAGGTTGTGAATGCAAATACCTCTGTCGGTTTAGGTTATTCAGGATTAATTGACTCCCACCGGGCTGGGCTGCAGATGGAGAGAAGCTTTCTCACAAAGTCTGCTCAGGCTCAGCATGGGGGCAGGCAGGCGGGCTGGCTTCCTCCTCCTCCTCTTCCTCCTCTTTCCTCTCCTGGAGCATTATACTATTGGCGTTGAGGAGAGTTTTGTGTGTGCGTGTGTGTGTCCCCTCTGTGAGAGGGAGAGATGCTTGAAGAAAGAAAGGGATATGCAAAGATTAAAGTCACAAGCCCCCTCTTCAGCCCTGGCCTGCGCAGACACTTTTATGTGATTAGGAATGCTTTGCTTTCAAGGGTTTGCTTTTAAGCCTTGAGCTTCTCTTGAACTTCTCCAATAAGAATACAAACAGCAGTGTCAAAGCCTCCCCTGTGCCTGGAATTCGAGCTCGAGTTGTGTCATTAAAAAGCCACTTCGCTACTGGGACTTTGGCATCTGAGTCACTGTTTCAAAGCCAGTCTGGGGCAGGAGAGATCGAAAGTCATTAAACATCTAGTGGTTGTTTTGGTGGCCTATTGAAAAATGAGGTTTGGAGGGTTTCAGGGCCACCAGGAGGATGCAGAACAAATGCTGCCACCTGAATCCTCCCTCCTCCTCCTGCACCTTCTCTCCAAGGGCTGCATGGCTGAAATATCTGGCAAGCGGGGGCTGTATGGAGAAAACCCAAAGGATGGATTTGCTGGAGGATGAAGAAGGCTGTAAGCTGCAGCCCCTCTTTTCCTCCCCCATTAGCACACATCCTGGGCTAAACAGCAGGGCAGAGCTGGCTCTGCACCACAGAGGGGGCTCTCTTGATTTCCTCACACACACACCCCCCAATCCCATCGTGGGACTGCACCACTTCATGACACCCCCTGGGAAAGACAGTTGGTATAACACCCAGGTACATGCCTTTCCCTCTTTGTTTTGGCTTGTCACACCTAGGCCTTTTCAGACCAGGACATCTCAGCTTCAAACTGCAGGAGCTCATCTAGAGAAAGAGGCCACCAGACATGCATCAGTGGATACCTAACTATGAGATCAATTGCCAAAACCAGTCAGAATATGTAACCCTGTTTTCTGCCTGGGGAAACTGAGGCACAGATAAAGATGTGGCTCAATCCAAAGCATCCTACCTTAAAAAGTGGCATAGCTGGGAATAAAGCCTTGGTCCTATTGTCTGCACTCTTGTTCTGGTACGCACCAGGACCCAGACAGCAGACCACCAGAGCTGAACACGTGGGGCATGTCCATGCCCTCTGCTGTACAATGCGCTAAGCACATCAGGTTTCAGCAGGGCTGGAGGAACTGGCACGTCAGTGGAGTGCCGGAGATGACCCAGTGGAGCTGATCCCCACAATGCCATGGAAACAATAGATCGGAAACACCAAAAGCTCGGAAGAGGCTGTGGAGGTAGCAATGACTGGAGAGGAAGCTTGGCTATGCTTAAAGCACCCCGGGAGGAGGAGGCTGCAAAGGAAGATGAAAGGAGCTGTCTGGAGCTGTCTGCAGTTAAGTGGGGAGGTGGGAAACGGCTTTGCAGTTCTTCAGCAGGAAGCGTGGGGAGCAGGTCTTGGCAAAGGGAAGCAAAAGGGAGAAGCAGAACAAAAGAGCCATGCAACTTCCACTCAATGCTTTCCTCCATTTTGGGCAAATCTGCTATTTGAACAGCAACCAAAGAGCCAGGTGCTTTGGATGGTCTTCTACAAGGCTCTGCCAACTTCACAGCACCCCCCAGCTGCAAAATTCCCCGCTCGTTTTCACAGATGCAGTTTCATCAAAGCCCCTTCCCACGGCCCACTCTGCCCCCTCTGCCTCCACTGCAGTCACGGGCACTCCTACACACACCATCCTGCCACCCCATTTCCCCTCAGTGCTTCCCCTTCGTGATAAACACTGTGGACAGTAATTGATGAGAATATGAATGCCCCAAATTCCTCCTCCCGTATTTTTTGAAATGAACTTGGTTCATAGTCTAGAGAAGGCACACATGGGATTGTTAGCTCCAGCACCAACCTGGAAGCCTCAGGGAATTTAGCACCCCTGCCACATCCCGAAGTACAACCCATTAGGAAGGACGGGCCCCGTGTTTGCAAGCCCGTCAAGTCTTTCACACTGAAAATGAGAATTACGCAGACAAGTCAGGCTCTCTTCTGCTGAGGCTGTTGCACCTTGTGGGTTCTCCATGGCCAGCATGTTGTCTCTGCTGCACCTTCTCCATATGGCAGTGCCAGGGCATGTCCTGCTCAGGGGCTGGCAGTGACTGGGAGCACGGGATGGGAGCACATTGCATGTTCTGTGCGTGGTGCGGGAGGCCTGTCAGGCTTGTGGCAGTACCAAAAAGCTTTTGCCATATGGCTCTTCACATGGGAGCCCTGTGCTCCCTCTTCCTGTGACAAGCACAGGAAATCCATGCATTAGATAAAAAAGTGTCCTGATGGCCTTGTGCATGTCCAAGTCCCATCCGCCCACCAGCCTGACAGTAACCAGGTCTGACTCTTGCTAAACACACGTCCTTGGGGCCAAAAGCTGGAGTCTGTGCTGCCTCTGCTAAGCCTTGTCTAAATTCCCTGCTGAATATCCCTGAAAAGATCTGCTTGGTGTTCATCAGGTTGGAAAGCAATTTAAAAAAAAAAAAACAAACACCCTTTGGGATCTTCCAGCAAATCTGTAATATGTGAGAATTAACCTATTTTTAATGCACTGCCTGCTTTCCCCACACTCCCTTGCTGGCTCGAGGCTGGTTCATCTTTCAGAGCTGAACAATGCTTCGTGTGTTTCTGTTTGCTCAACATTTAGAGGGGAGGCCTTCCTCTCTTCAGTGCTTTCTTAGCATTTTTTAATCATGTTTATAAAGTCAAATACCTAAGTGACCAAAAGAGCAGCGAGAACTGCTTCTCTGCTCTGCAGGGTACTGAAATCTGCTCTTGAAGTCAATGGGGAGAGCCATGCTCTGCTGAAATCCTGATCAGAGCTGGGGCTTTAGCAAAGGGGAGGAGTGATCCCCTTGCTTTACTACACAGCTCCTTTCACAGAGGACTGGGGAGGGAGGGGAGAGGTGGGAGGGGGGAATTTTTACACCCGTGGTGGGACTTCTGAAGAATTTACAGTCATCTTTCCTAGAGACACGAAAGATTTTATAGCCTTGGTACCAGTGGTTACAATGCCCTATGGAGCACAGAGCTGAGTGTATGCCAGGGACCCCTTCATCTCACCAGAGGCTGGAAGGTGGCCAGGGGCTTCACACGGGGAAGTTTATTTCAGAGAGAGAAGGGAGTGAGGAAGCGGGAGGGAGAGAAGAGCAGAGAGAGGCCGAGCAGAGGGGGAGAGGGAAGGGAAAACAAAAGCATGTGAGACGGGAGAGTGAGGGAAAGAGGCAGGATGGAGAGCAAGGGTGGGGGAGCAGAGGGAGGCAGAGAAATAAGAGAATGCCAGCGTGGGAGGAATGAGACGAGGGACCCAGAAAGGAGGAACAGAAGGGAGAAATGAAAGGGAGGGAGAAAAACATTTTAGAAGTGGCAGAGGGAGGAAATATGAGACGAAGGAATAACAGAAAAGCAGCCAGAAAGAGGGAAAGGAAGAAATAGCAAATACGAGTAAAGTTAGAAAGCAAAACAGGTTCTGAGAGCAGGTACAAGAGGGAGGCTCAGCGGCAGCCTGCAGCCCAGTCCCCCAGACAAACCCAGCACAGAAAATGAGGCTTTTCAGTGACTGTCCCCATTCTCCTGCCAAGTCTTCAAACTGAGAGAGGAGCCAGGAAGCACTTCTGCATATCCAATTCTGCACAGACCTGCACAGTCAGGCTCCTCTTGGGCAGATAGTCACAAAAATGAATATGCATCTATATATGCATGTGTTTGTGTGCACATGTGTATGCACCCTTACATATATGTGCAAGCATGTGATATATCCAATGCTATGACATCCAGGCTTTCCCTCTCTTCACACTTCTGTGCACCTGCTATGAATGTGCAGATTCTCCCTGTACCTTCACCTGCTTCCACAGCCATCCACACACCCAGCTTGAGCTCTGCTCCCTCCTCAGCTGGCTGCAAAACAAGGCTTACACTTTGTGAAAAATGCTGAGGTTTGGCTGTTTGGGTTCATTCCATGCTGGGGAGAAAATGAGCCTTTAAGATGTTGGTTGTTCTT
Source organism: Melanocharis versteri (assembly GCA_013397845.1). Classification (NCBI taxonomy): domain Eukaryota; kingdom Metazoa; phylum Chordata; class Aves; order Passeriformes; family Melanocharitidae; genus Melanocharis; species Melanocharis versteri. The sequence goes on from VZTG01006988.1 coordinate 76,235, forward strand.
TTCCTTTTTTTTTCCTTTTTTTTCTTTTTTTTTTAATGAGGGAAAAAAAAATCAGACAGAAAAATGAAGCCAGCAAATGCTCCACCCCAGAACATCAAACATGGACATACATTTACGAAATGGTTTCTCTGACCTGGTGGTCTGTGAATGCAGATTTAATGATGATTGTGGTGGTCAATTATAGCCTGGTCATTCATAGCCCTATGAGGCTATGCTTGAGGCCTCTAGCCCAGGAGTTACAGCGCTGTCAGGACATTAGAGAGTCAGTTCCACGTTCTTCATGCTAAGTCCGGCAAAATCAATGTGCTGGCCTATCTCTGGGTGCAGTGGGGTGATCTCTGAGCTCTGCCTCTGCTTGGTTTGCAGATGGGGGAGTGTTTGCCCAGGGTTCCCACACAGCACTGTGCCTCCTGTGAGCAGAGCCAGGCAGACCTGGGGCTCTCGGGCCAGAGCGGATGTCGAGCTCCTGCCAACATCGACTGCCCATCGCTGTGCTTCTAAAGCACAATGTGCCAGCTCAGACTCAGGGAGGGTCAGTGGCAATCATAAAACTCCCTTAAAGTGAACATCACACTCATCATGCTTCTATCTCATTATAATGGACAGAAAGGGCCTTGTGGCAGAGATTTTCTATACTTTTATAGGTGTTGGCAGAGCCCAGAAAGGGTAGGGAACCACAGGGCAAGAGACCTGGCAACTGTATATTGGGATGAAGAAGCAGCAGTGGTTTAATATTCTATTAAAATTGCTCGCCACAAGCTGTGCAAACTTTCTCCTGTTAGAAAAACACTGCACAAAGGCCCTGGGTAATGCATTGTTAATGGGTCTCTCTCATACCGACAGTAACCACAGCTCCATGCTGGAGCAAACCACCAGAGGAGGTAGATCTGTGCATGCCACCGCTGCAGGAGCATGTCCTGACATCTGAGCACCATGGCAGAGCCATGAGGATGCCAGGGGAACATCCTCTCCGTGTCAGTGTTAAATGTTAGACCTCCTGGGGGACAGCTGCATGTTTTTGGACACTCAGGGGCATGCTGTCCCCTGCCATAATTTGGCACCAGTTGAGTGCATTTGACTTAAGATGGATGAAATGCAAAGAGGCAGACCTCCAGTTAGACAGCTTTGGGGAACAGCTTGAGGAAGGGATGCTTTTATTTCAAGACCTTCCAGATGCACATTTCCCTCAGCTTGTAATTCAGCCTTTCACTTGATTGGTGGTGCTCATCTAATGCCATCGGCTTTTACAGCCTCCCCGTGAAACACCACTGCTTTCAGAAATGCCCCCATCCCCTCTCTCCCCACATTTTCTTTGAATTTTTTTGCTTTCCTATAGAATAACCAAGAAATGCATAGGGTAAAGTGCCTCTGGCAAGGCAGAGAAAGCATGAACCAATGGAGTAACAGGAGTGAAAGCTGTGCTCATCATCTGTACCCAGCAATGGAAGTCAAATTTACTTTATTTTTTCTGTTCTTATTTGGTCATCAGAGGCAGCTGTAAAGTCAAGGCGGTCTGCTTTGGAGATGTGTGGTCATTTCTGCTAGGATAGAGTACCAGTGAGCCTGCATGTCAGGGCAGGAATGGAAAGGAACTGGCCCTTGTGCCAAGACTTTCTTGGTAATCCAAGGAATTCACCCACAAAAAATGCTAAATTAGTTCAAACTATAGTCCAGAGGGGCCCTGGTGTCCTCAAGCTATGAACAGAGAAGAGAAATGGATCTGATAAAAAGCCACATTTCTGGTAGGCTTGGACGAATGCTGTGTGCTCAGTACACGAAGGGAGTCTGCATGGCTGTGCACAGGTCTGGGGCCGTGCACTACTGGCTGATTAAATCTTTTACTCCTGCTGGTGAATAATTATCCGCCTGACCTGTTCCACCGCAGGCAGCAAGAATACCCCATTAGTGACTTCTTCCCAAGAAGAGTGGGGTGCTCATCACTCATCTGGCTCTACCTGGCCTTTGGCAATGAAGCTTAGGCTAGAGGTTTCAGTACCAGGTTCTGGATGCTGACAGGAACGTCCCCAGGTTCAGGGACCCCTGCGGGAGACCTGGCTCTTGCAGGTGGGCAGAGCGCTGCCTTGCAAAGGAAAGAGCCTGGCACCTTGGGAGGTGTGGCCCAGGGCCTTAGTTCCGATGTTATTTTGTTCCCTGATTTTGGAAGCAGCAGTGGAAACAATTAGGTCTCTTAATTTCTCTGAGGCAAGATCCAAATACAGAAAAGAATACATCTCCCAGGCAGGGAGAAGTGGGGAATTAACTGCCTTTTTTTGGATGAGATCAGAGAAAGCTGATTTATGAAGCAAAGAGAAAGCAAAGTGCTTTTATGGGTAAAATGTTCCCTGCTTATTTCCTTTCTGTCAGACTACGTTCCTCCCACGCTTCTGGCTGCGAGCTTGCTCCTTGGAAGCCTGTTTAAGCATTTCAGCATGTGATGATTTAACTGGGCATGGATTCTGACAGATCTTTGCAAATAACATCACAGGAGTTGCTGGAGGTGACAGCCTAACGCCAACTCGGGGCACGTTCAGGAGGACAAGGCTGGCAAAGAGAAACCCAGTCCTCCCTGTGAGCTCCCAGCCTCTGCCAGGGCCCCTGTGAGCATCAGGCCCTGGGAGACACCCCTGGCCATCCGCTGAGATGGGGTGTGCCTGGCAACCTGCTCTATCTGCCGTCTACCTTGGACAGAGGGCTCCAGAGCTGAGAGGGCTCCAGAGCTGAAGCCTCACGGAGAGCGGGGGTGTTTGGTTACAGCTCAGGCAGAGCGAGGGAAAGCAGGACAGGAGAGAAATTCAAGAAGTTGGGTGTGGAATGAGAAAGTTTCTGCAATCAAATTTCCACACACAGGGCTTTCAGCTCCTGCCAATGTACATATAGGAAGGGATGAACTCAGGGGAACTCAAGAGGCTTATTCCAGCTAAGGGAGAATGTAGCAAGCAACTAAAGTTGAATTATAGGGTACCAGAACTGCATCTGGGGCATCTCAAGTGTTGATGGTCAGGCTGTGCTGTCTGCCCTGGTGGCCTGGTTCTGAGTGACAGACACCCAGCCGTGGCAGGTAAGGTCCTGACAGATCTAGCTGCAAAGATCTGCTGCGCCCACACATGCAAGTACAGCCCAGTTTTCACTTTTACAGGGGGGGCATCAATATTGTCTGCGCTGTCCAGAGGAACCACAAGTAGAACCACACTGGTGATCTGAGGAGCATGGATGTGGAGCAATTCAATGCACGCATGTAGCAGGTTTTGCACACCCAACAGACCATTGTGGGGGTTGCTGGAAGGTTTTGGTACAACTGGCTGTCACTTCTGCTCAGGCACCGCCGTGTTGATGAGATATCAACCAGAAAGGACTCCAGAGCACCCCCAAGGACACCGTAAGGTCCAGGGACGGGAACAGTCAAACACTTGACATACCTTCACAGGAGAAAATTAGCACAGGAGGTGAAATGAAATCAACCCCCTACAAAGTCAGGCAAAACAGGAAAATATAGTTTAATAACTGGTAATGATACAGAGAAGCCCCCACGCTCAGACCCCAAACTGCGGTAGGTTTACAGGGAGGAGGGGAGGGCAGGGGTGGGAGCTGGGGGTAGGGAAGAATTGACCTCTTTCCCCCCTGCCCCCTCCTTTTTCTTTAAATCCCCACCTAGTCAGGAGTGCTCATTAAGGATGGCTCTCGTTTCCCTAATTAGGCTGCCCCCTTCCCTTCACAGGGCTCCAGACCTCTGCCATTCAGCAATAACAAGAATAACAAGAAACTCGTTATTTTACAACCTGGGCCAGGGAGGAGGGGAAGAGGGAGAAGATGGCTTTGTGATGTGCTGCTTGGAGGAAAACAAGCTCAGAAAAACCTGGGTGGAGGGAAGAGTCCCTCCTGTTAGGGAGACCTCGTCTCCTCTTAAACACTCTTGCCCTAGTGCATGCCTGCGCTAGAAGTAACGCTATAAGGAATGAGGATTTGTTTGGGGTGTTTTTCCCCTTTTCTGCAGGCTCATTCTTGAATGTCGTTTTCCTTTCTAGCAATTATACGTATGTGTACTTGATTTTATGTGAAAAGTAACCTCTAGGGACCCTGACAAGGCATGAGCCATCCCAGCCCTGAGCTGGGGAGGAAGGGGTGGCAGCAGAGGCAGTGGGACACCCCATGTGTTATGTGGTCTATATTTGGCATTTGTCAGCGCGAGGGAGGCTGTGATGGTTTGCCTCGGGGAGGGCAGCAGTGGAAGCCTGGTCTCAGCCCGGCTTTCCCAATTCCCTTTCCCTCTCAGATGCCAAGGCTGTGCATGCTCACCCAGCGGCCAGCCCGGCTGTGCCCCACGTGTGCGAGGTGCCCCCTCCAGCCACGCCACCCTCCCTGCTGCGATGGCCCCTATGCGACTTTGCCACCTCTGCTCTGCATCCTGCTGCTGATCCCCTCTGGAACGGCATCCCAGCAAACCTCCTCACCAGCAGATGTTTGATTTCCAAAGCTGCTGTGGAAAAAAAACAGACAGAGAAACCTGTGCCTGTTTTGTGCCCGGGGAGCAGAGATGGAGGATGAGTGAAATGAGGGCTCCCTGACAGACTCCTTGGGTCTGCGATACAGCATCAAGACATGACCTTTCCTCTGAGTGTTGTGTTGTGTAGCATCCCACCCCAGAAGCAAACAAGCCAAGTCAGCACAACCAAGCATGTGTTTAAGTGTTGTTCTGGATGAGAGGAAAAAAAATAAATGCTCACCACCTTGCAAAATCAGACCCTCCCTGAGCATTTGGAATTAATTTTGTCAAAACCAGCTTATCATCTCCATAAATTGTCTCAAATCCACTCTGTTTTGCAGAGCTAAACATTTCAACATTTTATGCACATTACCAATTGCACCATCTTTGCTCAATTTATGCCTCATTTAAATAACTTATTACATCAGATATAGGGCTTTTTTTATAGCTCAGTTTTAAGTTTCTTTCTCATACTCTCTTTAAGACTGGTCTAAGTCTTTCAAGATGTTCTTTCAAGCCCTCAGACCAAATTAAAACATCATTCACTGGAGCTTCAGTACTTAGCAGTTTCTCAGAGATCTGGCAAATACTCTTTGAAATACCTCGGGAGCAGAAGAACTGCCAAATAATGTCTGCTTTAGCTTACACATTGACATTTGAAGCATAAATGTCCAAAGTTATGCCTCAAAAGTAGGTGCAGGCATGTAAGCAAGGGATCCTGAATTTTTCTGAGGTGACAAATACGCCATAATAATGTCTTGAGGGATTTATGATATCAATTACTTGGATTTCGCCTCCAAGCCTTTCTTACAAATGATTGTTCATATTGTTTTCTAAATTCATGTTCATGTCTTAACTCAGTTACATCTGCTAACGGGGTTTGGATTGTCCTGATTCTAAATAGACAAAAAAGTATGTATCTGCTGGGATTGAGATTCACTGTGCCAAACCCTCTTTAAACACTCTTCTTTTCCTCCCACAAAAAAAGAAAAAAAAAATAAAGCCAAAACTCCCTAGATTTAGAACAAGGAAAATTGTTTCAGCTGAAACAGTTTTCTTGGGACAGGATTTTTTTTTGTGCCTAACCCCAAAACTTTGGGTCACCTGAAACATTCAGCAAATTGACATCAATTTTGCTGAATTATTTTGACTTAAAGAAAAAGAGCCCTGTCTGCAGGGATAAGAAACACCCAACCTCCTGCTTAGTTCTTCACTAGTTTTATGGAAGTGAAGTGTCCCAGCATATCTGTCAGACTTAGGAAAGATTGTTGTTCAGCCTTTGGCTGTGATCAGCTTTCCCCCACCAAGAAACACTTAGTGGGGGCACGGGCTGGAGAGAAGATGTGTTACAGCTTCATGGACAGGGCTGGTGGAGCCTCTTCCAGCCTAAGGAAACATTCATGACTTTGCCTTTTCCTGCTGGTAAAATACAGCTTTGCTTTTCCAGTTACCCTCACCCTCCTGCCAAGAGGGGAACTTGGATGTTTTGTCTGCGCTGACCCTCCAGCTGGGACCAGGACACGTCTTGGCCACAGCAGGAAGGAGAAGAGTGCCCCGGATCACACATCTGGTTTTACATCTCCTCTCACACTTCTCCTGTTTAAAGCAGAAACACATGGCAGGTATCTTTACAAGCAGAGGATATCTGCATTACACCAAGTGCATCTGGATTGGACTGGGAGGGGAGCTCCAGGGCTGCTTCCAAAGGCAGACTTGATGTCTGTACTGGAAGTAGGGGACCTGGGAGTGTGGGAAGGACCTGGTGTGCCACGTGCTGATCTGGAGGCATCACCATGGTTGCCCAGGGGCTGATGGATGAAAAGCACAGTATATTTGCACCTACCCCCCATGTTGAAGCTGGGCAGCACAGCTGGTGAGACACATTGCCTAGAGGCCAGAGCCACTCTTGTGCCAGTCACGCACTTTTCATTTTCTCCTCAGTCCACTTGTTAATTACTTGCTGCAGTCACATCTGGGCAGACCAGTCGGGATCACCGCTCTCAGAGCGATAGGCAATCCCAGCAGATCTCACATGTCATGGAGGTGGAGTTGGAGGTGAGAGAGATCTTACCTTCAGGCAGCTGCAGCCCTGGGCCAGGGTCACCGACACCACAATGCCGGCCATGCTGTCTTTCACACGTGTGAGCACAATGGGAAGCAAGGCATTCCCAGCTGGAAAACGCAATTTGCAACTATTCCGAGCTGTACTGGTTGGAACCCTCTTGTGAAAACAAACTGAGAGAGACATCCCTGGTCTCTATTGACTAGCGCTGCTGGGACAACACAGGCAGCTTTATTTGGTGAGAGGGGGGATGGAGGAAAAAGCCCCAAGTTCTGCATCCGCCCTGCTCTGCTCCATCCCTGCTGCCCCGGGGTGCATTGTCCTGCTTTGTCCCCAGAAAGCACGTGTGTCCGGTAGCACCGCGCTTATTTTTAGGCGGACTTGGCCAGCATCCATGGTGGTGGTGGCTTTGGTGAGCCGGGAGAAGCAGACTTTTCTCTCTCTGCCTTTCAATGTTTGGAAACAGTGAGGCTGCCAAGGCAGCCTGTCTCCTGCTCTGCACTTCCAGCCTCTGGAAAGTGAGAATGAGCCCTGAAAAGCCTGGCAGGCTGACCAGGAGAGCCTGCCAGGCAGCCGGCAGCACCCTGCCAACACCAACGGCCCTTTGCTGCCATCAGCCAGGGAAAACTGGGGCAGGGGGGATGGAGAAGGGGAAGCGGCAGTGCAGGGAGAGGCTGGAAAATTGCACAGGTCCCTCTTGGGGAGAGCCTTTTCATTTCCTGAGCCTGACTCTGCATTCGTTATGGATAGGAGCAGCATGGGAGGAGGTTGGAGCAGGGGGAGGTGGGGAAGGGAGAGGCATCCACTGCAGTCCCTCTGGGATTTCTTGTACATGCGTTTAGGACTGGGTCAATCTTGCTCAGGGGAAGGAGGCTGCTGGCATTGGCCAGGCTTGGAGACCAGAGCAACTTGCAAGTGACAATGCAGTCAGCCAGGGCCAGGACACTTGTGGGGCTCCCCCTTGCCTCCTGACACCTGGTTTGGCCATCCCTGGGGAGAAGGGACTAAGACATCCCTAGATGGGACAGAATGGAGAGGCAAAGGACTGCTATACCAAGGGAATCTGCAGACCACGAGCAAGGCTGTGTTGTGGGCAGCCCAGCAACCGGATAATGGAGAGGTGTACTGTATCCCTGATGGAGCAAAGAGCAAGTCTAACATAGTCAGCAGACCACTCAGCCAGCTGACATTGATACTGCTATTTTTGCCCCAGCTACTCAAATCTCACCTCTGAATGAAACCAATTGTTTTCTTGAAAAAGGAGCAGGAGGCATGTTTTTCTACCAAAAGCTTTGCAGATACCCTGTGTCTCAGCAGGAGCAGTTAGGCCCTCAGCAAGGCAGCAGTGGCATCTGGGGCTGAGGGACGTGTCTTTCTGAAATGCTGGCATCTGTTTCACCCCAGACTCTTGTGGGAAGCCCACTCCAGAGGGCCAGCAGCCTCTCCTCTCCTGGCTGCATGCCAGGATAGCAGGTCCAGGGCAGTGGCTGGAGCCCCCTTTTTCTCTTAGAGCCCCTCCACTCCTGGCTCTGAGCCGTGCCACTGCCAAAAAGGCAAAGGACTCCAGTGTCTGAAGGGGAGGGAGAAGGAAAAGAGGAGGTGCAAGTGTGCGCGCATGTGTGTGCGTGTTGGGGGGAGATGGAGACATCGGGTAAGAACAGACCAGCTTTCAGAGTTTGGCTAACACCCTCTCCAGCCTCTTACTCAGCATACACGGGGTCCCATGATCTGAGTAGCAGCCCCTCTCAAGCTATTGTGTGCCTGACCTGCTTAAATAAACGGTGTTATTTTAAGCAAGGGCAGTCGAGCATTTGCTGAAGGTCCTTCTCTTTCTTGCTCCCTTTCTCCGGTCCTCCTTCCCCCCCTTTCCTGCTGCTTCAGTTTCCCCTCCCACCCCACTTTCCTTTACACAGCACGATTAATCCATCAAACCGAATGGGGGGGAGGAGGAGGGGCAATAAGCCCGCACTCCACTGAGCACTGAAGAGGCCCCCATTCATGGGTCAACAAAACCAGGGAGGACTCTTGGACTTAATCAGCCAAGGAGCGCTCCAGCCCTGGAGACAATTAACATCAAAGCAATGCAGGAGAAAGAGGAGACGGGACAGCCAGGAAGCCTGGAAACACACATACAAATCCCGATTAAAAAGGGAGGGAGGTTAGGGAGGAAGCAGAGAGAGGGAGGATGCGCGGCAGCATGCGAGAGGAACTGATCCATGTCTGCCTCCAGGAGTGGGAAACTAAGGTGCGAGGAGGAGGCAAGACTTGCTTGAGGCCGATGTGCGGGGCAGTAGCCTGGGGCAGGGTCCTCATCTCCTGAATTCTGCTTAAAGCCCCTTGCCGAGGCTGCCCTGGGGTAGGAACCCGCATCCTCTGCAGCTGTGGCATGTATCCCTTACACCAGCTGAAGTTTCATGAATGTCACTGGGGCTAGGATTAAGAAGCAACGTGTGGCTGGGTGTTGCTAGCCTCCCACACCTCATTTTGAAGGTTGTTTCCAACAGTCTTGTCATAGTATTGTCACGATCCACGTAACTGAAAAAGCTTAATAATGCTTTATTGTTACCTTTGGGCACTACATCAAAGACTGCGTGCACCTAAACATAATAATCATATTTTGCCTTTGTACCAGATGGTCACTTGGCTGCTAATGTAAACTGGCAGTGGTCCCACTCAGTCCTAGGGAGCAGCAGGGGCTGCATGGCAAGAGCCTGGCGCTCAGGCTGCATTGCCCGTGGGGAGGGACAGCCAAGCCTGGAAACCCTCCTTGCACTGGAGCTTGGGGTTTAATTGCAGCTTCCTTTGGAAAGAAAAGCGGCAGATGAAGTTATAGGTGGAGAAGGAGCAGCTCCTGCCCCTGTGGCTGTGGGCCCCCACACGCACGAGTGCGCTGAACCGAAAAGAAGGGGGTTGCACACTGCTGAGAGGAAGGGTAATGGCGAAGGAGGCTGCAGGGCAATTTTCCAAAACTTTTGCTGCACACTTCCCCCCTTCATGGGCCTCACTCTGCAGAGATCTTTCCACACCTCAGGAGCACCATGAGGAAATGTTAGGCTGCTAGTGAGCTGTTGCAGTTGCAATTTACCATCTTCTTGAGTTACCCTGGGATTATTGAATGGAAAATCAGATCCGTGCCACAGCTTGCTAGCACGTTCCCTCTTCTCAGCCCCAGACTGTTACACCATCTCCTCCCCAGAGCTCTGCAACAGGTAGTGCAGTCGCCAGCCTGCAGCTGCAGCTACGGCTGTGCTGAGATCTCACAGTCTGTGTCAAAGCGTCGGCTATGATGGGGTTTGCATTACCTCCCCTACCATCACACTGACAAAACACTGTGGAGGTGCCAGAGCCCTCCCGGAGGGGAGCAGGGTCTGTGGGCACTGTCTCATTAAACTCTGGCCTCTCAGGTGTTCAGAGAGCATACGGTACATGCAGAGATGCCACCTCTCTTCCCAGTGACTCCATCGCCATTTTCCCTGACTATTCTTGCCTGTTTGAACCAGTAAAATCTCCAGGACTGGGACTTTCTCCTGTGGTGCGAAAGTATAAATCCTTAGAGTTCAAAAGTTGGCACAAACCCACTTGATAGAGGGGACTGCACGATGCTTCATGATGGTCTTAATTCCTGATTTGGGGGATGGGGGCATTCTGGTTCATGGCTTTTGAGGAAACTCTTAAGAGGTACAATTCCATTGAAGGCTGTGAACAGAAATAATGGAAAATAGAGTACAGAGACCAGGAAAAGCTGGGCAAAAACATTGCCAACGGGACCTACCTCTTCTAGTTGAAGAATGACTTTCATATAAAGAATTGCTAGGTGACCCAATGAAGCACTATGTTTCCATACCAGTATTTACCTCAGAGTACATCACCCAATTCATACTACGTTTTTCAGTGTGTAAATGTTTGCTCCATCCTTGCGTACACTTGAAGCCCTGATCTACACAAGTGTCACTGTTCAGGGGACAAGCTGACAAGCTTTCCTGATGCTGATCTCCATAGCTTCGAACTGGGAGTGAATATCCCTGGGTACGGGGATACGGCTACGTGCATCCCTCAAAACGTGGGACCCTGAACGATGGGCGTGGGTCAAGATCAGGGCCCTGGGCTGGCTGCAAGTGGTGCACCAGGTTCTGCAGGAGTAAGGGCTCTTTCCAGAGGGGTTGGGTCCCACCACCTCATGAACACGTAGGTGGCAGCATAGGCAGGTCCATGCAGACAGTTATTCCCCACAGGAAAAAGGAGAACTTGGAAGCAGCCCACATTTCACACCACTAAAATTCCGTGTCCTGCGGGTTGCTCTGGCGAGTTTTGGCTGCTCTAGCTGGGTTTGGTAGCCACACAGTAGCTCTGCACAGCTGGGTTCATGCCTGGCATTGTTGCCACCATGGGCAGACAGGTGAGGAGGAGGTGAGGGAGCACCGGCACGAGGGACCAGCTCTCGGTATATCACTTACATCTTAATTGCAGCTGTCTGGTTGCAAGGAAGAACAGGAAGGGGAGCAGAGAGCCAGCCTTGGCTTTTGTTTCATGCACTGAACTTTTGGGCTCCTCTTTCCTTTCTTCCACCCACCCTCTTTAGCTCAGATACAGCCACCCACACGCTTGCACCACACTCGCTCATGCTTTCTTGTTTTGTCCTGTCATGGCTCTTCTCCAAGAGCTTGGAGAGTCTCTCGAAAAAAAGGAAAGGGGGAGACAGGGTTGTGTGGAGGTAAAACACTGTGCAGCACATTCCTTCACCTTCCTCCTCCTCTGCGCTGTCTCCTGAGCATCCCTCCCTTTTCCTCAGCAGGTACCTATGGAAAGTGACACTGTCAACAAACCCCCAGCAGGATTAGCCTTTGGTCTTGCTCAGGCAGCTGGTTCCCATTAAATGTTCTCAATCATGGAGAATTCTTTCTCTCTCATCTGAAATATTTTATTATTGCTTTTCCTTTCTTTCAGTTTCCTAAGGAGAAGGGAGGGAATTTGCATGTGTGTGTGCAGTGAACTAAAGAAAGGGAATTTCGAACTCAATCTAATCACGCTCACGTGGAAGGGTATGCATTAACCAGCTGCTGTAACATTTATTCTTTCTTACACACCCACTGAAATATTGCTCAGATTTTCATTCCCCCACTGCCTCAGGTGGAGTCTCCAAGGATGAGAAAGGTTCTGTTTCCTAAGCATGAGCCCCTCCATCTGCTTGGCTGCAACTAAGGGAGGCCAAGATTTAAGCTGGGTTGGGTTACCTGCAGCGGGAGGCTGAGAGGTTTCACAGGAGCAGCTGAGAGCTGTGGCATTTCCATTTTGCCCACGTGCCGCTGGTTTTGGAGGATAAGAGGAATTACTTTGCTGCACAGTTTGTCAGCACCCTCTCTCCTGAGCTGCCACGTGTAAGACCACTGGGTTCAACACATGTAAGCAGGCTGAGGGCTTGGAGACACAGTCCTGGGGAAGCACAACAGGGCTGAGAGGTGAAGTATCCCAGGTGCAAGAGAAGACACATCGCTCAGTCTTTGCCCAGGGCACCCCAGTCTTACCCCTCTGCCTTGCACGGTGATTCTTTTGGCCGGCAAGTTTTCTCGTTCATGCTGAGCACAGACCTCAAGCCTGAGGCAGCTACTTGCTAGGTGATTCCTCCTTGCCTGTAGCTCCCAGAGCTGTCACTTCTTGCTGTGGAGCTCCTGCATTCCAGGACCTCCCCCAGGTCAGGAGCCCCCGGGCTCCATACCTCAGATCCTGTGTGGGGTGGACCATGTCAGATCACCAAAGTTTGCCACAGGCTTCCAGCACTGTTTCCATGGGGAGATGCTGAAAGAAGCAGCAGCGTCTAACAAGGAGGACCATGGATTTGGGTGGTTAGTAGACAGAGAAGAGCTCCTTAAGAAGAGAAAAATGTATATGACTTTATAAAACCATGGTTTTGCTGAGACTGACTCGTGGCCTGAACAGCATAGCTGATCCTAGGGCTTGTTGCAGAGCTGCCTCGGCTCCAGATGACAGAATGGGTTATGTAAATTTTCTCTGGTAATTGTTCAACCTCTATTGCCTTTGAAAAGACAAAGAACACATGAAGCCCCCTGCTCTTTAATGAGAAAATGCCTGCACTTGGTTTTCTCCTCTGGAATTTCAACTGTTTCCCTCTGCTGTTTGTTTCTGCCCTGCTGCCTGGCTGTGGCCTGGTGTGATGCCTGCAATCTTCCTCCTGGGACAAGAGACACGTTTCTCCTCACAGCTCATTAGTAGCAACCATCATATCATCTTCAGCCATCTGAGAAAGTATCCTCATCTCCTTGCTTGCAACTGGCTTGCCAACAATTTTGCCGCAGGGCTGGATGGCAAAGGATCCTGCAGCTCTCCTGCCTTAACATGGACACATGAGAAACAAATCAATCCCAAGTGCTTCGCAGTAGGGATGTAGCGCTGGAAGGGATCTCCTATTTTACCATGTCTTGTCCCTTGCTATTGTCAGCAATCACATCGTGCAATCTTCCAAACAAATGTGAAGATTCAAACAATCCTAATAAGTTTTAAGATTCTCCCACTACCCCAATTAGTAGACTCTTCCAGAACTTGACAGCTCTGAGGCTTAAACCATTCTTCTTATTTCCAGTCTCAATTTATTCCTGGCTGGAGCATGCCCACTTGTTCTCGCGCCAACATTGTTCCAAGGCTTAAATAGCTCTGCTCCCTCCCTGGTGCTTATCCCTCTGATGTGTTTACCAAGAACAATCACATCCATTCTCAGCCTGCATTTCACTGGGCAAAATAAATCAACAGTCTCCTGCCTCTCGATAGGCACTCTCTTCCCCTGACCATGCTGCTAGCCTTTGTCTGCATCCCCTCTCAGTGTTTCTCTTTTCAGTGCAAATGGCGAGAAGTGGAAACCTTTCTCCACCACCTGTGCCCTGAACAGGGTCCTGAGCAGTTCTCTAGTTTTTGCTGGTGCCCCAGTGGCCAAAGAAGGTCTGAGTGTGGGGATTTTTATAGGCACAAACTGCTTTTCCCAAAGGATTCTGGTTTTGACCCTTGAATGCTGAGTAAAGTAGTGCCTCATGGCAGTATTTTGACACCACTTAGAAGCCAGCAGCCCTGCTCTGCTCTGAAGCTGTCGTGCATGCTCTTGGTAAAGCATGCAAGACTTGCTCGCAGAACCATAGGGATAAAGTTACTCTTGAGGTTTTGACTCATTTGGTGGCACTAGCTGTCCAAGTTGGTTGAAGTTGGTTGAAGTCTGATTTCCCAGCGTAGCGAGGCATCCTGAGCTGTACACTGGATGGGCGTAACAGAAGGTTTTGTTATGTGATGCTTTTCTTACAGTGCAAGAGGTCCACAGAGGTTTTGTTAGTGATGCTTTCCGGGACATTCAGAATTCCTGTGAACATAGTATTGAGAGGCCCAAATAAATTATCTGAACGTGAGTGTGCTTTTTTCATAATTTAGTGTGTATCTGACCACTTCATTTTCACTTATTAAAGGTGTGCAAAGTGCAGATGACAGATTTTTAGGCTTCAGGAAAAAAAGTCAACCAGTTTCAGCTCCTCAAAGTGTAGGAACTCAGCCTTGCTCCTAATTTTCCCTTAGTGACAGCTGTCCTTCAGTTCCATTCAGTTCTGTTCTATAGATCTGTAACACCACTTCTTGTATCTCAATGAAAATCCTGTTCTGACTTTGATCTCAGCAGACACTTGTTGTATAGAAGCAGCACAGCAGAGTGATTTCCCTCCTAATGGACTGACTCTCTGCTTGAGAAAATGTGATTCTGACAGAGCACCTGTGGCCCAAACTGATCTGAGTCCTTCTCAGTGCCAGACAAGTGCTGGTGTTGTACCACGGCATGCTTTGTGTCCTTACAGAGGCTGAGGTGTAACAGGGAAAAAATACTCAAAAACTTAAATGGCTTCTTCCCCCCACTAAAGTCTTTTGTTCCTGAAACCAAAGCACAGTAAATCAAGGGGTTCTGCCTTAAATGAACTTCAAGTGCTCTTTATTTTTAAAAAAACAACCCCCAAACCAACCAAATCCCCACATCCCCAAAAGGAAGAGGAGGAGGAGGAAAAAGATGGGACCTCAGAGAGGATTCATAAATCACATTGCAATGGACCTGGTTCCTGCGTTCAGCCCACCAGGCAAAGCGCAGCACCATAATGGGACTGATGGGCCACGTGTGCAAGCAGACAGAATGCAGCTGACTTGGAGGAGACGTGCTCTCTCTGGCACACACAGCACATGCTCGGTCCCTGCCGTGGCCTCACTCAGTCCCTCCTGCCAAAAAATAAACAAGCCGGATCAAACCTGTCATGGTCTGGAAGTCTTCAGCTCTCCCTTTATTTTAACATGGTGCGCATGGTCTGGTTTCCCAGCATTTAATGCTTTGGCATAGCACTGAAAACCTGTTAATTCTCCACTTCTTGGACTGTGGCTTCCCACCTGGCTGTCCAGGGTGTGCCTGGACCCCAGGCAGCAAGAAATTGGAAGGAGGGGAAGAAAAGGGCCAGGCATTTCTCCAAAGCCAGACCTTTCCAAGGTTTTTCTTGCCCAGGAAGCCCCAGGAGGGCAGCACCTGAAGTCCAGAACACCACGGCATGACCCTCATGCCCTGAAGCAAGCAGCCAAGGGCTGAGGCAGCATTTGGGCACCCAGAGCCAGCGAGGAGCACTGTGGGCCGCAGGGTTGGGCATGCCCATTCCCACATGGATCCAGAGGCACATCAAGCTGTGTGCCCAACTCCTGGCTGTGCTTGGTGCTGCCAGCGCTTTGCCTGCACACCGACCACAGGCACAAAAGCTTTTTCTACCCCCAAATCCTCAATCCCAAAGTGTCCTTATTCACATCTAAGCCTTTTGAGGCTTCTTCCTCAGTTCTCCAAGCAACCAAAAGGTCACAGATGATAGAAGGTAACAACGCATGTGTCACCCAGCAGCCATGCCCTCTGTCTGGGAACAAGGGAAGTAGGTGGCAGATTAAACCAAAGGCCAGATTTTTCTGTGGTTTCCCTCAAAAAATGACTTCTTCTATTGCACTGCTGAAGCCTGAAACGCTTCTGTTGTCAGAAATGGCCTCAGGATGTTCACAAGGGTTTCCCTCAGTGTCCTTTGGTGGATACCCACAACAACAAGATTGGAAAGAAGCTAAATCTAAGTCCTAACTGTTCTGCAACAAGCTGCAGAGCAAGTGTGCTTTTGTTTCCTGTGCACCTGGGTACTGACCTGACAGTATCCCAGGGCACTGATGAGTTCAGAGACAGGCACTCCCCTTGCCTTTGGCCCCCCAGAGGCACAGAAACAGGCAAGTGTGATGCAGTTTGGGCATGCTAGCATGGGATATGTTATTTTTCTTTTATTTTTCTTCTTTTCTTTATTTGCCCTTGTTTCAGGAGGAAGAAATCACTCTCATTGAGACTGTTTTGTCCTTTGTGTAAGGAAAGGGAAGGGAAAGACAAATAGGGAATTCCAATGGGTTTTGGGGCAGCCAACACCTGGGTGGTGCATTGTGCTTAAAATGGTCTCCAAAAATAACTAGGGCCACAAAAGGGGAAAAATTAATAAGGATAATTAACTGGTTTCCATCTCCAAGTGCTTCAGAGACATGAGCTAATCAGTCTGTAGGTGCATCCAAGCACACACAATGTCTGTAATTAGTTTGCTCTTCTACTTCCTTACCTCTTCCCCCAGAAGATTGCCCACCAAGATTCCTATCAGACAAAACAGGTCTCTTTCTGCCCTTTCTGCAGAGGCCTGACAGTCTTGCCTCCTCTCCTCAAAGTACACTGTCTCTCTGTCAGTCTGTCTGTCTATTTCCCTCCCCTGCTGGCCATGATCAAATTTCACTAAATGAATCACAGTCTAGTGGAAACTCCCTCCGATCTTTGCCAAGAATTGCAAAGTTGATGAAAATGGGACTCAGAGCCAAAGGCATTTTAGCACAATGTCTTACCAGTTCCAACCAACTGGGTTCCCATTGCAGTCGGTTGCTTCTGGTTGTCCTGTTTCCGCTTTCAGCTTGGCACCTCTCCACCTGGAGCATCTTTCCCAGGATTATCATGCTGCTTACTTGATGCTGCAACACACCTCCAGGGCCCCCCTGGCAGCTGCAGGCTTCCTTCCACCCCAGTGTTCCCTGTTTTTTGGTTTGTTTTGTTTTTTTTTTCAACAAAGAGGACTTGTTGAGACCAAGTGCCCATCTATCCAGATCACTGGTGTGGATTTAAACATCTCTGTTCCCAGTTATCTGGTGCAGTTCTGCCCTTGAACCTTCCTTCCCTCTCTGACAATGTCACGGCTCTGCTGGCTCTTCATGCTAGACCTTCATGGTCTAGCAGAGCAGGTACCCCCTGACTGACAACCACAAGTCCTCTCCCAGGTGGGACCTGGATTCTTTGTGGAACCCAAGGCAATGTTACTTCATTTTTCTCCACCAGTAAAATGAGTGCAATAAACTCCATTTAGGGAAGACACTGGATTTAATGCTGGAGAGGTATCTCAAAACAGAGAGGAACCACTCCGAGTTCTCCTGGGGCTCTCCAGCACACAGAAAGGAAGTTTCTTCATGCCACCCTTAAGCTAACTCCCAAGGACTTAGCAACAACCCTGTTCTCAGGCCCAGGCTGAGATGCTGAAGCAAAGTCTCTTTGTGTTGATGTCATCCACATGTCCAGAAACAGACCAGTCCTCAGGCAGTTAATCCTGGTGAGGCATTGAGGAATAGTCCCTAGACATTTCTGTGGTGACAGGAGGTTTTCCATCCCTGAGGCTCTGCAGTGAGGTCCCAGGGCTCCCAGGCAGCACAGCATGCACCGTTCCCTTTGGGGCTCTCAGAGAGGCTGCAGCCCTGCCTGGCTGCTAGCACAGCCTCCCCAGGCCACAGGGTGGCTGTTGCAGGCTGTGCAGGAGCAAGATCAACATATGATACACCATCTCCTTATTCTCCAGCCTTCGCTTCTCCTTCTTGCCTTTCCACTTCTGCCCCTTGCTTCTTCCATTTGTGGTACCTCCGATTCTATTTCCTCTCCAGGCCTCTTTCTTTTCTTATCCTGCCTACTATCACCTCCCCAACCCCCTTCCCTCTTGTTTTCTTTCCTCACCACCTCTGATCCACATCCAATCACCCCAGCTGGCTCCTCTTCTCCTGGAAGCCACTAGGGATGTGGGACAGATGCCCTGGATCAACAGGGAGCCACGGCTCAGTCTCAGCCCCCAGCTGGCTCCCAGCTCTCATGTCCCAGCTTCCCACCAGGAAAGCTGAAGCCCTGACCACTCTGGGAAGTGATAAAGCCCAGGTGTGCCTTGCTGCCCCAGTGCAAGGTTAAGCCTTCCCACAAGAGCCGGGAGCAGTACCCCAGCACAGGCGTGGGCTCTCTGACAGGAGAAGGCAACATGCCTCTGCCGCCTGCCATCCCACACACAACCACCCAGCCTCGGGGGACAACCACAAGCCCTTATCAGTATTCGGCCCCTTGCTGTGAGGAGGAGGGATCGTTTTCCTTTCTGGGTCTCCCTGCTCTCCCTCTAACCCTCTGCTCTCTCCTTCCCTCTCATCCATTTCCTTTGACACTGGTCCCAGGCCCACTGCCAAGTCTCAGATCCATTAGCGAGGTGCCTTGCTGACTGAAGCACAAATCAGGATGGATCCGGGTGCAATTAGCAGCTTCTAGCACCTCATCTGGAAGGCATTAGCTTGGCGTTTGGGGGAGGGGGTTATGGGTTGGGAGGAGAAGAGGGAATGGATATAGATGCCAAACAGAATAAATAAGCTATTTCTACCGCTCCTAGGAACAACTATCAAGCATCCCACAGCAACGCACAAACACACGTGCAGTAACCATCTGTGGGGGACACAGTTACTGTACCAAGCTCATGTGACCTTCCCTCCTGGAGGATGTGGTTGTCATGTCCAAGAAGGTACCGAGATGGCATGAAGGTATGCCCTTAGCCACAGCGTGTGGGTGATATCACTCCTGGTTTTCCCTCACAAACAAAGCCTTGTGGTTATGGTGTCTGTAAGTGGAGTTGGTCTACTTTGCCTTCCATCTGGCTCCCAGTGCACTAAAATCCCTGATAACGTGACGATGACGTGGTGTCTGTCTTATGTGTGAAGAGCCAAGATAGACTACCAGGTATTAGTTATCACGGCCCATTTGTGTGGTGGACACAATCCCCAGATAAAATAGTTCTCATCAAGCCAGGATTCTGTACAAAATATATTTGCCTTAGTTCTTTTTCACCCAGCATTGTAGATACCTTTTAGGAAAACCTTGGCATTGCTCTCAGCAGAGACCCAAGCCATCCCCTGCTCTCTTGCCAGCTTGCTCCAGGCCACAGCCAGGGTGCATGGACGCACAGGAGGCTGTGACTCTTGGGCAATCTCAGTCCGAAACAACAGGACAGAGCAAACATACTCAAAGTGTGGCCTTTGTGCTCCCAGAAAGGTCCTGCTCTTTCACAGGCACGATGCTGCCACAGAACATGTCTCTGAGGGATTCTGATATTACTGACCATTAGAAAAGGTGACTGTCAGAGTGAGCGAACCGAATCCAGCCTGTTCATTACTTTTGCTTTTCCTTTCTCATGGATCTCAGCTTTGGGGAGAAGGCAGGGTGGGAGTGGGGGACCTGGGGGCTGTCCTGGGCCCCTCTGTGGTGACCGAGCAGTCTGCTGGGACACAGGACCCTGAGGGAGATGGGGCCGCTGGCAGCAGGTGGCTGGCACGGCTCTGAAACAGTGCGTGTTGAACTGGGAGCATTCCGGGCAAAAAACAGACACTGATCCCAGTCATCTCTTGCAGGAGAGCCTGCCAGCCAGCAAAGCAAGGAGGCTGGCTTTTATTTATTCATCTGTGTATGATCCCCATGCCCACACGCCGGGTCCGCCTTGCCACAGCACGCACAGGCCATTCCACTTCCCGGGGCCACCTGCTGATGGCCAGGAGCTGGGGAAGCCAAGGCTTCCTCTGAGCCACTGATCTCATGTTATTTCTGTGCAGGCAGCAGCTGGAAGTAGCTGGAAACATCTCTAACAGTAATTTTTCCTATACTGGCTGTTGCCAGATGATGGTCTGTGAAGCCCTGCTGGTTAATGAGCTCACGGAAAGTGAGCTGCACCTGGGCTCCAGGGCCAGCCATATTCTGAAGATTTCCAGCCCTGAAACTGTGGTGACATAGGTGTGTCCCTTGTTGAGCCTTGTTGAGGGCTAATGATATTTGTTGGTTCAAAGAGTTTGGCACATGTTATATTCTCTGTTCTCTTCTGCTTACCCCTGGTAGTTACAAGGTAAAGGTGGTGATGGTTTATCCTGTCAAGAGAATGGAGACTGGCAATGGATGATGCTGGGTTAGCTTAGAAGGACAGTGGCTGGAAGGACCCTGTGAGTGTTCTCTCTGGTTTTCGTACAAAGAGGCAAAATGGCAAGGCACGAGAGAAAGCCTGCACCTCCTCCCGCCCCATCCATGCCTCTTGCTTGCAAGCTGCGGCCAAAGCCAGGGATGGTAGGAGCTGTGACATCCATCCTTTCAGCATCCTTGTGCACTGACCCAATGTGACAAGGAGGCAGCCCTGTGGCACTCCGTGTTTCCTGAAGAGCAGATGCACAATGCCTGGGGCACGTGGGAGCCTCGTCTGGGTGACGAACACCAAGTAGATGGGAGAGGGGCAGAAAGGGGGGAGCGTGTGTGCAGTGAAGGGTGTGAGTGCCAGGGTGGTGGGAAGTGCACCCGTGCTGTGCCCTGGGGGTGCCACATGAACAAGTGTCTGCCCTCCCTCTGGTTGTGAGTGGCTGTGCCTTGCCTCCATCCTTGGAGGCAGAGGAGGACAGCCGTGCACGCTCTGCCGGTGGCTGCCTGCATGTACTCTCTTGTTTTCCTGGCTGAGGCAGAGGGAGAAGGCCTGGTTTCAGTTAAGCCTCGGTCACACAAAGATGCCTTTCCTACTACTCTTTTGTTTTTCCTTCTAAGCAATGTTCCCATTTAACTCTTCCAACTCTCCCCTGTTAGTGTAGCCTGCCCTGCCTGAGGGCTGGCCCAGGTCAGAGAGAATTCAGAAACAAAGAGGAGTTGTTGGACTGTGGGGCTGGAAAACCCTCAGCCCTGCCGAGAAGCTTTGGGAACCTCAGTATGTAAGAAGGATAATGCTGTTGAGAAGATCTAGGAGGCCAGGACGAAGATACTCCAGTGGTGTAGTGCTGAGCATGGTAGAAATACCTAAAGAGTCAGTCATGGCATTATCATGACTGAATTTGGCACCAAACTTCAAATCCACAGAGGGGCAGTGGGGGAGGCGGAAAAGAAAACATGCAAAGGCCTTTTCAAAACCCAAGACCACAAGAAAAAACTTCCTATAAACAAATCAAATGGAAATATTTTTTTAGTTCTATAAACATTTCCCCTTGAAGCGTTCAACCCAAATATTGCATCACTGTGCTAAGACATAAACAAATCTTGCAGTGAAAGAGATGCACACCAACAATAGACTGGCCTGTTTGCCTTGTCCGGGCTGCGAGAAGTGCAAAAAACAAACAAACAGGGCAAAGAGTGACAAGCAGAAGAGAGATGTCTGAGGAGTAATTGTTTGAATATTCAAGGGAGAGAAGAAACACACACCCTACCCCCAAATCCCACTGAGCTTCAATAAGGAAATTCATCTCCTTCAGGGTCCTTAGAAAGTCACAACTCCAGCAGGTCGAGGACAACAGCCAAACTTGTCTTTCAGAAAGCAAGGTAGCTTCTGATTTTCCCCAAATATATTATTTTTAAAAATATATTATTTGACATGAATACCTCTTGGGTAAAGATGTATTTATTTTTGCAGAGATCATAATGGTGGTAATCAAGAACTAAACTGGCCAAGCTGTGCTGTGTTTTACACCAATGTTGTACTGCCTATACGAGGAGCCCAGCCACACTCCTTATGGGAAGGTTGTTGTCCTCTGAGAAGCAGTTGGCAGGACTTCAGCAGGGCTTCAGCAGGAGGCAGGGCTCTGGGGCCTGGCTTTCAGTTGGTAAAAAATCTTTAGAGGTATTCTAGGAAGAAGAATTTGGCACCAGATTAGAAAATGTGAAGTACCCCACAAGAAACACACCCCCAAGGAACAGCAGCAAAAGGCGATGCTGGGGGACTCAGGACTGCCATTTGCTCTCTCTTCCTTATGTGTAGGTACCTCTAATCTGGCTCTACCTCTTCCGCTTCTCACTTTTTTTGGAATGCAGCATGACCCTGCAGACGTCATACCTCTGAAAGCACACAAAGAGATCCTCCTCCAGTCCCTCCTCTTGCTCCTGTGCCAGGGAGAGCACTGTCCCTGTGTGGGAGAGTGGACAAGGACATGCTGAGTGGCAGCAGCAGTGAGGGACATGGTGTATTCACCATGGCACGACTGCACTCAGCAATTTTGATGCTGCCTGGTGTAGTGTGTTTCGAGTCATAGTACCGTGCTGGGACCAATATTTGGCTCATACCTCAAACAGACACTGTGAGAGCTGCCAGGGACCTACTGGCTTTGTCTCTCTCATCATGAGACACAGGTGAGGAGCTGCACAAGTCACTTGGCTGGGAGGGAATTTCATTCTTGTTCCAGCTCACATAAGAGACACTGTGGAAAGGACCACCAAAAAAAGCTGCTTAGCAGTTCAGTCTCATGGGAAAGTTTCACTACTAAAAAGCTAGTGTGAATTGAAACCTCTTGAGCAGGTAAACTGGCTCTGTATTCAGCTGAGATGAAAGAGAAACATGGTTATCCATGGTTCTTCAGCTGGGATCACACTGCAACAAGCAGAAACAGCTATGATTTCTCTGGTGGCTTAAGGTCCTCCTTCCACAAGCCCTCCTGGTGCCGAGCCATGCTGTGCGTGGTCCTCACACTCAGCAACCCTGGCCAGGCTGCCTGTAGGACTGCAGGC
The DNA here is from genome assembly GCA_013397845.1 of Melanocharis versteri. Lineage (NCBI taxonomy): Eukaryota > Metazoa > Chordata > Aves > Passeriformes > Melanocharitidae > Melanocharis > Melanocharis versteri. The sequence continues at coordinate 98,648 of VZTG01006988.1, forward strand.
AACAGCAAACCTTCTGAGACCATTTGATCTCCCATGACTCTTGACAAAACCTTCTCCATGCATGCTTGCTTTGGTCTTGAGAAAATGACTTCAGGTGCTGCTGTGGGAGCTGATTTATGAGGGGAGGCTGACAGAATAAAGGGCCTCACACACTTCTCATGTTACATTGCATCTAGCTGGTGTGAATTCAGAGACATTTACACCCAGCTAACTGAGGGAGAATTGGGCCCAGACCCAGTTTATCTGTCTGACAACAGAGAGGATTAAAGACCTGTAAATGCTATGCAGGGGTGGTCCAAAAATATTAGAATCAGAAGTAATGGAATGAAGTATACAAGAGTAAAATTTAAGTTGTAGAGAAAAGATTACAGCTGACATCCATTCCCTAAGCCAAGTGTTCTGCCTTCCACAAGATGCTTCTAGGTATGGCTTACATCAGTCAGAAAAGGGGATTAAATGGGGTTTGGGTTCAGCATGGTCTGGCACGCAGCAGGCGGACTAGATTGGTAGTATTTTGAGCACTGGCGTCTTGCAAGACTTCAGAAGGGAGTTTGCAAGTGGATTACAGCATCCTTCTCCAAATTCCCACCCATACAGTCATGCCTCATGCAATATCTAACACATGCAGTCAAATGAAATGGCGACAAATAAAAGCAGCTGGTAGAAATGAAAAACGAAGAATTTCAAAGCTTTGCCTGATTTTTATTTGCCTATAACCGCTGGCTGCTGCGTCGTATCATGCCACAAAAGAATGTGTGGATTTCTTTTTTTCCTCCCTGAAAGGTTAGTTTGTTCTTTGGATTAAAAAAGGATCAGAAACACTAAGCTCTATAACCTTTTAAAGTTCACCTAACCCTTGTTCTCAGAGACTGTAAATTCCTGAGCACCATGGCCTTGGCCTCAGCCGTGATTCTTTTTTCTAGGAGAAGACCTAGTTCCTAAAGTTTCAAAGAAATGACTGGTAGGTGCCTTGTTGTCCTGCTCTTTAAAATGCAGTAGAAGTGTATTTGTGCACAGCCTGATGAAAAGACAAAGCAGGGCATATATGCCCAGAGACATGGAGCTGTAAGACCAGCTCTTTCTCTTTTTGCCTTTTACTGAGTCTCCAGATTGCAGTAGGGTGATGGTATTCAGTGGACACCATATCAAAGTAGAGAAGAGAGTATTAAGAGGATACTGCAGATAGGCAATGCATAGCCTGGCTGACCAAAAGGAGAGAGACTCATAGTGGTTCAAACACCAGAGAGTTGAAGATACTGAGGAAGATGACATTAAAGGGTCATATGAAGGATAAGGAACAAATAATGGGAAAGCGCAGGTTTGTAAAATAACACTGTTTTGAGAAACATGTCCTCCAAGTTAGACAAGAGCAGTCTCCTTCAGGCTCCCCTAGCTGGGCTGGCCACTGGGACAGAGCAGGGGAAGGTGTGTTTAAGGAAGGTGACACCTCTGACATTGCTGGGGGGGGTCAGGAATGTCCTTTGGCCAGATGGTCAGCTGGGGAGAGGGAGGTTATCCCAGGGTGCATCCTCACAACCTAGAGGCTTGCACCAGCCCTCCTCTGGTTCCATGAGCTCTTGGATGACCCCAGGAAGCACCAGCTCATGCCTGGGACCAGGGGCTTCCCCACAGGCTGAGCCCAGAGTGGGACCTGCCAGTGCTGCGGGGGCTTCCCTGCGCTCCCTTCGGTGCCTGGCTGTCTCCAGGCCCCAGCTGCCAGGCTGGGATGTGGGTTAGCAGATTTTTTCCACGCTGTTTCTCCGGGATCCCTGACAGAGCCCATCAGAGCTGCCTTTTATCAGCACTGCATGCCTTAGTGAGCCTGTCATGACTCACACACAATGTGCTCTGTGCCGGATTAATCCGGCTGGCTTTCATGCTCAGGATGTGGGCGACGGATGGGAGGGGGGGTTTTGGGGGGCACAGGGACAGATGCGGGGCTAGTGGATGCCCGGGAGCCTGGGGATCCCCAGCCTTTTCACTTCCTGAAGTTAGGGACTTGTTTGAGGGCCGTTGCAGAGGACAGGGTAAGCACAAGCCTTAAGCAATGAAAAAGAAAGATGGAAAGGCAACAGGTGTGTGGGAAAGTGGTAAGGGAAGAGAGATTATAGGTGAATAATAGGTGAATAAATGAACTACAACAAAGAGAGAATGTGATGTAAAGGGAGATCTGTGTGCCTTAAAAGGTAAGCTCCGTTGTTGATAGACATGACAGGTAGCTATTTCCCACAAGTGTAATTATCCAGGGACTGCACTGCAACTAAAGGGATCTTTTCAGTCTTCAGCATTAACCTGGAACACCTTTAAGATGCCTCCCCATCTTCCCTGTTGTTGTCTGTAAACCCGCAACAACCTACTGCAGATTAAGGAAATCATAAAAAGTGTGAAATCCTAAACCCAGCGGAGTCTGTACTGATGGGAATAAGATTCCTATCAACTACTGTAGCACCAAGTTTCCATGCAGAGTCTCCACAGAGAAAACAAATTTCACATGAGAAGAAAAAACCTGCTTTTTCCAACAAACTTCTACAAAGATAAAAATGGATAGCAGGGAGAAAGGATCAGTCAAAGCCACCTAAGCCAACTCCACTAAAACATCTTGTACTCTGTCATGATTTCCAGCTGAAGGGGTGCACACACACAAAAAAAACCCAAACTGATTTTTGAAGAGCTGGTGATGCTGCAGTTTTATGTACATACATATAATTCGAATGCATATGCTAAAACATTATATACATCTCTCCTCCGATTTGAGATTCATGATGTTCACTGGAAATGATCCATTCTATCTGATGCATTTCACCCGTGAAAGTCCTACTTTCAGCACCTACTGCTCAAGTTCCCACCTCCATTTGCAAGGGTGAACTACTTTATAACATCCCGTCCTGTCTATCCACTGTACATGCATCCAAAAGTTTTCGAATAATTTCCCACTCAAGGATGAGAATAAGCATCCCTGCCATTGAAATATCACTGTCTCTGGATAAAATATAACAACTATTTAACAGCACAGAGCAACACTGTCACTGCAAAAGATGACATGCATGGTCTTGTTTTTACATCCTGTCCATCATGGGAGCATCTATTATCATTATTCTGAGATAGATTTTGGCAGTGAACCCAAAGGCAGGAGGAAGGCATGTCCCACACATGTCTGCACACAGCAGGTTCTTGGTGCTCTTGTATCCAGTCTCAGGATTTCCCACATACAGCACTGACAGTGAGGTGTGTGGTCATAATCACAAATGGGGTTACACTGGCTTGCACTGCAAGAGAAGTTTTGAACTGTAGGAGAGTAGTTGCTAAGGTCTGAGGAAGGAAAGCAGGATTCTAGAGGGAGTGGGGGGGAAAGGATATTTATTTAGAGCAATTGTCTGATCTTACTCAAGCAAAAAGTTTTACCAATTGCTTTTGATAATTTCACATTAACAAAACATTTTCTTAAAGACCCTGTCCTCCACTCAAAATGTTCAGTGATGTTGTTAAACACTTGCCAAACACAAGAGGATCTCTCTGACTGCTGATCCCTGAACATTTTAAGACAAGGAAACAAATGGACCTGAACCAAATCTTCTCATAGACTTGGGAGTCCACCGGCTCTCCAAATATTTCCTATCAATGACCTGACTACAAACAGAATGGTAGTTCTTTACAACATCCCCTGTGGGTATGTGGCACAGAACACAGGCACGATTGTACCCATATGTAACACATATTATACTAATATATAACATGTTCTATACCAATATATGTATCACTGCAAAAAAAGAGAATGATACCTTTGTGGGGCTGTGTTTCTTTTATATTGTTTTTACCATGTCTGAAACAGGAACAGTACTAATAAAACTATCCTGCTGCCAACCCCTCTCTCAGAGGGAAAAGTTAGGACTGGTTCACCGTGATTTTTTTTTATTTCAAAATGCATATGTAATCCCTTGTGTGTGCTTGTGTTCATGCATGAGGGGTAACATATATATTCTGAAATAAAAGAAATGCCAGTGAACTCATGATATTTCTGTCTGGCATCAGGATGAGCTTGTCACAACCAAGTCTATGTCCCTGACTCGGACTCTAGTGGTAAAACTAAACTGACATCGAGTTGGTTTAGTTTATGCCAGCAGAGATTTCCTAATATAGGCAGGCCCTATCTCTTGTCCTTCCATCCCACCCCCCTCTTTAATTTGGCTGAGTTCTGATGACTGAATCACTTCCCCTTTGTTTCTCTGATTTCTTTCCTAATCTTCTGCTCCTGAAAGATGCTTAGTTCCTGAATCCCTATACAAATACACTTTCCTTTCTAAGCTTCTCGCCAGCCAAACAAGGTTTTATTTGTTTATTTAATTTGACATGCTGAAGAGAAATGATCCCATTTCCTATGGATTATCAAAGTAACAAACAGCTTTACAAGAGGGTAAACAAAGTAAAACATGCTGAAACTCCTTTGAACTGGGGGCTTCCCAGTCACATCCCTTCGTAATGTGTGTCTTTCCCCTCTCCTCTACACCGTACACAAGATGGCTTTCTGGTCACTTTGGACCATGGCCACTCCTGGAACTGAGCTAGTCATCACTTCCTCATCCATCCTTCCACAAACTTACCTTGAATTTCCAACAACATGGCCAGACAGCTTTGAACTCACTCTGTGATGGAGCATTTTATCCATCTTGTCTTTGCCTCCACAGCCCAACTCCCCTCATCAATTTTTCATTTTTGCAAAAATGCAGAGCTAGAAGAACCTGGTGATGAGCCTGGATGCCTCCGTGGAGGCAGGGATGCCACAGTGATTTTTGTTGGGAGTTTTGCCTAACTCAGGCAGCAGACATGGTACACCTAAAGCAGCACTCTGCAACACACCTCCTGCAATGTACATTTCTGGAGAAAAATAGACAAAACAACAAAACTCAGGCATGAATCTGGGCTAAAATTCGTAAGGACTCAGAGCCAGATCTGCTGATGAGCTCCTCCCAGGACGGCAGACCCCAGCCGTGTGCAGCTCACATTTTTTCAGGGCACTTAGGTTTGGTGGCTGGGGCCTGGCTGGCTCCCCCCCACCCCCAACATCCCTTTCTGTTTATTACTCCTGCCGTAATTGGGAGGCATGTGTGGATGAATTAAACATAGCAGGACAGATGAGAAAACTCTCCCTCTTAGCTGGCTGAATGAGCAAATTTAACTGAGCCTGTTACCCACTGAGTATCGTGCCGACATGCCAGGGTCCGGTTTCCTTTGAGCTCGCCCTTTCATGCGGAGTCGCTCTGTGCCCCCTGCCTTGCTCCTCACAATATCAAACAGCTGGAGTTTCAGCGGCCCCAAGGAGAAGCCTTTGCATCTAACAGCAGCAGCAGTGGGAATTTTGTCTGGGATCAGAGAGGGACCGGGCCAATATGGGCAAATTGGTAGCCAAGGATCAGGGGGGCTCTGGCATCTCCAGAAGGATGGGACACCCCCACCCCAAGCCATAGGCTGTGCTTGGTCAACGCCCAGAGTAAAAGTTTCCTTATGCCTGAGGAACTGGGGTTAATGAGGGGGTTTCAGCTTCCACGCTACTTCAAGCTTCAGACAGGCCAGTGGCATCCAGAAGTCAGTTCTGGCGGGGAGTTTGAAACCAACGCGTGCCAGCCTAGAGCAGGCATCCCCCGTACAGCAAGAGCTTCCTGAAAGTGGGACCGCCACTGGCTCGTCCAGGGATGCCAAGGGGACATGGCTGCACAAACCAGCACCCTGCTTTGTCCCAAGACATTTCTTCTGGGAGCCAGGTGAGAAGAACAGCATATGAAGGGCATTGCTGCGTCCATCTATTCCCTCAGCCCCGGGGATAAACAGGGAATGTAATCCTGCAGGGCTGCAATCTTTTCTTTCATATTGTTTAACAAGCCCTGGGGCACTTCTTTGCACGAGGTAGCTCTAATTCTGCTCCCTCGCCTTTTTCTTCCCACCTCTGCAAGCCTAAAACTAGTCAGGGCTAATTCAATTCCTGCTTTAATTTAGGAGAGTTTACGAGTGCTTTAAATTAGGAAACCAGTGTTTTTCAGACAAGGCAGGTGCTAGAGGTCTTAGCACTTGTAAAAATTAGGCCACTTAGTGAGGTGTCTACATATGGATTTAGCACCTGAGGAGTGTGTTACTGAGCAATATAAGGAAAAAGTTGGAATCTTGGAAACAATTCTTTAAAAGATAATTAGACAGCAAAGTTAACTTTCAGAGGAAGGAAGTTTGTGTTCAACCTGATAAGTCTTTGTGTTCAACCTGATAAGCTTACCCATTGAAATAAAAGTTGAAAAAGCCATCAACACGCACTCCCTTGGAACTCAAAAAATCCTACAGAAAAATCAGTTTTAATCTTTTCAGTATCCATGTAATAAACCAAGGAAGTAAGAATCCCAAATCTAAATAGAAAAAACACCAAAACCTTTGTGTCATCCTTATGAGAAATGAGTGAGCCAGGAGATCAGAACTCTCAAGTGCCACTAAGCAGGAGTAACTCTGAAACCAAATAATGACATGATGAAAAACTTCAACTCTTTCACCTTCTTCTTTGCAGACTGAAGGACTTCACACCTAGAAACTACAGATCATGTTTGTCATAAGTGCTCTTCTGTACATGGCAAAAATGTGAGAAACCTATCCTGACCTTTCAGTAACAGATTTGTTTCAAGATGATCTTTACTGAAGGGCCTTGAAAGACCGAAGATTTCCCTGCACCTCTGGGTAAATGCAAGTTTTGGGGCACGAGTTCACTCTTTGGTGGAGGAAGACGCAGTGAGGAGGAACTGGTTGGGTTTAATCTCAGGCAGTGGTGTCATTGCTTTTCCTGAACATTTGTGCCGGAGACCTTTTCCATGAGAGCAAGCACCTGCCAGGACGGGATGGTTGGAAGAACAGACCTTTTCACCCTTTTGGTACTTATTACAACTGATGACCGCGGGGGATGGGGCGGGATGGCCGCCCAGGAGGCGCGTCCGGGGGGCTCCGTGAGGCGCTGGTGCCACTGCAGCGTGCGGACCCAGCCCGGGGCCCCCGCACCCCGCACCCCGGGCCGCCGGGGCCGCCTCCCCCGCCCACAACAAACTTTTCCTCCCAACCTTCCCGCTTCGGCCTGCCCGGGAGCGTGGGGCGGCGGGGAGCGGCCCTGGGGCCCGCGGCTCCCGGCTGGCGGTGCTGCGGGGACCGGGATGGCGCGGGCGGGGCACGGGACTCGGCCGCTGCCCGGCGCTGGGGAAGGGGTTTTACTCTGAGTTTTCTCTCTCCTCTGGCTCCTCCTCTTCTTCCCTCCTCCTCAGGGGGAGGGGAAGGAGGGAGGCTCTTGGGGCAGGAGTAGCCGGAGCAGGGAATTGTTTGGGAGTTCAGTCATCCAAAAGCCGTCTCCCGTATGGAGGGTCTGGCTTCCCGCATCCCGGCGCCTCTTCCCTCCTCCTCCTCCTTCTTCTCCTCCTCCTCCTCCTCCCGCCGCGCCTGAGCTCAGCGCGGCCCCCCATCCCCAGCGCCAACCCGCAGAAAAAGCACAACCACCACCCCCAAACCAAGGGCCCCGCACTTTCCCCTTACCCCCAAAACAGGCTTTTCCCCCCTCTTTTTCCCTCTTTTTTTTTTTCCTCTGTGTGTGCGTGCGCGCGCGTGTGTGTGTGTGTGTAGTGAATTCCCAGCAGATCCGGCCTGGAAGTTCCCAGCTCCTGGAGTTAAGCCTCTTTGTTGCTTCCCTTCGTTTGGGGCATCTTTGTGTTTCCCCCCGCCTGCTCCACTGGAGACCGCGGTGAGTGAAAGAGGAGGGGGCCCAGGCCTGGTGGCCCTGGCGAGGGGCTGGGAGGACGCACGGTGGTGGCGGGCGATGGGGCGCAGGGGTTTCGCCCCATCCATCTTCAGGCAGCGGCAGAGTTTGGGAAGTTGGTGTGGGGACGTGAGGAAGGGGGTCTGCCTGGGGATGTAGGAGACATGACAGGGGAGCAGTGGAGACGCGCTGGTCCCCAGCGGGACGGGGCTTGTTTCGGCTCAGGCAGGTGAAATGTGGGGGGCTCGGATGTTTCCCTGCAGCTCTTCCTCCTCGGCGGGTCGGCCAGAACTAATGGAGGGCCCCGGGCACGCACACGCTCCGCGGTGCTCCGGAGCTCGCCTGCAGCTTCCCCAGCAGCCTGGTCCACGACCGTGCCCGTCCTCGCCGCCGGCTGGGCGAGGAGGCACGGTGGGCAGCGGAGAGAGGGAGAGGGAGAAGCTGTGCAAAGCAAGCCGCAGATCCATCCTCCATTGCTCCAACTCTTGTCAAAAGCTGCTGGGAGTTTACAGGCAAGAGCTGTCTGTGGCAGATGCGAAGGCATTTCGGTTTGTGCTCTGTGAAGGGGCTGCTGCTGCTGCAAAGAAAAGCGGGGGTGGGTAGTCTGTTTAGTAGAATTTTTGTCCTTTTCTGTGACCATAGAGTTTTTAACCCTGGTGCAAGGATGAGGAGCGATTTGGGTCAGGGGAAGTAATTTTCTTCCCGGCAGTGGGATGTTGTAGGATTTGTGCACGCGTGCCTCCCTGCTTGGACTGCAACTTTGGCAGGTCGTCTGGATGGTGACCGCAAATAGAAAATGTGTTGGGGAGAAAGTGGGATGCTGAATTTGTAGCCATGTCCAAACAAGACTTTTTAAAGTGCTCTGAAGGTACTAATACTTACTTTGAAAAATAATAATAGACTTTAAGCAATACCGCTGGCTGGCAAAAGGTACTTAATACAAATCTATCTTTGGGCATTTCCCCAACTAATTCTGGTACCCCAAGTGTTATTTCACTGGCATTGTGTGAAAGGCAGCTCACGTCTATTAAAGTTGGGCTTTTCTGTCCTTGTTTGTTTTAAAGAAACTTTCTTGACCTCTCTGCAGCATTACGTGAGTGGGATAACAGGACTCCATACACACACTCAGCACCCGCATGTAATTCCCAACATGTCTTAAATGTTTTTCTTGGTGCCCAATTCTCTTAATTTCTGCATTGCTACCATACTATCTTTTTGATATATTCATTTGCAATCTGCCATTAAAGTTTCTATTCCCATGGGCTAAAAAACTACCATGGAAAATATTAGAAGAATGTGGGTGTTTTGTAAGTAGAATTTTATCTTAATTTTCTTTTAAAACTAATTGACTCAGTGTGCCTATGATTAAGAGGGGGGTTCCTCCATATTTATGCCTATGTACTTATATGGCAGACACTTCGAATTAATGGGTTGAAAATTGAGGCTTGTGGAACGATTTCAGCAGAAACACATCATGGGTTTGCAGTGAAAATTTGTTCTGTTGATTTAAGTGACCTAAAGAAATGAAGGTGTCATAAATTCCCATGCTACTAAGAATCATGTGGGGATCTTCTGAAGTAAATAGGACAATTAGGAAGAGCTGTGAGCTCCCTGCTGGGTGCATGATATTCTCTTACAAGAAGTAAATGGAGTTTTGTTCCATGTCCTCTTCTTAATCCTCCCCTTCAGATACGGTTACAGGGACTCATCCTGCATGTACCAAGCAGAAGAGGTCCCAGTAGGTGTTTGCTGTGAGGGTTGAAGTCAGATACAGTGCAGTCCTCCCTGCTTCCTGCTGGGGAACGTGAGGCAGGTTCATCTGAAGGGTGTGCAGAGGTCCTGTGCAGATGGGAAAGGCAAGTTCAGTTTTCTCCCACTCATACACACACACGCACAGGACCTTTATTTGAGAGATATCCCAGTGCAAGTAGCTGAATGCACACATTTCTTCTCTGCTTGGCACAATGAAGAAGTATTAGAGCTGCATGATTCTGCATGTGTGTGCTCCAAACGAGCATGTGAGTTGTATGAGTTCTATGCATCCCTGCAGTCTGGAGAAAGCAGCTTTTCTGTGCCTTCTACTGACATGACACAGAAGCACAGAGCGAGAGGTTCTTTGAGATTGCAGAGTGAAACCCAGTGTCTGGTGTTTGCAGAGGTCTTTGCAGCCCTCAGAGTGTGAGACTCCTGGCTTGGAGTTTTGCTCTGTTGAAGAACAGGTGAATCAATGCTCAGTCCACTTCACTCCTTGAAATTCTGCTGTGTCCTCAAAACTAACAGCAGACAGATCCCTCCAAACAGTACCAAACTGGCAGCCCTGCAGTGCCTTCAGCATGCTGGTACAGCTCCTCCTGGCTGAGTAGGGCCAGCAGAATGGGCTCTAGAGCCAGCTGGAGCCTCCTGCCGAGCAAGAAGCATCACGGGAGGGGCTATGAAGCCAGCAGCCTGCTTTGTCACCATACTCCCTCCCTAGTGCTGCAGAGGAGAAACTTCCTTTCCTGAGTTGAGAAAAGCTACTCATTTAGGGCAGACGTGAATTTTTGTAGTTTCTTGTCATTGTTAGTGAAACACTTGACTGAACCACCACCAGATCTACCTGCCAGTGTTTCCTGGCCTATTTCTGAACCACATGCCCTTAGGAGCACGGAAGCCTTGCAATCTGATAACAAGCACAGGAAAAGATCCAACTATTGCTTCTTCTACCTGGGCTGTGGGAGAGAACATGGGTGACAGGACAGGAAGGGCACTTCAGTTGGCAGCATGTGTTCGGATCTGGAGGTGTTTGGGCTGAGTCTTCAGCCCATGCACATGCCCTGTGTGAGCTCGAATTTTCTCCACAGCCCTGTGCCTTACTGTTCCCGTGCAGAAAATGGAACTGGACCCTATGCTGATGGGTTAAGTACTGCAAGGAGAGGGTAGATGCTGCTTTCTATGTTGGCTCTTGCCAGCTGACCTGTACCCATACTCTTGTCTCTCGGAGCAGAACTCAGGTGCACTGGGGAGGACCCTCTGTGTTGTGCTGAGCCTCCTCAGGACTGTCACAGGGCTGGAGAGGCATCTCTGTGCCTCCAAAATCACTCTTTTTCCCAGGGAAAGACAGGCTGTGTCCCAACACCCTGCCTTGTGTGCCTGGATGCAAGACACACAAGGAACAAGGACAGGGAAGAATGTGTTGGGGACCACGCTGGTTGTTTTAGCCCAGGCTGGCCTGCAGGTGGGTTTTCAGAGACTTGGGCTCAGCTGGGCTCAGTTTAGTCACTCAGCCTTGCAGAATGTTTCAACAGCACTAGGCCAAGGTAACTCCAGGTTAACAAAAGCTCCTTTGGCAGTAAATAATGGTGGGTTGTTCATTTTAATTAATATCTGATGCCGAGTGCCTCAGAGACATGGGGCACAATTCCCTTGGACTTCTTTAATGTGCAGAGGTGACTTTGATATATTACTTCTGGCATGTTACAGGCCAAGGCTTGTAAATCTCTTGGTTTAAACCGTTACCTCCTGGGCTAAAAATTTGCAGTGTGGATTCTGCAGTTAGGATGGGATATCCCACAAGGAAAAAGTTCCCTTGCAAAATCTTTGGAGACTTCCTGTTTCTGGTTAGACTGAAAACATCCTGAGGGAAAAAAACCTGCTGCTGTGTATTTTGGTGCTCCTGTGGTCAGTCTCAGTTTAAGAAGTTGTTATGTATTCCAGTTCCTAGGCCACAAGAACAATTTAAGGCGAATAATGACTAAATGAATTGCAGGTCCTTAGGTAGAATGGGGGTGAATATCGTCTTTCAGGTTTCTAAATGTACTTTGGGTAATTGTTCAACAAAAGGTATCGCAAGCATCTTTTCCTGTTTCCTGATGCTGGGTTTAGTTCCTCTTGGCTCCGAATCTATCTGCTGCTTCATTGGCTGAACACAGTGCTCAAAGCCAGTTTTCTGGGGGGAATGCTTACAGAATGGGAAGCTTTCAAAATTTGCTTTGTACGCATATTTGTGCATAAGTCTTCTAAAATCTCTCCACAGAAGTGTGTGCTCCAGCAACACAGCTGTTTGAGTGTCCATGGGAAGCTAAGACAAAAGGAGTATGGATGCAGTGGAAGCAAGTTGGCTGAAAAGCTCAGAAAGATATTTATTGCAGGGAAAAGAAACCACTTGGTGCTTACACAGTCCCAGAGCTGCTGCGGGCGGTGCAGAGCTTTCTGCTTAAACAGGGAGCAACAGATCCCTGCCCTGAGGATGTTACATGCTCCTTTTATTAAAATGGCCTCTCTTCCCTGCAAAAGGACAAATGGGACGGGAAACTCAGCTCTGCCTGATGGGGTTGGTAGCAGAGCACCTGGACCGGGTGCCTGTGAGGGGCTCTGAGGGCTCCATTGTGTGTTGTAGGAGCTCTTGAGTAAGAGGCAGTGCCAGTTTATTTTGGCTCTAGTGGCATCGATGGAGAGAAATGTGCGTCAGGGAGCGTGTGGGACGTGCTTGAGCTTCTTTGCCCTCCTAGTGGGCAGTGTGCCAGCACAGAGGTGAGAGCCAAACTTTATCCTTGCTTTCTGCTCAGCTGCTCTTGAGAGGCTGCTGCCCTGTGTCCAGCCATCTTCCCTGGGCAGCCATTAGATGTGAGGATGGCGACTGCGCCTTGTGCCCGTGCAGAGCGTTGGGGGCTTGCTGAGCAAAGTCCACACCACACCACAGCGTGTTGCCCCTATGGAAACCCACAGTTGCCAGGTTCACAGAGGTGTTGGGCTGTGGTGTCTCTATATATGTGTGTAAAAGCCAGATGGTATTTTGGAGAGCGGTCATTTTTCATTAACTTCTGTGCCTGGCATAGGCAGTAAATCTTTCATCCCGAGCCCTGCAGCAGCAATGCCATTTTGGCTCTGTCAGGTCCACTCTGGCAAAGAGATTAGCCAGCAGGTTGTACTTTCATGCACAGCCATAGACCCAGGGCCCTGCCAAATGCAAGGATGTGTTCACTGGTTGTAATGTCAGCGAGTCTGAACAAGCTTGTATATCTGAAGACTGTGCATCAGGCCCTTCTGCTGTTCTTTAAATCATGAGTGCAGGGGGAAAGGGTGTAAAGATCCCTGTCAGAAATGTGTTGTCAGCTTTCAAATACCAGGATGAGGTTACTTTTTCTTTTAGTTGACAGGAAGACAGATTAGACAGAGCCCTGTGAATTAATGTGTTGAGTTTAGTGTGGTTCAGAAAGCCTGTGGTGATACAAGCATACTGAGGTAGTCTGTGAGAAATACACGTCAAATACGGATACGTTGGCCTGGGATACAGCATTTATTTGCAAAATTCAGCTTCTTCTGATAATGTCACTGTAATTTACCCTGGTACATTTCGGGAGAGCAGCCACATTGCTTAGTGATGGCAGTGTTTCAGGGCGCAAGGCTGGGATGTGAGGGCAGTTGCAGTTGGTTCTCCATACCACGGATTCCCCCCCAGGCTGGTTCAAGTTGCTCTTTTCCTCAGCTCTACACCTGCAAAACTAAGTGGCACTTCCCTGCCTCCTTGTGGTGTTGAGGATAGGTCTGCTGGAGATCAAGAAAGACCATAGATTTGCTGGCCCTCAAAAAACCTCTCGGGTGAGGACCACAGTTGGTTTCAGCAGAGAGCCTCCGGTGGCACTGACAATCCAGCGGACGGCTGCTGTGGTTGCCTCTGGGGACATGTGCCCCTGCTTGCTGGGTGGATGTGGGCTCTGTAGGGGTTGCAGGATGCTTCTGGTTTGGAGGGCAGGCTGGTGTGCAGCTACAGCCAAGGCCCTCTCTGAGCGTGACCCTTGGGGAGCCTCGCGGAGGTAGCAGCAGTGCAGCTGCAGCGAACTTCTGGCTCCAGCCATTGGTGGTACAGAGAGGCCATTGTAATCCTGTGTGCTGTACAGTGTACATCTCAACAGGCAAAGTGGCTCCAGGGTTGGTTGTTTTTTTTTTTCTCTTCCCCCTCCTCCTCTCCATCCCTTCAAATCTACTTTATGAAGTTCCTCCCCTTAAATTGAAAATTTGGCCTTATCTTCAAAGAAGCCCTTTAGTGCCAAGCTTTTAAAGGTGGGGAGGAGGCGAGAGCAAAAACATCACATCCATTAACAGCCCAGTTGCCAGAGAAAATGTTTTTTAAAACATAATCTGAAACCTTAGTGTTTGGGAGCCAAAGTCGAGATTGAATACAAGTATGGGCCTTGTCCCTAGAGAGTTGCAGCGCTGGGAATATGCTGGCACAAAGACAGACCATGGAGCGAGGATTCTTGTGCATGCACGCACACAAATAGACAATTATTTGGAAGCCAATGGTGTTCTGGATGCTGAAGAAATTTAAACTAGTGCCTTCTGTCCCAAGTTGCTCCCTGAGCTGTAGCTGATGTGGAGAGTATTCTCATTGCTCCAGCACTTCTCTGGGTAGCAGTCCCCTCTGGAGCAGGAAGATTCCTGCTATTTGTTGGCCATGGGTGGTAAAAAGGACTGGCTGGTCCAGCTACTTTACAGCTTGCTGCTGTCATCAGGAGAGTTCTTTGGGGCCCCTGAATGGTGATGGGCATAGGATTTTTATGTTTTATTTCCCCAGAAGAAAGCTGCTTGTTTAACAAACCCAGGCACTGTCAGATTGAAGGGTTGGGTTTGAGTCCCAGTGTCAAGAGATGTTTTCAGAAATATGCTGGGTGGGATATTTCAAAAACACCTGGGCTGACTTTGATGTTGTGGTGGAGAGTCAATGAGACTTGTGCACTGAGACCAGCTCCTCTCCTCACTTTTCAGTACAGGGTCACGCTTGGTGGGTTTGCGGGACGGTCCCACTGTCACCAGTGTAACAGCTGCCCAGATTAGTCCTGACCACTTACTCCTGCATGGAAGTGGACCCTGTTTCATAAGTGGCTGTCAGGCATATCTTGGCTTGCAAGCAGTTGAAATGCAGCTTCTAAGCCAGAGTCACCTGGGCAGAAGGAGAGCAAGATGGCCCCAATTATCTATCCCTAATGGGGCTAGAATCCAGCAAGGAGCACTCCATTACTAACTTCTTCTGGGGCCTTACAGCACGGCCAGCCAGACCACAGCAGAGCTGTGGGACCCTTGCAGGAGGAGGGCTTGATATCTACTAGTTCTTGAGTGCCTGTGGGGACTTTCCTACCCCTCAGCTGGCCAAGCAGGGTATCAGGTTTGTGGCTGTCAGGCATTCCTGCAGCTGGAGGCTTGTAGGGTGAGACAAGTCTGTGAGAAGCTGGTGCATGAAGAGCTCCTCAGAGAGGCACGCCAGCTGCTTTAGATGTGTCCGTCATCACCTTTCGTCACTCTGTCTCTGCCCTTGGGGTGTCTGGGACTGGCCTGAAGGGAAAAGATGTTTGCTTTCCAGCAGATGAGGAGCTGAGCTCCTGGTTCCATGCCAGCCTGTGCCTGAACACCTCTGTAGTGCTGTAGAGAAAGAGTCCAGGGCCACACAAGGACTGGTTGCCTTTGAGGACCTTGCTGCTCTGGGTGCCTGAGGTGCTGGGAATGTTGCAAGAGTAGTTCAGCTATTGTCACCCCAGCTCCAGATCCTGTCAGAGGTGTCTGCCCGGGCAGCTGAGAGGAAGAAGGTCTTGGGATCATGATCAACTATGCCAGATGAGCACACAGCCCATTAGTTTGATGATGGCTTCTGAGAAAGGGTGGTCGGTACCAAGGTACAGAGCTGGAACTGCTGGAGCCTGGGTGTGTTTGCTGACCCTACTCACCTCTTGGTAGGGAGGTACGGAGCCAGTTTCAGGAAGTGTTAGGGAAGAGTGATCTGGTTTACATGGCTACAGCAGGACAAGCCAGCCCTGTGTGTCACAGGACAGGCACCACTCTACTCCTGCTCCCGCTAGTGCTGGCTGTCCTTGCCTGGTCCGAAATGCGCGGTACGGGCTGTGGGATCCTGCTGACGGCATCGTGAAGCCTGTGGTCTTTTGTGGAAGGAAGGGTCTGCTACTTACATCCTGTAGCAATTTAGGCAGGAACGTAGTTGCTAAATATACAGTTGTCCTGTCTTCCTCACAATTGCCTGGGCTGCAGATTTGGGGAGAAGGGAATAGGAGCACAAAGAGAACAACATCAAGAGCAAGTGGCAGGCTGTGTTTATCATTGATGCCTGACCCTGTAATCTCCCTGGGGATAGCTTTGGACATCCCTAACCTCTGAGCCACTTGAAAGAACCACCTTTAAAAAAATTTCCCAAACTAGTGACCAAGCAAACAAGTGCAAATTTCATCAGCCACAAAAATGTGAGTGTAACCCAGTTTTTGCATAGCTTCAGCACTGAAGATAAGTACAGGTTTCCTGACTCTCTGGATGAAGGCCTGAGAAGGCCTGCTATGCCATCTTCCCCCATCACCGTATTCCAAAACCTAAATTATTATTTGTATTACAGTTGTGTTTACAAGTTTTAACCAAGGCTGGGACACAGCTGTGATAGATACCATGTTAACTTGTAGTGGGAGACTGTTCCTACATCCCCATTCAAAACAGTGAGGCAAATGTGGAAGAGGAGATAAAAATAGAGCATGGAAAGGACACGTGTGCCTTGGAGTGACTCGGCAGGTCAGGACTGGAGCTAAGTACAGTCCCCATGTTGCCTGATACTGAGTCTCATGCTCCATCCTCCACTGTGCCCTGCTCAGAAGAGGTCAAAGTCGAGTGTCACTAAACCTTGATTGAAAGTTGTTTGCCTTGAAGCTGAGAGCTGTCCACAGCAGAGCCTCATCTTCCTTAGCCCTCAGCTCACATCAGTGGCTACGTGTGCTGCAGTGAGTGGTTTTCCAAAGGGGCACTTGGCACTGCAGGTGGTGTTGGTAGCATCCTGCTGCTGTGCCTGCCTTACCTTGGGGCGGGCAGCAGGTCTTGCGGAGCTGGGGAGCTGCAGGTGGAGAGCAAGAGCTTGTGGCTGAAGGGAAAGGAAAGGAGCCAGTTCTGTCTTTAATTCTCTCCCGTCAGCCAGTTTTCAGTTGCGGCATTGTGCTTTGAAAGGTAGCTGGAAGAGGAGAGTGCCAGTGTAATAACAGTGTTTTGCTTGCAGCATGCAATCTCAAGTGAAACAGTACCATTACATAAATATTGTGTGCCTTCTTTCCACAGGGGGTCTGGGACTGTGCTTCTCCTGCTCTGGAGGCATTGCCTTTCAGTGCACAAGCCAAGAATAAGCTCTAACAGATGCTGCTAAGGCAAAGTCCATGGCTTGTACTGTGCCCAGGTGCAAGAGGAGATGTTCAGATCTCCATGGTCAGCAAAGAGGTACCTTACACTGTAGGGAGGTGGAGGGACAGCAGGGTTACAAAGAGCTGCTCTTCCTGAGCACATTGAGCACGTGTCTGGGGACATACAGGGTTACCTGAATGTTAATCTGACCTCTGCAGGCACAGATAGCCCAGTAGGGAGCAGCTGTGTGGACACCAATGGCAGGACATGAGCAAAACCTGGCTTGATGCATTAACTGGGAGCTATCTCTCAAGGAGGATAGGATTGCTTCAGTGAAACCTGGGCAGGTTCCTTCCCCCCTCTTTTCTTGTCTGACTTAGAACACTGTTTCGGGGGGGAGCAGGTGGGGGTTCAGGTGCATCCTTTTCTGGTATCTATTTGCAAAAAGCTGCAGGCAAACTCTCTTGGGGGGCTGCTCATGGCCATGCCCTACTGCTGTCTGAGTAACAGCCTGAACTGCAGTCAGAGGCCTTTTGCTCAGAGGAATGCTTTGAAACATATTGTTTTTAATGGCACAATGTTGCCAAGGGCTCTTTGTGTCTCAGTGAAGAGTTGACTCTTTGGTCTACTCTGCAGGAAGAGGAGCCTATCTGTACTAGGACTCCTCCGTTTGGCAAGTGGTTTGGTCTGCTCTCTGCAAGCTAAATAATTGAATTACAGAAGAGATCTCAGATGAGGTGTTTGTGCCCTTGCAGTTTCTTGCTGGCTCAGTCAGTGCCTGGGGAGTGGAAGAGTGGTGGGAGCTGTCAGACAGCTGCACAGTTACGGCTTTTTCTTCTCTGTTGATCCCAGGTCACTCCCTGTGCATGAAAGACTGCGAAGAGGCCCCAGCATAGCTGCTGCCTTCACTTCTGTCCAGCTGAATTAGACAGGGCGTGGGATGGAAAAGGTGTTAAAAAATGGGTTTGTGCCACCCATCCCTCCTCATGCTTACTGAGAATAATCTCTTCCTCTCTCCCAGCACACAGCCCCCTTTCAGTTTTGTCTCAGACCTTGCAATGAGAAGGGAGAACAGGATTGCAGCTGAGGCTTCTAGCGTGCCCCTGTTCCCTGCGTGTGTGCTGCCTCCCAAAGGATGTGGGTGCCTCTGCCAGGTCCTTGCACCCCCTTTCCTCCCTGTTTTCTGCCTTTAATTTCCGCTCCTCTGCCTGAGGTCCCTGTGCTGCCAGCAGCAGTTGCCGGGCTGAGAAAGGCTTGTTGGGCCATATCCTGGGTGCCCCTGCCCTTACTTGTTTTGGGGAAGGCTGGTAAGGAACAACTAGGGGTGCCTCCCCAGGCGCCAGCCCACTGCTGCAGAGATGCTCCCAGCCCTGCCAACCCGAGGCAAGTGCAGCGCGCTGCGTGTCAGAGCGGGTCTGGGGAGCCCTTGCCCAGGCACGGTGGCTGCCTGCAGACGCAGGCAGGGCTGCTGCCTCCCCACAGGTTATTCTGGAGAAACACCGTCTCCCAAACGAGATCCATGTCTCCCCTTCTTTCCCCTCAGCTGGTGGATTGGGGCTTGAGGGTTCAGAGGCAACATTTTCATCCCCACCAGCGTTTCCGATCTCGCAGTGTTTTGCGGGTTGGGTGGGTTTTATGCTGACCTGTCTCCTTACAGGCAGCCAGAGAAGCAGCAGACACGGCGTGTGCTGAGGTGCCAGCATCTGCAAGGGGCATGTAGGAACCAGGCCAGAAAGGCTCAGTGAGCTGTTAATGAGCCACAGATGGTCAGCTTTATCTTGGAATCTGCCGGTTTGGGCTTCTAGAGCTTTCTGCTGAAGAAATATGTGAGTAAAAGCTGGTGGTAGGCAAGAGCTGGGAAGGAAGACTCTAGAATAAAGATCCTTAGACTTATATGGGGGACCTCAAGAGATCATCTCTGCTAGAAGCTCATCGTGTTTTTTTGAAGGTCTCTTTAACTACTTGCGGGCTGCAAAAAAAAGACTAATTTTCCATGGAAGAATTTTGTAGTCGATAGGTAAGACCAGCAGAGGTTTATCTGTGGCTGTTACAGAGGAGGATCTCCAGAGGCTTTGCTGGAGTACAAAGCCCCAAAGGCTGCAATGGATGTGTTCCCCTCTTGCACAGGGCAGGATGCTCCCAACAGATGTTTTTGTTATCAGCAAAGAAGAGCAGAGAAACAGAAAAACATCAGCTGGCAAGAAATGCAGGGGGAAATTATAATTGTTTCCCTGTTGGGCTTGAAGAGAGAATTCTTGAAGCTGCTTTCTGTCCCATTGTAACATTTTATGTTTATATAGCTTATCTCTTTCGTGAGGAACTATTAAATCCTGCAGCACGTTGTGAATGTGACTATATGAGAACAGCTTGTTTTACCCATCCCAGAGCAGGATGTGCCAGCTGCACAACTGGATCTAAAATCATGGAGCAGCATTTTCACAAAACTGAGTGCTTTTGTTCCTAGAAGAGTTTATGGTATTTTCCAAGTTAAGAAATGGTCAATAATTTCCCTAATGGTAATTCTGAGGTTGTATTTCCCTTAGATAGGTGAGTTTTCACAGTTGCGAGAGGGAGGGGAAAGGCCTTATTCCTCTCCACTTCTAATGCTGCATTTATGGTCTGTAGCAAGTGACAGCATTTAATGTAATTTGGAGGGTAAGTACTGCCTGAGCTGATCTACAGATGACTTTGCACTGAACAATGAAAGGTTTTTTTGGGAGTGTTTAGTGCTATGGGACAGTCACAGATTTCCCTTCTCAAAGAGAGCGCTGACAGTCCGTGTAAGCAATTAGAGATAAATGTCCTTGAGACAGAGGATGGCTTTTGCAGAGCACCTAATACTGAGTTCTTAAAGGAGTCTCTGTAAAATAAAGGAATCTAATACTCCTTATGTTCCTTTACTGGACAGTAATACAAGGATTTTTGGAAGATCCAAGGAGTTCTAGATTTTTTTTTTCCTGGTAGACAAGCAAATGTCGAGGGTCTGCTGTGTCCTCCCAGAACGTTGCCGAGTGAGTCTTTGGAGAAGACAATCTGATCTTTTCTGTGAAACATTTGCTAATACCTCTCAAGCAAAGGTGACTTCTGCATTGAAAAGTCTTTCTAAAATGATAAAGTAATTCACAACACAAAAGCTTCTTAGTCCTTTGCAACAGAAGAAGAGGTAGACTTCTTCAATTAGATTATTAGCATATTAGACTTAGGTTTAAAAAATGTCTTAGGCTGAGCAGAATACGTTGATAGATGGAGAACAGATTAGAATCTCCTGTTGTCACCCCCAAAGCCTAGGAGCTGGTGTCACTGTTTATTCCTGGTCTCTTTACTGCTTACATTTTTCTCCAAAAATGACTAAACATATAAAACAAGGATTGGGCTTGGGGTTTGAGGTTTCTTTTTTTTTTCCTTCCCCTATTCTAGGCCAGACTCTGACCACAGTCATGTATTTGTTTTTTTTCTCCCTTACTTCCAAATGCAGTCACATAACAATAGCCTGGAAAAAAAGTGCTGGAAATTATTTGTTCATGAATTTATTTCCTTTTTTGGGCTACAAGGAGTGGGTTAGCATTTGGGTAAGGAGGCTGAGAGCTCCAAGCCATCTCTTTCAAGGCTGAAGAGAGTTTAAATGGGAACCATCCTGGTTAAATGAGAAGTACTGTAGAAAGGCAGCCTTTCTGGAGCAAGCGTTTCCATTGCTCCATGTGCAGAGCCTCACGCTTGGGGCACCTTTTCTCAGCTGAACTTTATTTGCTATTTATGTAATAGCAAGGTCTTGTACAGACACTGCTAAACAGGCTTTGTCTGCCACAGGCAGGCAGGGACTGACTGGAAGAGAAATGCTCCTCCCGTCTTGGGCTTCTTCAGAAGTGGGTGATTGTTTGCTTTCCTTAACAGTCTGCTAATAGGAGGTAGTGGGTGGTGTTGTCTTTCTTATTTATTTTATGTAGGATGTCATTACAGATGGTGATTTTGACTGTTGTCCACAGCTGAAGAAACTGATTGCTTTCTAAACCAAGCTAGCTCTGATGGAGCAGGATGATCTGTGAAAGAGGAAAGCCTATCAGGACCATCAGATTCTCAGCTGACTGTGTTCTGATATCTGTCACCTGAGGAGCAGGAAAAGAAGTGTTTTGCGTACAGGGTTAGCAGATACATTTTTAGTACATATCTGAATCTTTGGGTCTTGGGAGGTGATATTTCTGATTACAAGGAAAACTAAAAGTCACCAGATGGGACGACAATGAATATGTGATTGCTGTGCTGGTCGGGAGGGTGGTTGTTAAAATATTAAACAGTACAGGCAGTGAAATCTTGATATTTTATTGATGGTTCAATGGATTTGTCCTTATAGGAGAGAAAGCAGAAGCGAGTGGAGCTTGTGCATACTGGAGAGAGAACTTAATCTGATAAAGGCTAGACCAGTCGGTAAAGTTTTCAGATCGCAGGAAATTTCCTCAAAGTATTTATTTATTTATGGCTTTGCTGAAAAATTTTCAACCAGCTGTGTTTAAAAATATAACAGTAATGAGATACTTAAAAAAGGAGTTAATCTCTCTCTCTTTGACGTGCTGCAAAGCACCAGCTGTAGCACAAGCAAGCCCTGGGGAATCCAAGTGGCCTAGCCGTGCAGCCTGTGAGCCGAAGTCACACCTTGGGAAGCCAGATCCTGGAGGGAAGCACTGGCCTGTGGCAGGTCATGGGGACGCTGGAGGGTGACCTTATGGCCATCCTCCAGGGGCAGCAGGTTTAGCCTGCCCAGCTCTTCAGCTCCCCAGATCTGCCCAGTTCTCATAGCCCCCAGCCACTTGTTCTCAGGGCAGCAAGACCCAGTTTTGTCTGAAATACTGGGAGGCCTTGAACTGTCTCTGACACCCCCAATGGGGAAATACTGGAATGAGAAGGAGGGGAAACCAAGGGCTTTTGTACTGAGGGAACAAAAAACATGCTCTGCGTGTCCCTGGGTTCAGCTATTACAGACTACAAACCAGACTGGGTTTTTTGTTTTGCTTTTAAATGCTTCTTTAGCCAATGCAATTTTAAAAAAATTTTTTTTTGTCTGTCTCTTCGGGAGACAGAGCCAGTCTGGGACTCTTCATTTGGCCCATCCAGCCGATCCACAAAGCATGCACAAGCCATCTTTTCCAGGGTCATTTCCTCTAGGATTCCCTATGGCTTTGCAATGGCCAAACCTTTGTGTTTGATATCAGAGATGGAAAGGGCAGGCCAGCTGTGCTGTGTCCTCCAGCCCCGTGCCAACGAGGCTCAGTGCTGGGTGCAGGAACTCTGTGAGAACTACAGCTGTTAGAGTGGTAAAAAATGTGTGTGGTGATTGGCAGAAATTGTTTTGAGGAAGCAGATGCCACCTCTGATGATAATGGCATGGCACATGGTGGACTGGAAAGGCAAAGCATGTTAGTTTTGGTCCCAGGTGGAGGATTGTGTGAAGAAGTCTTGTCTCCTCTGGGCCTACTGGTTTCAGCTTCAAGATGCATATCACAACAGAAAAATCTCCTTTCCCCTGTTTCCTTTTTCCACCACTGGTAGCTAATCAAGATTTGGTTTTAATGACTTCCCTCTACTCTCTCTGCTTCCTCTCCCCCTGCCCCACACATGCCTTTTTTATATTTTTTTATGTGTTTCTTTTTGGCAGAAGTTGAAACGCAGGAAGCGTTTGGACCAAGATGAAAACAGTGGAGGAGTGTGTTGGGCAGTGCAGTGCTTTGTTCTGAGTTCAGGGGGAGAAGAGGGGGAAGCGAGGGGGGACGGGATGTCATTTCCCAGATGGGGACCCTGCCAAAGATGTTCTTGCTTCAGAAAGCAACGAGTGATTTTTGAGGCTATACCAGGTTTAACCCGTTGTTGACCCGCTTCTGCCATCCAGGGAAACAGCCTGGACCAAAAGTGGGATGGTGTTGAGTTATGTGGCCCAGGTGATGTGAATGGTCTCAAGCCGAAGTCTGCTGTAGTGACTAAATGCTGTCAACAGTCTGAGGTGCTTGTTCTCCTGTTGGAAACTCTAATGAGTGGATGAGGAGTCTGCACTTGTTTATGAGTGAGGGTCCAACACTAGTGTGACTGCTGTTGGAAAAACGGGATCAGCATGTTCCTTGTGGGGGTTAGGACTGGTGTGCTATCTCCTGCCCTGCCAGAAAGCCTCTACAGGCATGTATTTACTGCCATATTTATTGCTCCTTGGGACTTAATTATTGCATCGTGTGTAGGCTGCTGATTTAACTGCCCAAGGGCTGTTGCACAGTAGCAAAGTGAGGGTGACGATGGAGCAGAGAAGGGAAAGTTAAAGCAACTCTGCCTCTTCATTAATATTTCTTCCAGGTTATAAAAACTTGGAGCACTTACGTCAGGACTCTGGAGGAGGTCATTTATCTCCTGATGGAAAAAACCTCAAGGGTTTTTGTCTATGGTACTGGACTGTTTGTTGGTATGGAGGTTCAGCCTTTTAAATCTGGATGGGGTTCTCCTGCAGAAGACCACCCTCTTCCCTCAGAGTTGGAGTGGACCAGTGCTGTATGCATAAAATGCATCAAGTCCCTTTGAGTCAACTCAGAGTCACTATTCTCCACAACTAAACCTGCAAGCCCCTTCTTCATTAGGACCAGCAGCCTCTCTGGCCCTTTGATCTCCTGGAGTCCTTCTCTAGCTTAGGAGCATGACAGCTTTCCTAATCCCCCGTGAACCTCCTGAACGTAAACACAGTCTAGGTACAAAAGGTGTCAGTAATTTTGGGCTGCAGAACCACAAACTTCCTCTTCCCAGCACCTTTGGCTGGAGCATGAGAGTTTTTGGTCACTTGTGCAGAATGCAGCTGGCTGCAAGCATGCCAAGGGTTGGTTACACCAACACTGCTGCGGGTGCATCCATGGCCAGTGACTAACAGAGGAGTGAAGCATCCAGTGCTGGCCTTGAAACATGCCGTGTATCTCTCACACTTCTTTCAGACAGCCAAGAGAGATCTGATCTATAGGAAATGAGTATAATGCCACTCTGGTATCATCTGTTGGGATGAGGTGTAGAAGAACAGGGATGTGTGGACAAAAGATGCATGTGTAGGATTGCCTGTGAGGGGTTTCAGCTTTATTTTTGACATGTTCAGTCTTGAATGCTTTCCTATGGAGGTCAGCAGACCTGGTTGGAAATTCCATGTGCACGTCTTACTGCACAGCGTGTCTAAACTTGCATTTTTTTAATCCATTTTCCTGGATCCCTCAAGTCATCTAGGTACCCTTTCCAGCAGTCTTGTGAACCATGGGAGGGAAGCACTGACCGATGGGTAGGCACTTGGGTGGGAAGCAGAGACCAGTGTTTCCCCTCACTTGTCCAGTGCCACTGAGCACCCTTGGCTTCAGGGCTGGGATCAGCTGGCTTGCCCTCACACCTTTGGCCCTGGTCTCTGGCTCCTCATAAGCACAGTTAATACCACCACAGGCTTCCAGGTAAAGTGGGACTAAAATGCACGGTACCAGTAGCTGTTTTTTGGGTATTGCTTGTTATCTTGGAGGACTCTTTTCAGCCTGGAATTTGGTTTTGTTTCACTTGCCCAAGTGTTTGCATGTGTGTGGTGCAGGGAGGTGTCCATTGAACCCACACACTGCTGTACTCACACCTGCCCAGTTCTGCAAATCCTACTCTGGATGAAAACATTTTGAAGGTGTGAATTGGTCATTGTTTGTCCATCCTGGTGGTGGGTTTTCCTGCAGTAGTTCATCCCCTTGGCTTCACTAGTGCCTGCTGATGGGCTCAGTTGGCCTGTGGCTGCTGATCATGGGGTATTTGCAAATGTTGCCACATTGGCTCTGCTACTTCTCCTTCTCTGTTTACTTAGTTCTTGGCAGCTGGATGTTTGAATGTTTGCTTGACAAACACTTTCCCTGCAGTCTCTGATTACAGAAAGTTTAGTCTGACAAACCCCAATGAATTACCCTGTTCTCTGTTGTCAGTGATATCTCGCTGTCTCCCTTAACCACAATATTTTGTGTGTGGTGCAAATTCATATT
Source organism: Melanocharis versteri (assembly GCA_013397845.1). NCBI lineage: Eukaryota > Metazoa > Chordata > Aves > Passeriformes > Melanocharitidae > Melanocharis > Melanocharis versteri. The sequence continues at coordinate 123,557 of VZTG01006988.1, forward strand.
TTCCCCTTGTTGCAATCAGCATGCCCCTCCCTGCTTGGTTCAGTTACCAAGGCAGTATCCCCAAGATGCTGACATCTGTATTTTAGTAATCCAAAAATCCTGGGGCTACCAGGAAGCAGTACAGATAATAACACTACATACCTGTCTAGCACCTTTCATCTGAGAATCTGAAATTGTCTGACTCATGTTCATCTCGTTACTGCTTGTACCAGCTGGAGTTTGCTGTTCCTGTTTTTGCAGCCTGGAAAGCTGAGACACAGGGTAGGGGTATATTTTGTTCAATAGAGGAGGCAATTCCAGAAATGTGGCGTCATAACCTCCAAGACTTTGACTTTCTATCCTTCTCTGTCTTGCTAATTTGCCTCCAAAAGGGAAACAGATCGAACTGGGATGGTTGGTTCTGAGCAATGCTTTATTTGCAGTGGTCCATGGCTTTCTTTGGTGTCTCAATAAATTCCACCCAAGAACAAAAAAGCGATTGCAAGATTTCTCCAAGGTAAGTTACCTTCCTTGGCTGTGATGAGGGGTCTGTCATGTAGTTCTCAGGAAGAAAACAATCCAAATACTGTCTCTTGCTGTCAGTTTGGTGGTTTGGAGCGATGCTGAGGGACAAGTGTTCACGGCTGGCCTGGAGAGGGTAAAGTTCTTACTGTGTTTCAGGGGTGGTAATGAGACTTGTGAAAGCATGTCTGCAGGTGTCTGGGTGGTCAGGCTGGGCTGTTAATCCATCCAGCTGCTGGCCGGTTTTGGACAAGGTCCAAGACCAGGTAGGACACTGCTGCTTTTCTTGCAGCCTCCAAACACAGCTGGGGACCTTCCAAGCAGACCTGGGCTGGTTTATGGTTTTGGGTGGAAACCACAAGCAAACCACGTCAAATCGCTGGATTCTGCCCCAAACCAGGCAGAGTGTATACATTTCTATTTCGTTTTGCTTGGAGATGACTGGGAGAGGTGGGAGAGGGAGGAAAATCTGCATGGATCCTGTGTTGATGTAAGGCCATAGGTGATCCATTCCTAAAGCCTTCGAGTGCCATTCCCATGGCTAGACCAGACTGATGAGGGCAGAATAATAAATAATACCCAAGCTAACATCTCCTGGGAGCTTGGGTTTAAGAGGAGGGATATTTTGTCTGAAACCCTTCCAGAAAGGGACAGTTGGGAGGGGGATTAGTGTAAATGTGGAGCTTCAACATATGTAATCTCAGCCGAAGTGATGGGGCAGTTGGGTCAGGGTTTCCTGTGCTGTGGGGCCCTGAAGCATAATGTGCAGGGGAAATAGAAACCCTAAGAAAGAAAGAAAGGGGGAGAATTGCATGCCCCGGGGGGTAAAAGTGCATTTATTTTTCACGTGTTGCGTCAGAACACAGTAATTTTTGCCTGGGAGGGAGGGCAAGCGCATGCAAAAACAGTCCAGCTTGCTAGGAAAGGGGTGGGGGAACGTGATGCCAGATAGCTCAGGAAATGTGGCCGTCGGACTGTCCCCCCCTCCACTTCCACGCAGGGCACAAGATCGACACCCGCCCGTACAGAGCCTGCAGCGGGCATGTGCCAGGCCTTTGTAAGGGAGTCACGCTCTCCCTTGAGCCCAGGGCACCCCCGGCTCCCCACTCTATCCCCCTTCTCACATTCTCTCTTCTCCCATGTGCTTTTATTCGTTTTGCAAACAGCGTATGCCAAATCCAGCTTCACAGCTGGCTCTGCTCCACGTGTTTGTTTTCTATGCCTGCGCGGCGCTCGCCAGCTCCGCTTGCGCCACGGCTCAGAGGTGGAGACGGCGGGGGGAGAGCAGGGCTGGTGGGGAGGGAAACGGGAGCAGGCTGCTGCTTGCCAAGCCCTTATTTGTTTAAAGCTTAAGCCTGTTTGAGAGAGCCTTTTTGGAGTGAGGGGTAAGTGGCAGGGGTGGGATGCGGGGGAATGGAGAAAGTAAACCGTGCGTCAAGGAAAGCAAACTTTACAGCTGGAATTGCTGCTGATGCTTGTTGTGTGAAAGGCCTGGGGAGGGGCCTTCGGCTCCGTGCTCGTGCTTTTAACGTGGGCGTGAGTGTGACTGGGCAGGGATGAAAGGTGGGGAGCCAGTGGCAGGTCTGTGCTGTGCCCAGTCGTCACGGGTGCTGCTGCTTGACAAGCCTGGCTGTGGCACTGCCAGTGGCACTGCCAGTGTGTCCTAAGAGCTGACTGGGGCACAGGCAGGTGAGTCTCCCTTCCCAGGCTCTGAGGCAGCAGCATTTTGCCATCCTTTTGTTACGGAGCATCCCCTTGTCGACAGAGAGAAGCCATATGCTGGCCCTGCCCATCTGTCTGTGCAGGGTGACCTGAGGTCTTGCTGCATCTCCTGCCATGTTTGGCTCACTGTCCTCAACGGGACCATCATTTTTGGAAAGGTGTGTTTATTGTTGTGATGATAAATGGGGCAAATCACATGCAAACACAATCTTTAAAAAAGCCTAAACAGTGCAACCCTCTCCTCTTCCTCTTTGGGAAGAGGGGAAATCTGTCACCCATCCTGAGACCCCACTGCAAGTGTGTCCCCCATGATTTTTCACCTCGAGGTGGGCCCCGTGGGGTTTTGGAGCAGCGTGGCAACTGCTGATCATGGCACAAAGTAGGGCTCTGGCTCAGCCCATCTGGGTTCTGGCACTTGGCATTAGTCCCCGCACCCCACCTTAGGCATTTGGCACCAGCCAGAGCATTTTCTATGGACAGTCATTTCTGTCCCTTTGTTTTGCTAGCCTTGAGCTTCCTCTTGTGTTTTTTGGAGTAGTGACATGTCTTCCAGGGGAAATTTGTCCCAACAGAGAGTTCTAGAGGCTTTTGACCTACTCCCACAATGAAAATTATTATTGTTAGTGAAAAGCAATTTAGTGACAGCTATGGAGAGTAAAAACTCCCATTTATTCCCAAATTTATGAAAGAAAAAAAATCCCCAACTTTTAAATACCATCTTCAAAAGACAAGAAAAATGGGCTTGTGCTCTTTTGCATCCCAGCAACAAGTCATTGCTGAAAGGAGTGCAAACTAGAAGGCAGTTTCTCTTTATGGTGGTGATGGGGATGTCTCTAAAGCCAGCCATCTGGGGATTAAACTTTGTATTGACGTTACTGGCAAGTACTTTGTCCTGTCTCTTTTGTGTGCTCTTCTGGATTTTGATGTCAACTGTGTTAAACTAGCCTTGTGCTTGTTAATGCAGTTTCTTGACCTGCTCCCATTGAAGTCATGGCAAAGATCAGGCTGATTTTGGTGGCAGTAGAATCAAGTCCTCTGTTATAATCCAGAGGATGTGTTGTTTTAGCAGGTATTTCTGCTGTGACACTGGCTTATGTTTATGATAAGCTTGGTCAGTTTTTTACTGCAACAGTTGTAGGCACCCTTGCTCTTCAAGTACACACTGGAAGAAGGTTCAGAGCATAGGAAAGCTACCCAAATCTTTGCTCTGCCAACAGGAAAATTTCCCCATAGCAGCTTCCCCCAAGGAAGGCTTAACAGTGTCACTGGCAGTTTCTGTGGACTCTTTTGGTTTGTGGTTTGTTTTTTTTCATTTGTGTATTTGTTTCATTCTATTACTGTTTCTAATTGAACATGGACAAGATTTTTCTATTGTTCCTAGACAAAGATTATTTGGATTTTTTTTTTAAATTTTTTTTTTTTTTTAGTTTGGTACTTAAAGGTAGGCTCATGCTTAAGCATATGAAGATGTGGGCTGCTCTTAAAAAGCATCTATAGCTGCTGTCTCTGGCTTGTGATCTACTCTGAGAACAAGAGCTTCTGAGTCTCAGTTTGCAGGTGGCCGTAGCTGACAGACACTGAAATGTGCTTGCTCCCCGAGCACTCCTGCTGTGCTCCATGCTGATGCTGACTGGTGGGGTTTGTCCAGCACTCCTCTGTGCTTTGGTTTATATTATACAGAGAGAGGAGTGTTTCAGCTGGTGGTTACCAGCATGAATGGATGCTGGGATATTTATTGTCTGTCCTGTTGCAAGCTTGACCCCATCACGTGACAGAAACAATAAAATGGAGATGGGTCTTTTCAGGGCAGCTCCATGTCACACCTTTGCCATGATTTGTGGTCTTCCTTCCCATTCTTGACCACTGGTCCGGCTGCACAGAGGCATTAGGGTGATACTAGGTGGCCTAGGATTGGGGTTTTTTTAGCGTTGCTGCCACATCAGTGGCAAAATGGTTGTTCTGGTCAATATCTTGATGTCCTATAGTTGGGGAGTGAGAGTTGGCTGTTTGTGTTCCCCAAGAGCTGCTGGGGAAGTGATGCAGAGTGAAAACAGCTTTGGAGAAGAGCATCCTGCTCAGGATCCCCATGGAAAAATGCTGTTTCATTGGGACCAGAGCATCCTGTGGAAGTGTATCTACTGATTAACCTTCTAAAGCAGCAAGGAGCTTCTGGTGGAGAGCAGGACTGGTTTTCCTGCTGTTCTGGGTAGGCCACATGTAAATTAAGTGGAAGAGTGTCAGCTGGGGAGAGAGAATTGCTTGAGAGGTGATGGTGTGAGGTGACAGCCCCTGCTCAGAGGAAAACAGGACAAGGACTTGAGCCTGGATACACATGTGGCAGGTGAGCTGTGGCATTGCCGTGTCCTTGCCCTGAAGCAGTGGGGACAAATGCAACATAAGGAAATGTGCCAAAATCCCAACTCCTCCATTTCTTCTTTCTTGACTGTCTCATCTAAATTTAATTTTCCTGCTTTTTCTTTTCTGTCACCTTTATTCCACACTTCCCTTTAGTATCTCTGAGGGCTTTTGCCCGACGTCACTTCCCCTGCATCTGCTGAGCCTGTCTTCTCTCTGACCTCTCCCTAACCCAAGAGGCAATTAGACTCTCAACATCAGATTTCAAGGTTTGGGGTTTTTTTGTTTGCAGAGGATGAGAAGGGAAAAACAAAAGCAGTGCCCCAAGTAATGTAAACAACCCACAGGCACATCTGTGCCTGTGTGATGACAGCTCCTGGTGGGAGCTGCCCGTCGCTCCCTGCACCATCCTCTGCTTCAGCTGCTGTCAGAGAGGGAACAACCTGAGGCCTGGCTCATGTTGATGTAGGATTCAGCATGGTGGAGCCCAGACCAGAGCCAGCTGCATCAGCTGGTTCTCACCACCCATCCTTGTGGGTCCCACAGCATCAGTCACCAGCAGAGCCATCCCCTGGGCCTTCCTTGCCCAGATGCACATTCTCACTTATTCCCAGGTCTTTGTTACGTGCTTTTCCTCTTTGTCCAAACAGCAAAAAGGTGTAGACAGGTAAATTTTGTTAGTGCTTGTATCAAGCATCCTAAAGTAACTAACTCTTCTACCCAATGGTGTGAAGTCTAGAGGACACGGGATTGTTTTTCCTCTGTGTTTAGTACAGCATCTGTGTGCCGCTCTGACTGCATTGACACTGATCTCCGGCTTTAGTTGTGATGGGAATGATAAAGCGAGTATTGTTTTCATATGGCAGGAGATAGAATGCTTCAGGCAAGTAATACAGTGCAGTAAATCCCTTGCTTCTAAGACCGAAGGCGTGTTTTCTCATCACCCTGGTTTCAGTGGGTGACCCCTTTCCTGCTGCCTCCTCTGAAATATTTCTTACCATGAAGATTCAGTGTCGTCCCATAGAAAAGCCTCAGAAAAGCAAGACTTTGTTGCTGCACCATCAGCTGAGTTTGTAGCAGCTGCGGGGAAAACTGAAAACACTCCAGAGCAGATAACTCATCACAAGCGTGTGACTACATTGACATGGTTTTCAAGGGAATCCTGACCCTCTTTTCCTTGCCTTGGCAAGAGGGTAGGTTGAGCGGCACCTCTGTGGGGCCTTGATCTCACATGACCTTGATAGCAGCAATTCTGCTGGTTCTCTGACATTTGAAGATCAAGCCCCTGAATGCAGGACCTGCACCTTTCTGTAAGTGCTGCAGAGGTACACCCCTTTCAGGATTCCTCAGCTCTCTGAACTGGGACCTTAGCTGTGAGGCAGGAGAGTCTACAGGTGGCTCAAGGATGAGAAGGATGGAGAGTGCAGCGGAAAAGTTGGTCTAAAACTATGGCAGCTCTCCCAGTTGGGACTGAAGTTGGACTGAAGGGTTTTGATTAGGGAGGCAGCCTGTCCCAGCCACGGGGGCAGCCCCGGCAGCTGCTCCAGGGCCACTTTCTCCCTGCACGCACTTGGGAGAAGGAGCCAGAGAGCAGCCAGTAGTTCCAGGCTTGTTGCGGCAACAACATCTGTTTCCTAGGTGCACTTTGTTTCTGAAGAGGCTGTGCAGCACGCTCCATCTGCGCCCTTCTCTTTTTTTTTCTTTCTGTTTTTTTTTTGCCGCTTGTGCCGCGTTCACAGCAGAGGAGGACGGAGGCTCTTAGGGGAGGCAGGCGCTTCCTGGGAGAACCCTGCGCCAGCTCCGTGCCAGCGCTGGCTGCCGGGCTTTTTGCACCCGGAGCAGTATTGTCAGCATCTTGACAGCTGGCCGGCTGCATGCTTATTAGTTACCACTTTCCTCTTGCCCTCCACTTCTCCTTCGCCTCCCTAACCACCTCCACCCTCTCCCTTCCCCCTTCCCGCTCCTGCCCCATCGGCTGGCCAGCCCTTCGGGGAGCCCCCAGCCTCTCCAGATTAGAGCTCTCCAGGGACTTCGTCCTTTTGAAAGCAAGAAAGAAGAAAAAAAAAAAAAGGAAAA
>VZTG01006988.1:130225-248212 GCA_013397845.1 Melanocharis versteri
AAGGGAGGGGGAGAAGGAGGGGAGGAAAAAAATTTATTAAAAAAAAAAAAGAGAGAGAGAGAGAAAAGAAAGAGGGGGAACAGAAGAATGAAAACAGACCCAAGGGGCAATAGTCCCTCGAGCCATTTCACTGCATTACAATGAATATGGACTCTATTAAGCTCCGTTCTGCCTGTTAGTGTTTCCCAGGGCAACACAGCTCCCATATGGCAAGCATGCAGCAGATTAGGGTAGGCCTCCGGGCTTCATTGAGGGCCCGAGGCTTGACTGGCAGTTGAACCCCATCCTTCCCCCCCCCTCCTCACACTTGACACTGCCTGTGTTTATCTAAAGCAAAAAGGGCCGGGGTGGGAGAAGGGGGCATTTGGGGGGTTATTGTCCCGGGCAATGGGAGAGGGCAGGGAGAGGGGTGGGGGGGTGATGAGGGAGGGAGGTGGGATGGAGGAGAAAGGGGGTGGGGGGGCACAGCCCCTCATACATATTCAGGAGGGGTCTTGAATGGGCAGAGGAGAAATAAAGCAGATGGAATTCATGTTAAAGAACAGCCACAATCGCCCTCCAAAAACAAGGAGAGAAAAGCGAGCAGCCTTAAAGGAGCGTAGGGAGCAGCGTTTATCCAATTAGCAGGGTTGTCAAATTGAATTTACTCAGAATGGAGGGGGAAGCCGGGGGGGAAGGAGGGAAATTAAGTGTCTAGGGCATGGGGGGAGCATGATATTGAAGAAAGGATGTGGGTTTTCTTTTTTACTTACGCTTTAGCCTTGTCTTTTCAAGGACTGGAGCTGCTTTTAGGGCACGCCAAGGGGCAGCAAAAGCCAGTGTGTATATTCTGTTTTAGCACAGGGCTCCTCTCCTGGTAGCTGTGGAAAAAAGGACGTGTATCCTATGGGGCAAGGCCATCCTTGCATCCGTGGGCCCACCTGCTCTAGGGGCTGTGCCAGGCTGGCAGGTCCAGCCACCCTGGGACCACCATGCCACAGGCAGCGCCCAAGATGAGCCACACTTGCCGTGGTGCCACCGCCATGGTGACACTGGGGAGCCCGTAGCGGGTATGAGGGTGGCATTTCGTTCTTCAAGCTGCCTCACGCTTGCTGGCTGACGAAATGCCAACGTGAAGGGGTTTGCTGGGGCTCAGCAAAGTCAGCCTGATCAATGCCAGCTGGAAAGTGGCGCTCAGTTCAGAGGAGCTGTTGGATGGAGAGGTGCCAGAAAGTGCAGGCACTGGGTCCCCGGGGATATGAGCAAAAGTCAGACAGGCTATGAGAAGGCTTTGCATCCTGTTGCTGATTCGAAGCCAGCATGCCCAGTCTTCTCCCTGGTGATGCTGCAGGCTGTTGTGGAAAGGAACTGCTCAGGGAAGTAGCTTCATCTTGAGGAAGACAAAAAAGTTACAAAGATGTTTGCATGTTTGGTTTGTTGCTGGTTTGGTTTGCATGGGCAGTTCTATTCAAGGAAAAGAGATGTTTTACCTGCAAATTTAGCTTATTTTTTAAAGAGGTGTCTGTTGCTCAGGACTTGCTCGAATTAAAACTGTGGTTCTTTTTTAGGGTCACTCAGTTGCAGTTTTTAGGTAATCTCACTGATCTGTGGTGGTTGTGCCATGCTAGGTTTTACTCCAGATATTTTCCTTCTGACTATAAGCATGAATTTATCCCAGGCTTTCTCTGTTGTGGCTTTTTGAAAAGATCAAGACTCTCTGAGCTCACAAGCAGCCAGTAAGAGAGTCTTTTTGCCTAATCACTTTAAAAAAGGGAGGAGGGGACCTCCTCATACAGTTACTCAAGGGCTATGTTAAAAGAGCTAATGCACTCTGAAATCAGCAGCTCTCAGTGCTACAGAGGGAAAAACAGGCAAGCTTTTATCCCTGTTTCCACATACACTGTGCTACCTCCTTGACTTCAGACATGGTGGTGTAACATTGGGTTCCGCCTCTCTGCCCTCTCCTGATTCCAGCCACTTCCCATTTGAGATCCTGCCACTCCCTATGGCACCTGCATACCCATCCCCAGCAGCTGCCCATGCAGTTATGTGGGAGGGGGAGCTTCTGTCCTGCACCAACGCGTCCTTTGCCAAACCCTTTCAGAGAAAATGAGCATAACTTAGTGTGAAATTAATACTTTGAAATGGGGGCAGGGGTTGGGTCGAGGTTGATTTTGCCCTGTGTGGTGTTACTGTTCGATGGGTTGGGGAGAAGCAGTCAAGGATGCCCAGGTTGCTGTCCAAGCCCAGGAATCATGCCGGGACTTTGCAGCTGATCTGCTCAGGTATGTCACCTGGACAGTATTTTTGCACCTAGAGGATTATACAGTTGTACAGTGGGATTTTTCAGAGGGGATGGAAAAGATTTGGGATCCAAGAACAGCTTGCTTGATGGGATGGAGGTTCCCGTTAGAGAGCTTTTCATTTCCAGCCCTGCCTGCCACTGCTTTACTGTATAACTTTGTGCCAGGTTGGCTTCCTCTTCTAGCCTTCAGATTCCTCAGTTTGTAAAACAAAGCGGTACTGTTGCTCTTTTCTCTTTCACATTTTCTTTTTCAGTGGTTTGTGCTTTATGAGGGAAAAAAATACTGTCTTGTATTAAAAACTAATGATTACAAGGAAAATTGGCTCATAGTGCTGTGTAAGACATTGCTTTTTCTGAAAAGCTGAGGTCTCGATGTATGAAACAGAGAGCTGGGAGTATCATTTTCCCTACTTGACCTGCTGGAAACAGAGAGCAGCTGCAGTGAATTCTCCAGAGTCACCCAGGGTGTCCCCAGCTGGTAGCTGCGCTGAAGTTGCTGCAGCCTTTCCCTCGGTGCAGAGCAGTCCCTACCCCTTCCCACAGCTCTCCCCTTGCAGGAAGAGGTTCCCAGGGTCCGCCTGCCTGACACAACCCCGGAGCACTGGCGTGTGCGTCGGTGACTTTCCCCGGCTCCCGGCGTGCCTGTGCATTCCCGCAGCGTGCCGCTGGAGCTGGGATGTGCGGTGCGGGGATGCTGCCCCGGAGCTGGGGAACAGGCTGGTTCCTATTTGGGAGCCTTGTAAATTACAGGCAGTGTGGCAGTAACAAGGGCTGCTCGGCTGGCCCTTGTTAAGCAGGAGGGGGCTTGGGGCTGTGAGCAGCATTTCCTCAGTAAAACCTTCAGTTTCTAATCAGCAAACACCTCTCCTGCTGCCTGTGCTTAATTCAAATCCCTTTTTCTTTTCGAGCTTTGCCACCCCCCCACGCAGGCGCGGGCCTTTCTTCCCTTTTATATCTTCACCTCTGGTTTTCCCTTCTCGCTCCGCTGCCTTTGCAGTGCCCTCCATCGCCGCGGCACAGCTGGGGCTGCAGGCAGGGGCCTCGCTGGGTTTAGGTGTGTGGTGGGAAGCTGAGCCGACAGATTTTACACCCCCACCACCCCTCCTAAGCTGATGAAGCTCTCGTTAATTTTGTTCTCTTAATGGCTCCTCCTTTGATTTACTGGGCTGTCTGAAAGGGACTTAGAGCTCCACCGACAGGAAATTGTTATTTTAACCTGGCAGGAAAGAATTTAAAATAAATAAACAAATAATTTTTTTGTTTTCCCTCCCTCTTGAAGCTCTTTAAATTACTTTAACTCTTTCTTTTCCTAAATAGCAATTAAGGAGGAGCTGTCAGGGCTGGTGTTGTTGGTGGCTGCAGGAGTGTTGGCACCCAGGGGCAGCTCGCAGGGTACCTGCCTTGGGGAGGGGAGGCAGCAGAGCAGGACCCTGTCATGCAGCAGCCCTGCAGCCCCCGGTGCAGCCCCTGCCCGGGACCACCACCTCTGGGAAGTCAACTGGAGTGCCTAGGGCCTCCTTCACTCCCCACCTCTGCCGCCTCTCCCACTGCAGTCCACGCTGGTGCTGCTGGCAGGGACATGAGGCAGATCGAAAGCTGCCTGATTAATAAAGTTCCTTGCTTTGCACGATTGCAGGCTGCTTAAGGGCAGCATTTTCAAAAGAGGTCAGCTCCCATTTAGGCATCGAAATAAGTTGGTTGCCTATTCAGGAGAGCTCAGCATGTCAAGAACTGAATGCTTTTGAAAATCTGGCTTCAATTGTGGAAGCTGAGAATTTCAAAATCTGGCCCTGGATCCTAATAGTTCTTTTGGAATTGATGTTTTCATTCATTTTCCTCATTATTTTTATGCTGGCCATTTACTTTTTGTACTTCACTCAGCTGTGAAAGAAGTGGCCACATGTCCCTATTTAGAGCTCGTACTCTTGCCTGGAGGTTTGGGGAGGTACCGTACACTTGTTGCAACACACCTTCTCTCCTCATTCTCTGCTCAATGCTGTTCAATCTGCCTGGTGCCATGGCCAAATTTTTTGAGCTCCCCTTTTTTTCTCCCCACCTATTGCTCTTCGTCTTTTCACAGACCTGGGGGCAGCCAGTTCAGTCATTGCATCGGTGTGCCTGGGTGGTCCTAGCACGTGAAGAGTCTCATGCACAGTTCTGCGCCTTTGGCTTTGCCCTGCTGGCCAGAGGCTCTGTGAGACGCAGAGCAGCAGGGAGGTCTGGTTGGGAACGTCTTTGCCTGCCCCTTCCCTCAGCCTGGGCTCCAGGGAGCAACTCCTTTCCATCCAACATTTTTCCATCCTGCTGCCAAACCCATCCAGATAGGGGGAATGAGTCAACGTTGCTCTGTAGGCTTCCGACACTGAGGAACCAGACAGTAAGTCTTACCCCAAAATGTTTCTTCTACATCAGTGTAAGGCTTTCCATCTCCAGTAAACCTTAGGGTGTGAGGTGTTTTCAAGCCTGAACTATCTCAAAGTCTTTTCCAGGTGAGTGTAATTAGTAGGACCTTAACTTGTGCATCAGCAGGGGTGTCAACACTGCACAGTCTGGTATGGACAGACCCAGGGCACTTTTGCAGCCATCATCAGTGGTGACTTGCCATGGTGGCTGTGGCATAATGAAGGGCGCTTTGGTGGCTGTCTTGCGTGGAGAAATAAACTTGAGCAACTCAGATGGATCTCCAAGTCAGTCACTAAAGTATCTTGTATGACACTATAAACTGGTTGGGGAGGGAAATGTTGAGGCTCTTCTCAGGTGAGGAGAGTGAATACCAAGAAGGATGAGGTGTGTGGGAGGGAGGTTGCTGTCTTGTCTCTGGCAAGAACTTCCAGTTCTTGCCAGAGACAAGTTACCCACAGGGATTTTCACATGTAAGAGGGCTGTGGCCTGCAGTAGCTGGAGTATGGCCTAGCTGGTCTCTCTGGGTGCCCTCAGGATATTCCCAACGTCTGAGCTCTGTCCATGCTCCTGGGTGCCTGGAAGCCACCTTGGGCCATGCCAAGCTTGACTTAATTTACCCTGCCTCTCAGCAGGGCTTGTCATCTTGGCCTCACAGCCGCTCTACCCATGACTGTGTAACTCCTGGAAAGAGCTGCCTTGTGTAGAGCCCGCTGGGCCGGCCAGTGCACTGAACTCATGCTGGCCTGCAAAGTGCCGTGTAAAGATGCTCTTTTGTGGCCTTTCCAAAATTCCAGCAGCATGTCACTTTACTTGGTGTTTCTTCCTTTTGAAATCACCAGCTCAGAGGAGGCTTTTCTTTTCCTTCTCTCTTCTCAGCTTTATATGAATGTCTCTTCTATGACTTCTCCTTCAAGCAGGGCTCTGGGATGTTGCAGGGAAAAAGGACAGCTTGTGAGGCTGTTAGAGGGACAGCCCAATTTGCAGAGCTGCATGCAAGCCAGCTGGCTGGATTCTTGCTGTCACGATGTGGACCTCAGCATGGCTGGCTGTGGACATTGCCCTGTGCTGCACTCTTGCACCTTTGCTATCACCAAAAGCCAAGCAAAGTCACTTGAGAGTAGCTTGGTGATACTTCCCCAAATGCTGTGGTTCCTTGCTAGCAGTAATCAGTCTTGCCTTGAACGACTCACCAGGCATCTCGGGGGGGGTCCGTGTCAGTCCTTCCTTCAGGAGTTAGGAGGTTTAATTTTGGGGGTTATGCTTGAAGGGACTTGTGCCCTCTTTTTGACTGAGATGGTTATGGAGAGCACATGCTCAAGCAGGTAATGGCTCAAGCAGTGACCGTGGTGGAAGTAGGAACTACCACCTTGCAGAATCAGGTGCTCCTTAGGGTGGTGATTGTAGCTAATGAGCTGATTGCTGCAGGAGGGGCAGGCAATATATAATTGCTGCTTGAGCTAGCTGCCATGGCTGCTTTGGGTTTGGTCTTGGGCTTCTTCCCTGTAGAGATGCCACAGGAGCAATTCTGCAGTGCCTTAAGACTTGCAGGTCATCTTAGTGGTGCACCTGAAGGGAGCTCAAAATCCTATAGCTGCATTATGATACCAGTAGAGGGGAATCTCCTATTGACTTCATCCTGTTGCCTTTGATTAAAAGTGAATTCAGTCTGACATCTGAGGTGTCTCTTGGGACAGCTGCTGAGGTCTTTAATCCCCCTGACCTGGCTTGTCTGCTTTAGTGTTCGTTCATGAGTCTCCAAAGCAGCTGCTGCAGTGTGCAGCTCTTCACAGCAACCTGGGTTGTGACAGGTGGCCTTACATTTCTAGATTTTGGGGCTAGTTGATGAAATATGAACCTGGTGGTTTGTGTAGACTCAAAATAGGTGGTGTGTTTCAGGCAGAACAGTTAATCTGAAGTATTTTTGTAGGTTGAGTCTCTTAGTTAGAACGGACTTGTACTTCTCATTTACTTTAGTGTTCGAAATAGAATTTAGTCCAGACATAGCCAAGAAGTGGCAGCAACACTCAGTGGATATCTTCAGTGACGCTTTGTTGGAAATGTTTGTGTTTTGCTCCTGAAAATTGCCTGTTGTGCATCACTGTCATTCAGTGTGCCAAGTATGAAATGGGGAAGGGGAGTGTGTGTCTGTGTGTGCATGTGTACTGAGGGCTGCAGATGGGATGTCTTGGGAGACTCCCAACCGTGCCTGGGGGAGAGGCTGGAGAAGAGAAATGCTTGCATCAGCGTCTGTAGTCTCCTCAGGCCACTGGCTCGGTGAATCTGTGGTAGTTTAGGGATGTTGGTGGAGAAGCCAGGCAGGGCTGGAAAGCAGAGGGAAGCCTGAGAGTTTCATCCATCGTGTCTCTTGTCATCTGCAGGAATCCACTGCCACACATCCACTGCATCCCCTGAGGCAGCTTATGGGACCCTTCCCTGGGCACCCCAGGTCACACCGCATGGGATGGCAATGACACGTGGAAGGAAGAGGCCCATGTCCCCCATCCCTTGCCTCGTGCTTGCGGCTGCCAGCTGTTTTGCCAAATTGAGTGAGTGTCTTTCCTTACCTGTTTTGGTTTGCCTTGATGCTGTTCCGCGTAGCCATGCCTCAAGGACAAAGGGGTTTCCTCTCTGTGCTGTTCCCTGAGTAGCCTTGACCAAAGGTCTCGGCTCAAACCCTCCTCCAGAGGAGAAGATACATTTGGAGTGGGACATCTCTTGGGCAGTGCCAAGAAGGAATGGGGCTGGTGTACATCTCCAAAAATTAGGGTGGGTGTGTGAGGAGTCAAGGGGATGGTGCAACACAAGGAGAGGCGATGGGGAATGCAAAATGTACAGCACTGCAGCTTTTTCCTCTGTCCTTTCTATTGCTGAGTCTCACAGAGCTTTCTTATTCCCATTTTTTCCCTCTGTGCAGGTGAATCTCTGCAGGTCACAGTGCAACCTGCTTCCATTGTCCAAAAACTTGGGGGCCCAGTCAGCCTGGGGTGTGTGGTGGACCCTCCCCGAGTGAACCTCACCTGGAGACTGAACGGGAAGGAGCTAGCTGGATCAGACGAGGTGCTGGGTATCCACGTGGAGCGAGGGAAGCTCATCATCACGGCCCTCAACAACCGCACCGTGGGGCGATACCAGTGCATCGCTCGTGTGCCTGAAGGAGTCATTGCCAGTGTCCCCGCTATGGTCACCTTAGCTAGTGAGTAGCCTTAGTTCTCTGCCAGCCCCTGCTTTGCTTGGGCCATCACTCACACGTCTTGAGAGGCCCATCCATTCTTGCTTGTTCATGCTGGTGCCTTTGGCGTAGGCCATTTTGTAGCATTTTCGATCATGGACTGGCTGACGCGTTGTGGCCCAGCCTCACCCAAGCTGTCCTCCTCCTGTGTGGTAGGCTGCAGACCTGTCCTGCAGGGAGAAGTTTTTGCAAGACCGGGGAATACCCGAGCTGTGGGGTCTGTGTGCGTGGTTGGTTTCCTGACAGTCAGGCTGCCTCCTCTGGTTCCTGACTTACTAAATGAGTTTACAAATAGTACCTGCTGGAGCTGCTGCAGGACTGCTGCCAGCGCGGGGTCGGTGTGTGCTAAGTTTTTACTGCCTTCCTGAGACACAGCTCTGAGGGACTTTGCTTTTATCCCTGAGCTTACGTGCTCCTCACTGCTGCCCTCTGGCATTGGGAGACGTGTGCGTGGCCAGCGGTGTCTTAGGTGGGCAACTTTTCTTACAAGTGCCTGGTTTTGGCCAGGTGTTATGTGTATTTGGATTAATCTGAGAAAGAGCAGTGGAGAGCCTCACCTTCTCAGAAACCCATGCAGTGTTTGGTGGAGCAAGTGTGTGCAGAGAAGGCTGCCATTGCCTTGCAGTGACAGTCCCTGAGCGTAGAAAGGGCTTCATCTTTCCCAGCAAAAGGGAGTTCGGGGCTAAGTCTTAAGAAAATGAAGAAGTGAAGATGTTTGTGCAAAGCGGGGCCTGGCTTTGCTTTAAAGCCAAGAACTATTGGCTCGTCACTGATACATTAATCAGGAGTGAAGTGTTTAGGCCAGGCTGGGTGGGAGGAGGAGGCGGCCAGGGAAAGCAAGGAGAGAGTTGCTGAACTCTGAGGCAGGGTGGGAGGGGGTTGTCACGGGGCCGAATCTGTTGGGAGATTTGGCCTGAGCCCCATGCTGAGATTAAGTTTCGGAGAACGCATTCCAGAGCAGAAAGGGGGCTGTGTGTGCTGGTGGCCCGATGGAGAGGAGGGGAGAGGTGGATGGGATTACCAAGGGCATGGTTTGCATTTAGGAGAGTAGGGTGTGCACAGCTCCTCAGCCTGATCAGTTCCTGCTTAGCTGATCCCCTTTTCTTTTTTTACTTGCACCCCAACCCACCACTACCAGCTCTCTCCTGGGAAAAGTATGTCTGACCTATCTGTCTGCTTTGGTCTAGCATCAGTGGTGGATGGGAGACAGGTCCTAAAGCACCAGAAGGGCCCATCATGTCCTTCAGGACAAATCAAAGCCACTCAGTAGTGCATCAGCCCTCTCCAGGAGCCAAATCACCTCTGCCTACTGGATTGCAACTGGGGATGTGCGTGCAAAAGAGAAGGACTTGGCCATTGCTGTGGTCCCTGTCACAGCAAATGCACTTCTGAGAGGAAGTCAGGAGCACCATTTGGTGGAGCTCAGAAAACTGGAGCCAGAGGTTGGATGACCAAGCAACTAATCCATTGTGGAAAACCCGTGTGCTGTGCTGTGCTGCATGGGTCCCTCATCCTCAGGGGGAGCTGGGGATGGTAGAGGCTGTATCCCACATGCCTGGACAGCCTCGGGTGACAGAGAGCACCCGGGGGAAGATTTAGCAGTCAGTGAGTGAAGAGAGAGAGAGGGCATCCCAGTAAAGATGTGGGACTGAAGGTGTGAGAGGAAAACCTTCTGGAGGGGTTCAAATAACCAGTCTCATGTTCATGAGCTGGAGGCTGCTTGCAACAGTGGTGTTGCAGTGGTCTGAGATAACAGGGAGCACCAGCTGGTGGTGGGACTGAGTTTGAAAGCTGTGGTAGTAGGTGTGCCCCAGGCTCTGTCTCCTGCTCCAGACCTCCTCTACAGGACCTTGCTCACAGGTGGTTCAGTGGTGGCCGTGGTGAGAGGAAAGCCCCTGGCAGGTCAGCATTGCAGTTGCTACATCTCCTCCAGATAACCTTCAGGGATGAAAGAAAACCCTCTGAAAGGCTTAGTTCCATCCAAAAATTATTTTGGGGTGGCAGGGGGAAAGTGAAACTGGGATGTGTGAATGAAAGCAGTGGGGGGAAGGGGGGCAATGGAAATATTTTCGAGGCTTAGGTTTATTTTGGAAGAGGACCGGGAGTCATTGGAAGAAGTGGCTTGCTAGGTTTTGAGGAGTGTAGGTAACATTGTGTGGCCAACTTTTAGGCTATTTCCCCTCCTTTCTTTGGGCCTTCTTTGAAGGAAACAGTCTGGAGTGCCCCAGGCTCTGTGTGCCCGGTCCCCTGGGGCCTCGATGTGCTTTGCTGACAGTCAGCAAGCAGATAACAATCGCTGCAGTGCTGGCAGCCACTGCGTAGCCGTGGGACTGATACCTCCTTCTCTCGTCTGCAGCACAGCGACGCCGAGTCCATCTCTCTTCCCCCTGGCTCCGAGAGCTGGTTGAAACTTGAATTTAATTTCTCCAGCAGAGATAAAATAGCTGTTGTATATCCAAGAGGTGGAGGGAGGAGGGATTAGCAGAAGGGAAAGATTTCATAAAGTGACAAAAGGAGCAGCACTTTAGGCATTACTTGGGCACCTCTGAATCCAGTTAGAGCTGACCTGGTGCTCCACACAACCTTGGCACCCTGTGGCATATCAGCGCAGGTCACTGCAGGTCACGCCTGCTGATCCCTGCTGACCTGACCATGGTGCAGGAGATCAGCCCTGCAGGCCCCAGCAGCACTGCAGTCCGGGACAGCTTGTCTGGACAAAACAGGAGTATTCCTGCTTTTCCAAGCCAGGCCTTAAGCCTTCATATGAATGACAGCTGCAAAGAAGAGAGAGGTATTTTCTGTGCCTGATTCTAGGTAGCAAAGTTGCCATCCTGCCAGAAAGCCCTGCCCCAGCCCCTCTCCTGGGTAGAGGTGCTATACAGGAGTATTCCTGCTTTTCCAAGCCAGGCCTTAAGCCTTCATATGAATGACAGCTGCAAAGAAGAGAGAGGTATTTTCTGTGCCTGATTCTAGGTAGCAAAGTTGCCATCCTGCCAGAAAGCCCTGCCCCAGCCCCTCTCCTGGGTAGAGGTGCTATACAGGAGTATTCCTGCTTTTCCAAGCCAGGCCTTAAGCCTTCATATGAATGACAGCTGCAAAGAAGAGAGAGGTATTTTCTGTGCCTGATTCTAGGTAGCAAAGTTGCCATCCTGCCAGAAAGCCCTGCCCCAGCCCCTCTCCTGGGTAGAGGTGCTATATGTTAAAGGCATGGCTGCAGTGGGCTCTGGTGGGGCCACGTTATTCCACCAGGGACTTGTATGTGGTGCTGAGGGCTGGTTCTGTAACAACCAAAGGCTTGGAAGGGCAAGAGCTCTTCGTGGAGCTCACAGGGGCAACTGAAGTGCAGGGCTGGAGCAAAGCTGATGAGCAGAGGTGGCGAGAGCTGTGTAACTCCCAGCACTCACCTGCACGCATGGAAAATCAGTGTAGCAAACAGTGTGGCAAGCCTGACCTGGATAGACATGACATTTAAAAACAAAACAGAAAAATAGATGAGGGGTGCTGCAAAGGAACTCCACCTGTTCCAGTGTCCCTGTGGCCCAGGATGTGGGAGTGCAGGTACCTGTGTCCCAGGAATACTGTGGGCAAGGGAGGCTCGTTGCCGAGTTCCCTGCATCAGTGCCACGGATGAGGTCAGTCCTCGGCCTTGCGGCAGCACGTGGGGGAAGCTGGGCCTCAGCGTGTGCTGCTTGTGGGCAGTGACCCTGCACAGGGTCGGGCTGGGCATCCCCCAGGAATTCGCAGCTGCCTTCTGAAGACAGCCCCATTCATTTTCCTTCGCCCGGGCCTCTCCTCTGATGCTCCCCAGAGGGAATGGCGAGAGGGAGGGAGGGAAGGGGATGGCTGCCTATTGGAAAAGCGTTTGCAGAGCAGGCACGGGGGCTCTGGCCCAGGGGCAGAGGCAGTGTGAGGAGGGGAGAGAAGGAAAACACAGGTGGTGTTTTGTGAGCCAGCAGAGCTGTGGCATGAGGACTGTGAGATGGGCCTGGAGTGGGGGAGTGAGGCTGAGGCGTGGTGGGGGAGATGTGCTGGGGGGGTGTGAGTAGGCAGGAGTCTGTGGGGCTATGCCTGTCTCAGCAGGGTGGGAGGAATCTGGTGGTGACAGCACCAGTGCCCAGGCTCCTGCGGTGCTGGGCGCTGGCTGGATGGGGAGTGAGAGCCATAGCCCTAGGCTGCTCTCACAGCTGAGGGGGGAATAGTGGAAGATGCCTGCCCCCAGTCTGGAGTACTCCATTCCTGCTTATTCCCCTTCTCGGGCTCCCTCCCTTCCTTCTGTCACCCTTCCCTATGGCAGGGAGAACTTTTACCTTGGGGGCCATCATTTTATTTACTATTGCTTCTTCTCTGAAGTTATTTATGGTCTCCCATTCATTTCCTCGGGTCTGTCTTGTCTGCCTCGTTGCTTGGCCCCCAGCCCTGGGATTCAGCTGGTTTCCCTCCCCAGTGACAGCAGCACAGTTGGCTGCAGGGCTGACCCTCCCCGCACCCCGGCTCGCCCCATCGCGCCTCAGAGCTGGCTGCAGATGGACACAAGCAATGGCCTTTGGTTGCACTCGCTCCTAAACAAAAAAAGGGAAAAAAGGGGGGAAAAAAGCCCTGTTACCCCAGCACAGCTGGGATTGGCAGTGCTCAGTCTGTCTGTCCACAGCACCTCCCGGACAATGGCTGGTAGATGAGGACTTGCTTCACTGTGGTCAGGCGTGTCTTTTAAGGACAAGAACGTGGGCTGGCACGCTGGGTGCTGCCATATGAGAAGGAAAACCCAGCCAGTGAGAGGGGATGTGGTTTCTCCCAGCTGCAGTGGATGTTGGACTCTCGTGCAAATTGCATGTTAGATGTGGGGCCTGGCTGCTGCTGGCTGGGCAGCTGAAGGGGCAAGTGCTGCATATCCCCCTGACATGGACCCTCTCCTCCACCCCTCCCTGCTGGGGGGGACATGCATGGTCCCCCCACAACTCAGGGGAAGCTTGTTTGAACCCCCCAGGAGGAAGCTGGTTGTCCCAGCTTGGCACTGCACCCTCTGTTTTGCTGTGCTGGGGCCAAATGCAACAGGATGTGTGTGGGGGAGCTTGTCCCATGCACAGAGGGGGACAGGGGTGACCCTGACCACCCCTGACCAGCTCTGGCTGACCCATCGGCACTAAAGGATGGCTGTACAAGCCCATACCAGTGGCAAGCAGGGCAGTTGAGATCGCCTGTGGCCAAAATCCACAGGCAAATAAATCAGTCTTGTTCTCCATGGGGAAGCAGGAATTTAGGGGAGTAGTTTGGCAGGAAGCTCATACACTTCGCATATGAGAAAGTAATTTGTCCCAGTTCTGCTGTTTTTCCCCTCTCCCCTGCCAGTTTCACTCTGCCTCTCCAGAGGCACCTGGTTCTTGCTCCCCCAGCCACCCCAGGATCCCTTTCCTCTGTTCTTTCCCCACTCTGTGCACAGTTTCACCCCTCATCCCTCACTTCTGGGCTGAGGAGAAGCCAGGAAGAGCTGCAGGTCCTGCTCCCTGCTGTGGGGCTACAACACCCACAGCTGTGAGATGTGGGCTGAGCCACCATCTGAGGGGCTGCATGTGAGAGGTCCCCATGTCTGTCCACCTCACAGGCGTCCTGGGGGGTGCCCTGGCACAGGGTCAGCATTTTCCATCTTCAAGATGGCTCTGCTGTGCCAGGACCTTGGGTCTGCTCTTTTTCCAGGCTCCTGGGCCCCTTCTTCTCTTCAGGGTGTGTGTGCATGTACACGTGCTGGAGTAAGTGTGTGTGTGCAGATCCCTGCCAGCATTGCTGGAGCCTATGCCTTGGCTCCAAAATCTTAATTTGGCTGTGATGAATCCAGACCACCAAGGCGCACATTAATTTTCCTGATGCTCGTTTATATTTTGTTGATCGGAGAAACATGCGCGATGTGGGCAGGCAGACACTGGGCTTTCGCCACTTCTCCACCTCTTCCCATTTCTGTGGCTCTCACTATTTTATTCCTTGATCAAATATAAAAAGCAAAGAGGAGAAAATATCCATCATCCTTCCCCTCCCCAGCAGCAACTTTCATTGGAGGAGGAGCGTGAGGCGCTGCCAGCTTTTCACAAGTTAAGAGTTAACTTTCATCTGGCTTTAATATCCAGTGGAAACATGGCTCCCCTCCTCGCTTGTCTTGAAGGATTAATCACATTTCTGAAGTTCACCTGTATTCCTTCTTTTTATTATTTTTTTTAATTGAACAATGCCAAGAAATTCCAGAAGTATTAAGCATGTTCATTGCAAATCATTTTTATGACATTGCAAAACCTCCCCTTTTCTTTTCAACCTCCTCCCCTTCCCTCAGATCTGGGCCTGGGACCGCTGGCTCCCCCAGCAGCCGCCCGACAGCCCCTCCGCACCGCGCTCGGGGAGGCTTTCTCGACGCCTTGCCAAGAGAGCTGGTTTTTATTTAAACTCCATAAAGGATCTTGCTTTAATCAGAAAGTCTGCTTGAGAAATTTCATGTCACTTTTCCATGACTGTGGGTGGGAGAAGCTTGGAGCCAGAGTTGTCTTTTGCTCTTGGAGCGCTGCTGCATTTTCCAGAGAACAAACCCCACATTTTTCTGCTGGCTGGGGCTGCCAAGGGAGGCTGCCTGCCACCCGCCCTCCGCCAGCCCTCCTGCTGCCCCCTGGCTCCCCAAACTGCCCAAGGTCACGGGTGCCACATCCCAGGATGGGTTTCTAGGGGAGAGGGAGCTGTCGACAGAACGTGGCCGTGCCACGGCTGCAGATGCAACACACTGCCTTAGAGTGAGGTTTTGCAAAGGAAGCGTGGTCTCATCCAGATTTAGTGGCATGTCATTCAGGAGATCTGTTAGCCCTGGGTCCTGGGAAGAGGCACCCACCTGAGCCTTGATGTGACAGCGTGACCTGTCACCTGTGACAACAACCAACTGCGGGATGTGCCTTTGTCACTAGTGGTCACCTGGGCTGGTGTACAGCATTGTAAGAATGCATGTGAGGGACTTTTTCCTGGCACAAAACATCCTCACAGTACAGGCTGTTTGAGACTAACTTCAAGCCTGCAGTGCATCGGCAAGATCTGCCATCACGCCCTGAGAGAATGGAAACCAGTTTTCTCTCTGGAAAGTTTGTTGGAGCCAGGTTGGCATGCTTCCTGCCCTGTCAGATCTGTGGGGTTGCACTGCAGTCCTCTCCTCCTGCTTTAGAAAAACAGGGAAAAGAAAACAAAAAGTCTTAGTTCCTGTGCTTCCAGTCCTGCTGCCCACATCAGCCCAGCCAGGGTGGGAACTCCCATCACAGCCTGGCAGGGGGACGTGGTGGGACAGGGTTTTCATGGCTGCTTTAGGGAAGGAGCACTTGTGCCATGTAGAGGAAGAGCTGGTTTTCCTTGCAAGTCTCTATTCTTTTAACTGGAGCGTGGGCACTGCTTGGGCACACGTGAAGCGTCGTGGTTAACCAGCTTTCAGCTGTGAGATATTTGATGGGAGCAAGAGTGCCTGGAGCAGAGATGCTGATTTCTCGGGTGTTGGAGGAGCTCAGGGAGCATCACACACTTCCTCCCACCTGGCATCTGTACACCCCTGGAGCAGGCTGGGCTCCCTGAGTTATGACTACAAAGTCAGCTTCTCAGTAGCAGGACAGCAGCTGTGTGTGAAAGAGCAGGCGGCAGAAGGACCATTTTTGGCCATCCTTCAGTGCTGCAGTAAGTTGGCTTATTTTTTACTCTCAGGCCAGGATTTTTCACACCCAGTTTCTCAGCCCTGGAGCAGGTGGTTTCTCCGGAAGCTGTGTTTTAAGTTACTCATTTTGTAGGAAGAAGGAGGAGAAGAAAAATTAAGACTGTGAAAACAGACCAGTTTCCCTAGCTGCTGGAGTCGGAGCAGTCCTCTGCCGGCACCATGATGAAACAGCCCTGAGTCCATGGGGAGAGGATGAACTGACACTGAGATGTTTAGCCAGCCACTGAGATGCTTTGTCTTTTGCTCTCTTTGCAGATCTCAAAGATTTCAAGTTCGACGGCCAGCACGTGATCGAGGTGGATGAAGGGAACACAGCCGTGATTGCCTGCGACCTGCCCGAAAGTCACCCCAAGGCTCAGGTTCGCTACAGCGTGAAGCAGGAGTGGCTGGAGGCCTCCCGAGGTGAGTGCACAGGGGTCTGTCCCAACAGGTTCCATCACAGGAGCCTCAGTTTCACCCTTCCTTACCAGCAGTAGCTGTCTCTACCTGCTGCCTCCTTGTCCCTTTGCCATCTGTCTGAGCACAAGTTAGTTTAGGGTCCCTGGCATGGTCTCCCCGATATCCATGCTGCCTGGGACAGTTTTTTTCTTTCCCCCTTGTCCACCTTTTCTTCAGGACACTGCATGTCTTCCAGGAGGCTGGATGGCAGCATACCTTGAGACCATGTGCCACCTTCTCTTTTCTCTCTACAGACAATTACCTTATTATGCCATCTGGGAACCTTCAGATCGTTAATGCCAGCCAGGAGGATGAGGGGACTTACAAATGTGCTGCCTACAACCCTGTGACACAGGAGGTGAAAACTTCAGTCTCCAGTGAGAGGCTCCGTGTGAGACGTAAGCCATTCTCCCTTCACTGCACATCTCCAGCTTTAGGAGCATGGACCAGTGCTATTGCAGCTGGTTTTCTGTGTGAACCATTATTGGTTGCTGAGAAAACTCCTTCCCAGCAGCAGAAGACCCCAAGAGCTGCTCCTGGAGTATGTGTATGCAGCCCTGGGATTGCTGTGCTTCCTTAGGATTTGTTCTTGGTGATGGGCGAACAAAGGCCCTTAGCCCTTTGGCAAGGTGGCTTTGCCGTGTGCACAGAATCCTTACAGAATGTCCCTCTTGTCCTGCATTGCCACTTACCTGCCCCAGCACAGGGAAGCAGTGTGCCCTACCATTAACCCTACCTGCCCACTGCACAGGGTGCTCTCCCACCAGCCACCTTCCTTCCCACCCACCTTCTTCCTCCGTCCCTCCTCCCCAGGCTCTACAGCGGAGGCAGCCCGGATAATCTACCCTCCTGAGGCTCAGACCATCATTGTCACCAAGGGCCAGAGCCTCATTCTGGAGTGTGTGGCCAGCGGGATCCCCCCGCCACGGGTCACCTGGGCCAAGGATGGCTCCGGCGTCTCCGCCTACAACAAGACACGGTTCCTGCTCAGCAACCTCCTGATCGACCCCACGAGCGAGGAGGACTCGGGCACCTACAGCTGCACGGCTGACAATGGCGTCGGGGAGGCCGGGGCCGCGTTCATCTTCTACAACGTGCAGGTGTTCGGTGAGTGCTGCTGGAGCCATTGTTTCAGGAAGGGCTTGGGCATCTCATCTTCTTCTAGGGGAAAATACTCTCACTGAGGCATTCTTCCCCTCCCTGGACAAACCACAATGTAATGCAAACCCCTGCTTGTGGTTCCAGTTTCCAGGGGACCAGACTAATTCTTTCTTGAGGGTAGTAGTTCCTCCTTCTTGGCTCCCACCACAGGCTGGAGTTGATGGATCCTCCCTTCTTCTGCAGAAGCTCTTCTCCTGTCATTTGTGGCACTGCTTTTGTTCTAATACTTTCTAGTGGAAGCCTGGTTGCTTTTTAGACATATTTGACATTGGCATAAAGAAGACATTGGAGAGTCTTGGGTTTTGTTCTGTTTTGTAGGGACGCTCTCTATGGGGTGGAAAATGTAAGGGATACTACACCTTAGATATTTCTACCACACATACTTCCCCTTCTCACAATTGTTAGGGAGGCTAAGCCGGTGTTTCACGGATTGCATTTCATCAGGTGCCGATGTGTTGCTGTGGCACAAGCACAATCTTTGCAAAGTTTCAGCTCAGAAAAATGGGACTTGTAGATGTCTGCTGTCATGTGAGAGGGCAGATGGCCTTGGGCTACATCCCTTTGCAGTTTATGTGGATGCTGAAGGGGAGGGGCATTGAAGCAGACCCATATGGGCCCCCACAAAGAGAGTGGGACTTCAGGGTGGGAAAGGATCCATCACTCTGCTCTCATTCCTGCCCAAGAAGAAAGTGCAAAGCCATGGCCATGCCATGCTGCCAGCCAAGTGCCACTCAGCAGTCTGTTTTTTTCCTCACACAGAACCCCCGGAGGTCACCGTGGAGCTGTCCCAGCAGATCATTCCCTGGGGCCAGAGCGCCAAGTTCACGTGCGAGGTGCGCGGGAACCCGCAGCCCTCGGTGATGTGGCTGCGCAACGCGGTGCCGCTGTCGGGCAGCCACCGGCTGCGGCTGTCGCGCCGGGCGCTGCGGCTGCTCAGCGTGGGGCCCGAGGACGAAGGCATCTACCAGTGCATGGCCGAGAACGAGGTGGGCAGTGCCCAAGCCATGGTGCAGCTGAGGACAGCCCGCCCGGGTAAGCCCCTCTCTCCAAAGTCACAGCCGTTCAGTCAGCCTAACACACAGGGGAAGCAGGGGAAGAAAGTTGGTGTGTTGCTTCCGCTTCCTATTTAATCTGCACTGCAAGTGCTGTTCTGCTTGGGGTCTCTATATCTCCCTGTGGGAACACATGAAGCCAGTTTTGCTTCTAAGGGCAGGGCAGTGTGTGCACATCTGGGCAGTCTCTACACAAGAGACACAGGACATCTCGGTGTAGTGCCTCACCCCATGGCTCAGCTCTGCCTCTGAGCTTGCGCTGGGCAAGAGCCTAAAAACTGAATTCACCTGGGGTAAGAGAGGTACCACCTGATTCCTTGGACCCTGTTGAACTTACCCAGGGTAAGAGGGACTTCAGAGAGACAGGGAACCCTGTGGTTTATAGCAGGGGAAGGAGGGATTGTTGCCAACACCTTTTTGAGTGGCACAGCAGGCAGCACCGCACAAGGGGTCCCAGCTCTGCCTTCACCACAGACTGGGATGGGCGTTTACCCTGCCATGACACCTTGTTTTCCAGGAGCTCCACTCAACCCCGGCCGAGATGCCCAGCTGGACTTGGCTCAACCTCCAACACCACCTCCCAGGGACAGTGCCATAAAGCTGCCCTTGGATAAAGCTGGACTGCCAAAGCCTGGAACAACCCCGCTAGCAGCATCTCCACAGTGTGCAGCCAACAAGGAGCTGGTGACTCCAGCCGAAGCCCCCATCATCCTCAGTTCTCCACAGACATCCAAGACGGACAGCTACGACCTGGTGTGGAGACCCCGGCCCGACAGCAGAGCCCCCATCCTCTATTACGTGGTGAAGCACCGCAAGGTATCTCTGTTTTGCCCTGCTCCCATCTTCCCTCTGCGCCATTCCATGGGTGGGCTGCTGGCCTCGCCGAGCATTTCACGCCTCATGAGCAGGTGCGTCAGGGCACCCAGTGCTCACTGGTGGCACTGGTTAGTGGGACCTCCTGAGCCGCAGCCTCAGCCTGTTGAGGTGTGATGAGTACAGGCTGTGAGAGGTTTGCTGAGCTGTCCAGTGGCAGTGCCTGTCTGCCCAAGTATGCAGATGGCACATGCACGCACTTCTCCAGTAGCTTCCACTTCCAGTTCCCAGTTGTGTGCTTGCACAAGTAAGTCCTGAGGGCAGGTTGCACAGTGACTTTCTCTGGAATGCTTTTATCTCGGCACAAGCCACGGGGACACCTCTGCCTTGAACGGCTTGGGATGCAGGACACAGAGCAGCAGCCTTTCCGCTGCATGTGCCTGCCCTGCTCAGCAGCACCAAAGTGCCCATGCTCAGTGAGTGTGAGGAGTCAGCAGAGAGCTGTCATAGCCATGCTAAATCCTCTGAGAAGGTCCTTCTCCGCCAGTTTTATTCTGGAAGCTGGAAGGCAGTGCACTGTTGAGTACCTCGCTTGCAGGTGGCACAGTGTGAGCACATGGTGCACGGCTGAGTCCTGCTGGGGCCCAAGGGCTCCTCCCTCTGGGGTGCTTCACAGCACCACGGGCACAGTGCAGGCACAGCTGTAGCCCAGCAGTTTCTTTAAATGGCAAAGCATTGTTGAGGGAAGAATTCTGCTTTTGAGGTCTAAAGTATCTCTTTCCATTTTGCTGGGGATAAGTGGAAAAAAGGGGCTTGAATTTATTTGTCTGCTGCTTTTCTTGCCTTTGGGAAGGCAGGGAGTTGCAGTAGAGAGGCAGGTTTTGCCTCAAACCCCAGAGGGTTTGAGCGTATTCCAAAAACATGCCAGATCGCATGTTTGGGATTCCCAGCCACTGCAAGGCACCATTTTAAAGTACATGTGACTATATGTATCTGTTTTCCTGGAATTGTGTGCTTTTGTGAAAATATAGTGTAATAGAAGACTGTTACAATCTTTGATTTCTTTCTAAACAAAACTTAAGATGAGGATTTCAGCTAACCATCTCTTTAAAAAGCCCTTTAAAACAAAGGCAGAAGATGCCAGCACAGGAACACAATAGGGCAAGCTTAAATAAAAAACAAAGATGCCAAAAGCATCCTCAGACTACTGGCTCTGGTTGTCTGCCAAGAAGAGATTTATTTTCCAGTGGTGTATCATGTAACTACCAATTCTGCTTGCGATCTTAACTTGCAGCCTTGGAGTTTGTCCATATTTGATTTGTTTTTCAGCACTTCACCTGGAAGGGGCCGTGGGGCAGTGAAGGTCACCATGGGTCACTGCAGTTTGCAGTAATATGTTTTCAGGGTAGTCCAAATTCTCAGCTGGAGACTCTTTCTTGGGATGCATAAGGATTGTGTGGAAAGGAATTAGTCCAAATAACCCTTAAACTTGTTCAGAAAGAGTCTCTTTCTATCCAAGATCCTTAGGATCAAGTTATATAATGATCTGGTTTTGACATTTCTGACTGGAAAATATTTGTGTGGAGAGGGAAGGAATCAATTCAGCAACAAAAGAAAAGGCTCTTTGTGTAGAAGATGGGTGTAAGGAAAGTTAGACCTACTGACAGGAGACCTACATTTCTACTTGGCAAGGTTCTGCTTCTTCTCTAGAAAATATCTGTGAATGTCTCTTTTTATCCTGTTCCTACACTGCCCCTGAACTCTCAGCAGCCTGCAAGCAATCAGATGCCATGCAGCCTTTATTTTTGTTTCTTAAGAATTTCTCTTTTCCTTTCCTGGATATTAGCAGCCTTTAGGGCTCCCCTCCCTGGCCTCACAACTTTGCAGGCTCAGGAATAAAAATAAAACGAGGCAGGCATTAATCAGTCAGTGTCAAACGCTTGGAGAAGATGAATGATACAGCAGAGTCCTGGCATTTCCGTTCTGTTGCGTTGCCTGCATTACTAATGCTCCTTTCGGCACCGGGTCACTTCAGTGTCCTGCCTATTTGCCTGCAAAAATATTATCTTTGCAGCTGGGGAGAAGGAGGAAGGTCCCACCTTCCCTCCCCCTCTGCATGGGGCATCAGAGTATCACCAAAAAACAAACTGTGTTTCCAAGCCTTTCTGAGGGCTGTGGCCATATACAGTCTCCTCCCTGCAGAAACCTGTGCTCCAGCATTACGGTTCTTCATTTCAGCCCCAAAATGCCAGGGGTGAGGCTGGATAAAACTCGGTAAAACAAAGTTGTGTCTGGGTACCTCACTCATCCCATGGAAATGGCCAGCATCTAAATGAACAGCTCAGCAGCTGGGCTGCAGGAGAGGTTTGGCTCCTAAAGCAGCTCAGTCCTGTGGCTAATGCTACGTTTTGTATAGAATGCCCGCTCCAGAGACGTACACACATTGAGGGGTGGGGGTATCAGAGGGAACCAGAGGACAGAACAAGGCTGACTGAACCCTGGGGTCAAGAAAACACTCTGGGGCTTGGGTGAGTTGTCCTGCTCATACCTGAATTGCTTTGCAAAATCAGGCTGGAAACATCTCCCTCTCTTGCAGTGAAGGAAGGGAAGGCAGATGTGGCTGGTACACAACTTACTGATAAAGTTTCTGAGCTCAGTGCCCACCAGAAGCCCAGCCTGCCCCCAGCTCTGCAACGCCTCAGTTGACCTGCCTTGGTCTCTCAGCAGGTCACCAACGCCTCGGACAGCTGGGCAGTGAGGGATGTCCCGGCCTCGCAGCACCGCCTGACCCTCACCAGGCTGGACCCCGGGAGCCTCTACGAGGTGGAGATGGCTGCTTACAACTGTGCTGGCGAGGGACAGACAGCCATGGTGACCTTCCGCACCGGTAAAGGTCAAACCTTTCCCTGGGTTCCCCTTGGCTCTGAGTCAGGGCAGGGCCCCTCTGAAACATCCTGTCCCAGCCCTCAGGCACAAGGCACCAGCCTAAGGACAATGGGAGTGTTTCTGCTCTGGAAACCCATCTGCCCTCAGCTTAGAGCAACTGTCAGAAGGGAAAGTGGAGGGTAGGATGGGGAAAATTCCAACCCATCCTCTGTGTGGGTTGGAATAAATCCCTTCTTCCCTTGGTGTCTCAGTTTAACACCTGCAGAGCTGTAGAAAATGGGTCTAGCATAAATGTCAAGAGGTTGTTTAATCCATCCTCCACCTGGAGACAGGATCACCCTGGGGAAGTTTCCCAACAGGTATTTATCTGACCTTTCTTTAAAAGCTTCTCCTGCACTGACGGAAACTCCGAGCCTTCCCATGCAGTCTGCTGGGTGCTGAGCTGTCTTTGTTAATAAAAGGATGTTCCAAACATCTATGCTAAGTCTCCCTGTCCCCTGGTTGTTCTTCATTTCTCCAGAAGGTGTGGGGAATGGCATTCCCTTCATAGCAACCTTCCCCATGGTAGTGAGCTTGCTCACATCTCTCCCCAGGCTCCTGTCTTGTGCTAATCACTACCTTCTCAGGCAGAAATCTAGCAACATTTCAAGAAAACCAATTAAAAGTTGTGGAAAATTAAAATGAGGGGGATCTATTAACAAATGTGCCCCTTTAGCTTTAGTTCCTGCCAGCAGGCTGAGTGCTTTGAGCCCCCAGGGCTGTTAAGAGTCCAGGAAGTACTTACCTCCGCATCCTGTCTGGGAATATTTGCTTTCCTCATCACAGCAAAAGTCAACTCTGAGCGCATCTCTCTGTTACTGATGCCACCTCTCTCTTCTGCACAGGCCGGCGCCCAAAACCAGAGATTGTTGCCAGCAAAGAGCAGCAGATCCAGAGGGATGACCCTGGCACGAGCACTCAGAGCAGCAACCAGGCCGACAACAGCCGAGTGTCCCGTAAGGCCCTCCCTGAACTGGCAGCGGGGAGGGTGAGGGGTGCTGGGTCTCTTGTGGGTGGCAGGGGCCAGGCCGTGCCGGGGTTGAAGTCTCTGCTGGGTAAATCAAGACTGCAGTGCTGGATGGGTGCTTTCTAGCTCCCAACAAGGAGAGGTCCTTCTTGGACACCCCTGCTACTGCCCTTGGCAGACAAGTCAGCCCTGGAGAGCAGGCAAATCCCACTGCTTGGCCCCACCTTTAATGCAAGGACGTCTCAGCAGCTCTCTGTCTATTGCTGAGTTCTGCACAGAGGTTCAGAAAGCCCTGTCTTGGAGTCAGTGAATGTGTGGGGCACAGGAACAACAAACTGCACTGCACCAGTGGGTGTTGGTGGAATGTGAGGGAGGAACAGGGACCAAGTCCCTGCATATCCTGGCGTCCCCCTCTCTCAGCCAAGCCCTGGCAAGGGGCAATTAGTTCCCATTCTAGGCGTGCAGAGTGCTCCTTTTGGGTGTCTTGCTGCTCTGGAGAAACATCAGATCCTTACTGGTCAATCCAATTTGTTTCCCGCCTTGTCTCTATCATTACTATTGCCTTTCTCATTTCTGTGAAATTCTCTCATTCAATCTTAATCCTCCTGTGAAGTCCCATCCTTCAGTCTCCCCCATACTCATTCGTTGCCTTTATTTTCATATCCATAGCTCCATTCATCTCTTTCCCTCCCATCTTTTGACTGTTTTCCTGTCAAATTGCATTTCCACAGTTCAGAACTTTTCCTTATTTCCTTCTCAGCTGTTTCTTCTCAAATCTCTCCTGTTTCCATCTCCTACATTTGGCTGTCCCCAGCGTCAGTCTCCCCCTGCTCACTGCTTCCACATCACCCAGGCTTTTTGCTCCATCTCCAGCCCTGCATCCACCCCTCTCACTGCTCTCCCTCCCATGATGAGTGATCACACCTCAAACCTTGTCTCATCCTACCTGAGCTGGAAGTGGAAAAGGAGCAAGATGCAAGCAGGAGTAAAAGGTGCTTGTGGGCACAAACTGAAAGGAGTGAGGATTTGGGGGTGCCAGCTCTAATGAAGAGACAGAAGGAAGACAGCATTCAGGATTTGCAGAGCATGTGGGTGGGTGCAACGCAGGTAGTCCTTCACCCACATACCTCCGAGCTACAGGATCCTCCAGACAGGGTGAGAAGAATATGTTCCATGTCCTGATGTCCTTCTGGGTCCCTTGCAGCTCCAGAGGCACCGGACCGTCCAACCATCTCCATGGCATCAGAGACATCTGTGTATGTGACCTGGATCCCCCGTGGGAACGGCGGGTTCCCCATCCAGTCTTTCCGTGTGGAGTATAAGAAATTGAAGAAGCTGGGAGACTGGGTCCTGGCCACCAGTGACATTCCTCCCTCTCGCCTCTCTGTGGAAATCCCAGGCCTGGAGAAAGGTAGGCAGGTGCTCTCCTCCCTGCTTCCTGGAGGTCTGTAGGAAAGCTGCAGGGTCTCTGTAGGATGGTTAGCCATCTGTCACATCCTGCTCAGCGCTGGCATGTGTGAGCAAAACAAAGCTTCCCTGACTCCTGCCTTAGGTGCGTGGGGAAAAAGCTGCAGATGCTTCTCCAATTTCTCCAGCTGCAAAGACCAGCATAGGTTTGACCTCCCTCAGGGAGGCTTAGGCATGCTTTTCTGTACTACAGGATACAGTTACTAAAGGCGTTTGGTTTTGCATTTTACAAGACAGGACAGAACTTTCCTTAGCCACAGGCAAGACAGATGGGCACACAAATCCCATTGCACTTCACATGAGAAAAGATTTCATCACTGAACTGGACAGCTTAAAAGGGGAACATAACTACCCCAAACTGAAGACCAGTAAAATGAAGTTTGGGTAAAAATTACATAGGCTTTGAGCTTTGAACTGATGTTTATGTACTTAATTCCCATGGAGTAGAGGAAGAATGCCTTTCCATACCTGCTTTCAGGTCAGGATATCCTTTCAGGCATTTCTTAATCCCCTACTCACCTTCCAAAACTGCTATCTGACCTTTGGACCATCCAGACAGGAATTGGGGAAGGTAAATAAAAGCAGGCTCCATCTAGCACATGGGTGAAATGTGGCCGTTCGGTGTTTGTACTTCCACAACAAACTCCCTGTAGGCTCTCTGCCTTCTGGAGATGTTGCCCCTCTTCACAGTCAGGGCCATGCTGACAGCAGAAATCTTGGAAGACTCCAATCCCTGCAGGTGTTTTATTTCCCATTTTCCCCATAGGCACATCCTATAAATTCCGTGTCCGGGCGCTGAACATCCTGGGAGAGAGCGAGCCCAGCGCGGCGTCTCGGCCGTACGTGGTGTCTGGCTACAGCAACCGCGTCTACGAGCGCCCCGTGGCCGGGCCCTACATCACCTTCACGGACGCCATCAACGAGACCACCATCATGCTCAAGTGGATGGTAAGGTTTGTAGGGGTGGGGAGCGCTGCAGGGGCAGGAGCCAGCTGTGAGGGTGCTCCTTGCCCTGCTTACACCTCCCCCAGGTCACCACACTGGAGCCTGTCACCAGCACGAATAGATCTGGGGTCCAATAGATGCCTCCACCAAAGGAGGACTGGGCTTGGGACACATAGAAGGGCGGGAAGTCAGAGAGTCTAGGAAACCCTTTCCATCTAAACCCAGCATGATTTCAGAGCATAACCTCAGGATCTTGACCATTTTGTGCAATAAGCACAATTGAACAATGCATGAGGTGGCTGCTTGCTCTCCTGGCCAAATTCCAGGAATCCATTAGCACCTCTCTCTGTCCTAGTATTTTCCAGCAGATATGTCCTTCACTCTCATTTGCTGGGTAACAATCCTAAATGTTGATAATCATTTACAGCAGTCCACTCCAGAGGATTTTTAGGAGTGGGTAGGATCTTTTGGATCACAAGTCCAGATTTAAGTGTTTTCTACAGCTTAGAGCTTATTCAGAGAGATGCGTTGCTCTCCTCTCCTAGCTGCTTCTAGCAAGAAATTGTCACAAGGCAGGATGGGCACGGCTGTTCATTTAAACTCCAACAGTAGCTGATGAAATACTGGGTGAAAGACAGCAAGAACACATGGAGCTGGGAGAGTACTGCCCTGGGTGTGGGGGAGGAAGAGAGCTGTCTTCAGAAACACAAAGCTCCTGCAGTGACCAGTTCATGGCAAGACCCAGTTTGTCTGGAAGCCATGAGCCTGCCAGAGTCAAGATGATGGTGTGCTTGCCTATGCCCAGTTCAGTCACTGTTGTCGAGGAATTTTTTTCTCTGAATCATTGGCTGTGGCTGCTGACAGGGAGCAGAGCACTGGATGCCTGGAGTGACAGGCTCAGATTCACAGCTTGTCTGTTACCTGAGAGAAGCAAAGCTTGAGAGTAGAAAGTAGCACTGAGCTTTTGTAGAAAAGCCCTTATTGTGCAAACCAGTGGGAACACGAGGAAGATTCCTCTGCTAGGTTTTCTTCCTGTCCCATCCCATTTATCCCAACTGCTACTCACCTAGTACAATATGAGCATAGACATCTCTGCTAATTTCTGCTCTCCCTCCCATTCTCTGCAGTACATCCCAGCCAGCAACAACAACACTCCCATCCATGGATTTTACATCTACTACCGCCCCACTGACAGTGACAATGACAGTGACTACAAGAAGGACGTGGTGGAAGGTAGGAGAAATTGACAGACTGGTCCCAGCTGCTGGTCCCTGCTGGAAGACAGCACAGCCAAAAGGAGCCCTGTCCACAAAAGGCAGTGGCTGTCCAGGCTACTTTACCTGGCACTGCTGCAGAGCTGGGCCAGCTGCCTGTTCCCTGAGGAAGTCAAGAGCTCCATGTGTTTGTTCCCTCCTCAGGAGATCGGTACTGGCACTCCATCAGCCACCTGCAGCCGGAGACCTCGTATGACATTAAGATGCAGTGCTTCAACGAGGGAGGCGAAAGCGAGTTCAGCAACGTGATGATCTGTGAAACCAAAGGTAAGTGGCTTCCCAGGGCAGCTCTGGGAGCACAGGAACCATCTCTGCCTGACAGTGCATCACCCAAGCTCCAGCAAAGTGGTGGAGGCAGCACCGGGGAGAGGAGAGACACAGGCTGGTCCATGCTGTTGATCAGTGTGACCGGTCTGTGCTCACCCCTTGTGCAGAGTCCATCGCTGTCCCTCAGGGTAGCAGTTGCCTTCTGGTTTCCTAACTATCACATAGGTGGTGACTGGAAGCAGAAGGGCTAACTTTCCCTTGCTGTGCTGAACTCCTTGTGTTAGAAGCAGGCCCCATTCTGTCTTCCAAGCAGCTGCACTGTCATGACAGGAACAGCATTAAGTCCAAGTGTGTGCTTTAGAGAAGCTCTTTTGGTTTTGCTTTTGCTTGAGCAGTCCAAGAGCAGATCTGGCAAAGCTGTGAGCCAAGCACAGAGGCCTTGTCTGTACTGCCATATGCATCAGCCTAGGAATCCTGTCATCCAGGAGTGCTTCTTTAAAGTCACCATAGAAGTCTGGCCACTGCACAGCAGCATAAGCAGCCCTGGACTGGGCTGCTGTGCCATCTGCCATGTCTCTGTCTAACGTTCTCTCTCTCTTCCTTCCACAGCTCGGAAGTCTCTTGGTCTGCCAGGTCGTCTTCCACCCTCCACCATGCCCCCGCAGCAGCGTCCCCCACTCAGTGGTGGGCACGGTGGCCTGGGGACAGGAGCCATGGTGGCCCGTTCCAGCGACTTGCCGTACTTGATTGTAGGCGTTGTGCTGGGCTCCATCGTTCTCCTCATCGTGGCTTTCATCCCCTTTTGCCTTTGGAGAGCTTGGTCCAAGCAGAGTAAGAGTTGTTTCTTGAGGGCTGATTTACAGGATATGGTTTGCCTGTGGATTAAATCTGACCCTGGGTGTAGTTGCATCAAACACCCAAAATGTGAGGGAATTCTGGGAAGCAGGGAAGGAGTGGGCAGAGGGCAAGTCTCAGATGTCCTGTGGAACCCCATAAAGACAAAGGCCACTGTTTGTCCCTTGTCCTGCTTTCCTTGTTGCAAAGGAATCTCTGGGAACTAGGGGCCAAGGGGCACTACATTTGCAGTTGTGTAGGGCCCCTTTCCACTATTTATCTCCAAAAGTGCTTTGGGTGCCAAAATAGTTGCCTGATAGGACAGCCTAACCCTGTACATGCTGACCTTTAACAAACTTGACTTCACCTCTCGTTTTTGCCTCAGACTTTCTTTTCCTTCCCTCTGCAGAGCAAACCATTGACATGAGCTTCCCAGGAGCTGGGCTGCTGGTGTCGTCCTGCCAGTACACCATGGTGCCTCTGAGAGGCATCTCTGCTCCTCGTGCCAATGGACATCCCTTTGTTAATGGGCAGCCCTTTGCCAGCAGGGCACATCTGAATGGCATCTGCACCTCTGCAGGAGTGGGGTACGCAAGCACCAAGCCCCGAGATTACAGCCCCGATGAAGTGCCGCAGGTGAGTCCACGCCTGGGATCTAGAGCTGGTTTGTCGTGAGCTGGAGGCCACAGTTGCAGTGAGAGGGCCTCTCCAGACATGGCTGGCACACTTTGCAGCATGTGGAAGTGGCAAGACTGCCTTCACAAAAGAGATTTCCCCTTTGTAGTGAAGTCTGAGTCATGAGGTGAACAGGCAGGTCTCCAAAACACTGGTGAAGGGGTGGTTTCTTGGGCCAGTGGCTTTAAAGTATGGAGGAGGCAGTGAGAAAAGGCTCCTCTTATGAGAACAGTTCCTGTGTCCCCTGAGCAAAGCTCACAGGGACTGACAGTGCTGAGGACTCTGTAAAGGGTAACAGGCAGTGCCAGAGCTGAGACTATAAATTGCTTATCCCCACTGATTCAGCATTGTGAAGGGAGTTTTTCAGTGCTCAGTTCCATTGCCCTGAGTAACAAAAGAAACAGTTTCAGCTTTTTCTGCCTTCTGCTGTAAGAGCTTCAGCAGTCTGCCCCAGGGCTCTGACTCACAGATCAGCACCTGCCTCTTAAGCTGCTGTGTGCTATTGCTGTGCTAAGAGTCCTTGTCTCTCTTTCCAGTCACACGAGGAGACCAACGCCTTGCTGCAGGCAAGAGTGCTGCAGAATGGGAGTGCCCGGCAAGCCTATCAGCCCTCCAGGTTAGTCCTGGTGTGTGGAGAGGGAGGGTGGAACAATCCACTACATGCTCACAAAAGCCTGCCCTCAATACTCTCCCATCTGTCCCAGCTCTTGGGAAACAAATCCATGCTCCAGCACTAGGACACCTTGGTCTAAATTCTCTTTCCACAACTCATTCCTCTTAGGATTTCAGGAAGAAATAATTTAATTGTAGAAGTGGCCAAGACCTACTCCCTTCTGTCCCCTTTTCCTCCTCCTGTTTCTGAGTGGGAGACTGAAAAGCAGGACGAGAGAAGCAAACATCTGTGATTGATACTTATCAACAGCTTCCCTAGAATCTGCCAGTTGTTTTTTGTGTCGCACTGTTCAGACATCTTCATTACCATGCTCCCTGTGAGGCACTATTCTTCCCAGCTCCTGTGGCACTCACCAGCTGTTGGATCATGGATACCAGGTCCCACATCACCTCATTCCCATCCCACAAGTACATCCCAATTTCTGCTCTTCCCTTCATTTAGGAATGCTGTGTCATAGCATTGATGAGCTGGCTGAGACATGACATGGGTTTTATCTTTCAAGGAAGAAAGATCTGTAAACAGCACTAAACCTCTTTGCCTGCTTCCCCAGATTGCCCAGCTCCAGAACAGAAGACAGCTCTTTCCTCTACAGTCTCCCAGATGACTCCACTCACCAGCTTCTTCAGCCACAAGATGATTGCCCTCACCTTCAAGAGCACTTTGTTGGCCTCCATCATCCAGTGATGGGAAGCAAAGTGGGAGGCCCTAGCCTGGGTGCTCGACGGGATACCCTCTTCCACCAAGGTCAGTGATTTGGAAAACCCCATGCCTCCTTTATCTCATCACTTTAGGCTGATCTTGAAGGGAAATCTCACCATAGAGCCTTTCTGATGCCTCATGTTCAAATGATGTGAATCCATCTCCCGAGGACCTAATCCACTGATCCATCCCTGTAGTGCAAATCAAGCGTATTTTGCATAATCATGGCATCAAATTCCCACCCAGACTTTCAGAATGCAGATCTTCATCTTTGATCAGAGTACCCCTCCTCATAAAGTGAACTGTTGACTTCAAACCTCTCACAGCATCTCTCATTCCAGTGTGCATTGTAATAATTTCTTGCTCCTTTCTCCCTCAGGAAGCCCTTGCTGCTTAGGCCTAGTGCCAGTTGAAGAGGTAGAAAGACTAGATTGCTGCCAGTCCAGAGGAGATCTCCATGCCCAGAATCCGGTGATCACACCTTTGGGTCAGGACCTACCAAGACATCTGAACAGCAGCCCGCCACCACTGAGACCCTTAGAGACTCATCCTCCCGCCAGCTAGGGACCAAGCTGCCTTTTGCAAAAGACTTATTCTAAAGAGAAAAAGAGAAAGGGTATTTATTTTTGTATAACACCCCTATTTATATATTTATGCACTTGTATATAGATGTATATGTGCCTTTTATAATGCTACGGAGACAGAAGGCATCCTCAGCAAGGTCACAGGAGGACCCAGGAAACCAGGCAGCAGCTCTTGGTGGCACCTGCTGTCCATCAGAGCACATGATGGACACAGCTGGACAAGGGACACTGCGGGACATGGGTCCTAACAGAGCTGCCACCACCAAGAGCCAGCACCCTCCTGCAGCGAGGGCTTCACAACGGATAATGCTGTCACAAAGGTCTTTTCCTCTCCCCCCCCAGGAAGGTTTGTTCCAGGAACACACTCCTGTGAATGGACTGGAGTTATGCACTCTGCCTAATCAACTTAACCTTTCTCATACACGCCATCTGCAGCTGCCTATCTGTAAAGACAAATCCACGCTTTAACATCTAAAATAAAGGCTTTAGTCTTTGCCATGCCTGGATCTGTGCTAATTCCTCACACAGAATGAGCCTTCTCTTTCTTTTTCACTTGCAGACATACAGCAAGCAGGACACCTGGGGAAAGGTGACATTTTCCTGCAGTTAGAGTTTTCCAGACAGTCACTGGTGATACTTAGTCCGGGGTCTTCTTATTCCCTGTCTCCAGCTGAGTCCCTGAGTGTCTGGTTACCCAGCTGGCACTATATCACTGTGCCCTTTGTTAGGCAAGGGATTGGTGCCAGTTCACAGCCCCTTGCCCGGGGCTCCAGCCATTTCCCACCTCCCAGGGCACAACCTGGAGAGCTCCCAGCACCAGGTGTGTTCCTCAGCAGGGACCCCATGTAAGGGCAGGCTGCACAAGCACCATTCACAGGCTTGTGCTGGGACCAGCAGGAAGTTCTTGTGCCTGGCTGGTATGTGGCTGGAGCCCAGCTGAGCATACACCAGGCACAGACACAAAGACTCGTGGCAAAAGGTGGGGAGTCGGGGGGAACAGCGAGAGCAGCTGGAGGTTGTTTAATTTATTCAATTAAAAATTAGCACCTCAGGAGCCTTGCACTGGAAGAACACAACCCCTCCACGTGGGGGATGAAGGAAGGTTTCACAGACAGACAGGGTAAGTGCTGTAAATGTTCACATGCTGCCACCACACCAAATGAGAGGCAAAAACGAGTCACACCTGAAAACACACAGAGCTTGGCCCTCCCTCACTGATCAGGCAGGTGCAAGCCAGATGAGTTACAGGCTGACTTTGCATTGTTACACCCTGCTCCTGCCAGGTGAATGCCACATCCTGCCCTGAAGAGAAAAGCCCCTTTGCTTTCTCCTGGCCAATAGCACATCCCTGGACACTAACTAGCTCAGTTAGCAGAGCAGGGCCACTGCTGCTCAGCAGTAACAAATGCTGGCCTGGGGCAGACCTCATTTACATTTTTGAGAACAAGGTATCAAAGCGATATTTGCCCCTGTGAAACTTCAAACCAGCTCTCCACAGCTACTTGTGGAAGCGTAGATAGACATAGACATAATGCACACACATGGACACACAGAGGGCACCTTGTCCAGTGCAAGTCTCTGCAATGGACTGATAACAGTATTTAGTAGTTTTAATTGCTATTTTTTATTCCATATATGTTGCTACAGTCATATTTTGATAGAAAAAACAAATATAACCCTTTACAACTAAACCTCTGTATAGCCAAAACAATTAATTTTGCACTTCCAGGCATGACTGCTGCCAGTTAATTTTAAGGGTGACTTGGATTGTTAGTTACTATTTCTGAACAGGGAATTGGAGTCTCACAGTCCCGGGGTAAAGGTTGTAGAAAGAGGCACCCACCTTTTCTGCTAAGGAAAACAAGTTCTTCTTTCACCTCCCATCTATTCTGCCCCGGTTGATTTCCTCTCTGAGAGAGGCAAGGGCACGACTCCTGTGCACCAGCCGTGACTCCAGCCTGGCTGTCTCTTTGATGTCACTAGCTAGGGTGCCCTGAAATTCTCCACCCTGTAGAGGAAAAAAAATGGCTCCTATAAAACATGGAGAATGAACAGTGGAAATTTTATTTCAAGCAGGACATATCCATGACTCCTCCACTCCTTAGTCAGAACTACATGAAAGTCAGAGTGAAGGTTCACTAACTTAGACTTACTCCCTGGTACAGAGCAATAAATCCACTTTTCACTGTAATGCTTTGCTACATGACTGTTCCATGTAACAAAGGAATATTCTTTAACTCCTGCAAGGCATATTTTAATTAGAAATAAGGGAGTCTGTTCTTTCAGTCTTAGAAAGCAGTTAAGTAAGAAATTGCAGAGATGCTAAGTTACGAAGCAGCCGTTCAAGCCTGTCCTACTCTTAGCCCAAACTTTTGACTGCAGAGCAGGATGTGAGACCAGGGAGCTGGTGAGGGCCAGATGATCCCTTACCCATTTCTGAACAGTCCCAAACCTGCAAGCACTGCAGTGGCTAAAAGGCTCACCTGACCAGTCGTCAGTGATTCCAGCTCAGTTTCGAGCTGATGCTTTTCATGACAAAACTTGTTCAGCTGGTGCAGCTTGCTGGTGTTTTCCCTTGTCAGCTTCGTTAGCTGATGTTGCAGGACTACAATTCTTTCCTAGAAAGATATAAAAAGTTGATCTGGGATGAGAGAGGACAAAAAGTGTGAAGAAGAGAAGTGCTAGGCACAACATAAATGTCACAGAAGACAGGTAAATAACAGACTGATCCTGCACACAGCACGTGATCCCAGAGTACCTTTAGTGCAATGTCACCTTTTCGTTTATATATATATATATATATATATATATAGCAAATGCCTAAGTAAGTAAAGCAGTTAGGCAAAAGTGTGGGAAAAAGAAAAATAGGATGTGCACCAGCAACTGGAGCAGAGGTAGGAGTGATGATGGGAAATTGGAGTTGAACATTATGGTTGATCTATTAATGACAAGTGAAAAAATAAATAAAAAAAAATCAAACATGAGCATGTTCACTAAAGATTTTAGTGTAACTATTCAGCCCCGGGGAAATGAAGCCTTAACAGATCATCACAACACGTCTTCCTCCTCTTCCTGCTGCTTACCTCCCATTCTCTGAGCTCCACGAAATGCTCATACTCTTTCTCCATTATTCTCACTTTCATCTGCTCCATGGGTATATTAACAGAGTGTGCTTGAACTGCTTCAAAATCAACCAGCCGACCAAACTTCTCCATCATCAGATGATTGCACCTCTCCTCCAGTCCTAACAGGGGGACATGGCACAAATGGCAGCACTGTCATTCATTGGTTAGTAAGAATTTCTGCCTTACCCCAGCTTTTTGTCTGAGCTCTTTGGTATTTGCTCTGTAATAAATGACTCACACGAAACCACACCGAGCTCACAGCTAAGTAATGCCATTAGTTCTTGCCCATGATCATGCCTATGTGGTCACTAAGCCACATTCTAAGCCAGTCCTAGTAAGCCACTCCCACACCACAGGCTGCATAGGGCCTTTGCAGGTCTGGTGGTGCTAGACACAGCTTTGGGCTTGGCTCTCGGGAAAATGTTCTGAATAGGGCTTATTTTATTCTTCAGATGTTACAAAGAGGAGGAAATTGCCAGAAAAAAGCTTATGTATCTTTGGGGAAACTACTTTTTTTCCTCGGAGTTCTGGTTTATAAGCAGAAATAGCAAACGTGTCCAGACTTCCAGTGTCTCATCTCAGTCAGCTCTACTTATACTAAGTTCCCAAATTATTTCACACAGCCTGACGACTCTGCGGTGCTGGAGAACTACTGCCACTCGATCAAAACAGTTCACTTGATCTATTTTCTGCAGTAACCCTCTGTGACATCTGTGCAAGTATAGAGACAGACATGGTGAGCTACCCACAGCCAGTGAGAGGGACAGAAGGAGCATCAGCCATGCTGCATTGTTCAGAGTCCCTGTTACTCACGTTGAATCTCCATCTCCATCTCCTTTTTGTCCTGAAGAAGCTGCCTGTGTTGCTCCCGGGCCCTTTTATGGAGCTCTCTTTGCATTATCTTTTCATTACGTAGGTCCACAATTCTCTTCTGCAGGTACTGCAAGGACTGGTTGGTAAATACCAAAGCCTGGGAGAAGTCACGGGGCATCTCCCCATCAACCAAGCACTGCACCTGCAAAAGCAGCCAGAAATAAGCAAGGCTGGCTTTACTGATTAAAGGCTGGAGTTGCCTCTTTATATCAAATATGTGAGCAATAGAGAGCTAGTGAGTGAGGTAACACTAAGCATGGGCACGATTCTTTTTTTGGGCCAGGGAATTGTGTAAATGAATGTATTGCATCCAATCTGGCATTATTAAATTGGGCAGAACTCCCAGCACTTTCAATAGTTTTCAGACTTTTTTTGGTTTGGGGTTTTTTGGGGATGTTTTGGGGGTTCTTCCCAAGAGAATA
Organism: Melanocharis versteri; assembly: GCA_013397845.1. NCBI lineage: Eukaryota > Metazoa > Chordata > Aves > Passeriformes > Melanocharitidae > Melanocharis > Melanocharis versteri. The sequence goes on from VZTG01006988.1 coordinate 165,053, forward strand.
TCAGTAGGTATGGATCTGAAGGAAAATACCATGCCAAACTATACAGCACTTGAAGACTACACACATTTCAGCAATGGCCCAGCCTGCCTGTCCTTACCTGGTTTCTGCCAGTACAGGAGAAGGAAAAAAAAAAAGGGAGGGGATTCTAGAGGAAATAGCAGCATGAAGTTGAATTAACAGCACTTCCCTCCCAGGATACCATAGTGAATCAGGAACTATGGGCCCCAAAGAACAGTAACGCCATTGTTTGGATGTACACAGGGCATTCTGCACGTGCAGATGCACAACATCTTGAATTACCTGATGGAGTCTCAAAGGCACAACTACATACAGTTCATTCAGTCTCTGCAGCTTTTCCCACTGAAAGGCCTCCAGTTCCCTGTTTGTTGTGTCCAGACTGGTTTCTACTTCTTTTGCCTGCAGAAAGACAAATTATGGACAAACAAAATCCTATAGTACTTAAAATGCATAAGGCAGCAAGGTTCCGTTAGAGTTCCTGATCTAAAGGGAAAGAAGTGTATAAAAAATGTGCTTTTTAAAAATTACATATGATAGGTGAGTTTCATAGGCAAACCCAAGGATCATCTACATATAAAGCAAGATTCTAACGTGAATACCTCTGCACACATGTACACTCATGAATGTCTCCTTAGAGAAGCCCTGTATGTGTCAAGAGACAGCCGCTTTGTTTAGCATCTAAACTACTTGTAGATCTACAGAGCCTGCAAGATAATTTTTATTGTGTTATGCCTGGAAATGCTCATTGATTCTGCATGAGAAAGAAACAATTCAGACTCAAATGTCATGCCCCAGGGTGAATATGTGGCAGCTGGCACTTAGGAAAGCCTTTAAAAACTAAAAAATGTTGTAAGTTAAGCATGCTTGATAGAACATTTTTGAGACAAAAAAAGGGCAAGACTTGTATAATGTTATTTTGGTAGCACACTCTCTCTTCCAGATAACCCTTCAAATTAAGGTATTTTTGAATTAATACAAATCAAATTTCTTAATGAATGCAGGAGTTCAAAAAAGCTAAATGGAAAATTTGTACCAAGAGAGTTTATTCAGTGATTACCTGAGACAAAGAGCACAGGAAAATAACTAAAAGCAAAAGAAATAGATGAAAGAATAGAATTTTTATGCATTTATTTTAAGCTGGATTTGTGTTAGGGTAAGTATTCTTCAATCTCTCTGTTTCCATACACACACACAGAGGATAGGCCAGGCCACACCATGTTCCATCTGAACCAGAGAATCCAGTTCCTGCTGCTGCTCAAGGCTAGACAGCTGGGAAGGAACTGGACCTAAAGCCCGGATCCAGCCCCATGAAAGCTAAAGTTGGACCAACTGGATTTATCCTTCTCAGGAGAACAGGTCAGCCGTGTCGAGCTGCCTCCTGCCTCTGTGCTACCACAGACATCTCTTCCCAAACAGAGGCCTCTCAAAGGGTTGGGACTTCATTTTTAAATCTTAGACTAGCACTAATCACTAGCACTACATTTAACATGCTGATGCTTGCTGAGAAAACACTACAATACCTTTATGGCCAAGGCATTATGCTCCTTTTTGAGGTCAGCAGCAACTTTCTTCTCCTCTGCTAAAGCTTTCTCAATGCCTATCCGCTGCTGCCGGAGCTGGATGGTGTTCAGGAAGAGATCCTCACTGCAGCCTGAGAGGGAAAGGGGCAAAGAAGAGCTTACCTCACTGTGACTGCACTGGAGTTACTGGGCTGAGCTGGTACCTTCTCCCACTGTGCACATTCCCAGCATTCCCCATAATAACACTGTGGGTTTGGTGCCCTAGAGCTCCCTTAAACATAAACCCATGGGCCACGTGCCTCCATGACCGGGTGAATGTCCTGGATGGATCTTCTTCTTCTTTACATTCAGTCAAGAGAGTTTGTTTCCAGATGTCAGATTAAATGCATCAAAGTCAGCATTGAAGCCAAGAGCTCAAAAATTAGCTTTTGTAAGCAAGGCAGTCCCAGTAACTAATACATGTTGCAGTATAATCTTCAATTATGTGAGTACATAGTTGTTTCTCATAGCACCCTTCATGATAAATTATGAACTTGCTGTAGGGATCATTTATAGTTCTATTTGTAAACAAAGCTGTATTTCATAGAACCTATGTCACAGTAAGGAAGAGCTGTGAATTTCTATCTAATACTGTGATTTCAGTAATGCTAAACAAGTGCATAATCATGCCCAAATCAGCAGGCATAATAATAAAAAAGAGAGTCCAATAAAAGCAAAGAAAATGACATATAAAGAGATAAATATGAAGAGCCTAATGCAACGTGCAATTTCCCTATTAAATTAGCAATTTGGACTTTTAAAATAAGAACTAAAAATCTTTTTTTCTTCCCAACAGTCCATTGAAAAATGAGATGAACAAGGAGTTAATAAAAAATTCAATTTGTGGAAATGATATTAAAATCCAATTTAAAAAAAAGAGAAGGGGACTTGTTGGTAAGTTCAAACGTGAAAATGAAGCAGTGCTGTTACACTGTCAGTGACACATCACTCAAAGATTTTTTTTTAAAAAAACAACATCCTAAATTAGCTAAACTCGTACAAAAGAAAAGGAGGGAGAGAGGTTGCCTGCCTTTTTTGAATGCACAAATGAGAGGATTTTGCAAACGAAAGCTCCTAACTTTTCAGAGCAGCCTAGCAACAGGCAATTGCTGCATAAATCCACGAGGTGGTAACAAAGAGCTTCAATTAACAGCACGAGGATGCCCTCAGAACTTCCCTGAACAAGGAGGGATCCAGCCAGGCCAGGCAGCTGGTTTCCTGAGAGCAGCTACAGCCTTGCCACTGCCTTTTTGCTCCAGAAACAGCCGTGAAATGGTGAATGCTTCATTACGCAAAACAATTAATTCTTCCAAACTTTTTTAACTGGGGTAGTCTACCAGCGATTTTATTATCTTGGCTGAAGCTTCCTGGGGAAAAATGCTGCACTCAGAAGGGGTACACACATTTCAGCCCTTCATGGCTTTAACATGCAGTGAATAATTAAAATCTCTGTTTTCTTTTCGAACACATAATATAGCCCCTAAAGCTAAACAACTAGTTAACACAAGGAAATAACAGCTTAGGTACCTTCTGGGCAAACAAAGTCATCAAAGACTACATCTTCAGATCCACTATTTTCTTCATCAGTCTTTAAGTAAGGCTTTTCGTCATCCTCTTTTTCATTCTCATTTTCTTCATCTGAAAGAAACAGACAGGCTGGCTTGCAAAACACTCCAGACCCACCAGCTATGCATTATGCCAATGTGCTGGTGAACACAAGCCCAGTAAACCATGAAAGATCATTCGGGTGATATGTGAATCCAGGCACCTTGTGCCTATTGCATTGATCTAATGTGATGTTTTCACAGAAAGGAAAAAAGAAAAAAGAGGAGGGAAAAAAAGAGAGAGATCACCTAGTAGTGGAAAAGGCACAGGTGCAGCCCATGTTTTTGGGACTTATTTCAAGAGTATTTCTTCTCTTCATGCGTGTTAGGAATTTAAACAGTGTGGGTTTACCATTCTACTACAGAGATTAATCAACCAAGCAGAATACAGAAGTACAAATCTGTCATAAAAGCATCACCATTGTCTGCACTTTTTTGCTAATCATGTCCCACTTTAAACCAAAAGCCAAGTCAGAGAGAGCACAAGTATTTTAGCTCAGTAAGACTGCCTAGCTTTAACAGCTTACAACAAAGTCACTAAGACAAATTAAATCCTTTTGTAATATGTTTAGTCCTGTGACTAATAGATGATTGCAGATTAGGTTTATGATCTCTCATCAGTCAACACAGAGATTAGAGCAGAATGTCACCAATGTGACAGACTAATCACTTATCCATAGCTCCCATTGGTACAGCACAGGAGGCACCTATTTAAAGCTGTGCCTCTTCCTTTTACCAATTATCAGTCCTCAGTATTGACTTACAGGAAGCAAACTGCAGGAGTTGTTATCAGACCAACTGCAGTCATGTTAGAAACCGGATTACATCATTGTTATCATTTAAGATGACGGCCACAGAACATGTTGTCAGTCTATAATCAAATCTGGGTAGGTCTCATCTATGGGGTTTTGAACTGACTGGAGTGTTGTGTGTACTCAGGGCTGCAGCTAGACTGAGAGACATGTACTTGACCACATGAAAATATGTATAACAAATCCATAAAGCAAAAAGAACAAAATCTCCAACCTGCTTCTCTTCCTACTACTTCTTTTTCCACACACTCAACTTCCTTCTTCAAAATATTGGTCAGAAAATCAGCAAATTCGTTGTCTTCTCCAAGGGATGCTTCAAAGCTGGCATAAAGAGCTTTCTCACGTTCCTCAAGCATTACAATCTCACACTTTCTATCCTCCATTTGTGCAAGGTAGCTCTTCAGTTTTGACTAAACAAACAAAAAACTACTTCAGTTAAAAGGTACAACCCATGTGTATGTATATAAAATGCCTCTGTGAAGATCTGGAAATGCAGAGCTTGTCTTTCTCTCTTTAAACCCATGGTTCAATCAAGCATCACCTAAGAGTATGTTCTTAAAGTATGTGATTAGTCGCTGATGCTATATCATGAAGGACCTATTAAAATACAAATGTTAAGATTATTAAAAAATTAAATATTGGAAGTTAGAAGTGACCATCCTAGTAGGCTGATCATCAAGAGTTTCTTGTTTTTCAGAATTTAGCACTAGTCACTGGATTGGTGCTAAAATAAAGCCAAGGGATACCACGATTTACTTCATGGTTTGCTTTTGTTTCAAGCCATGCATTAATGGTACTGTTAAATTTAAATTAATGGTACATGTGGCCTACTTACTTGTATGTCCTCCTGTTCATTGATGAGGGCACAAATTTGCTCCTCAAGAAGGTTCTCATGTATCTCAAGTTTCTTTAGGATGAGCAGCTCTTCACAGCATGTGATGCAGTGCAGATCAGCGCTTTTTATCTGCACATCCATCTTCAGCTTCTTGTGCCACAAAAGGCGAAGTTCAGCATCGAAGTTGATCACCAGTGTGTTGATCTGGAGCACAGGAGAGTCGAATCAGGAACAGGAAAAGTATTACTAGTGCAGTTAAACATGTAAAGCTAGAGAAGGGAGCAGAAGGGAAAAATTCTGGCAAATCAGCAACTCAGACATGCTATTTCCTAGAGAGTACTGAAGCACTTAGAAGGACAAAGTTAATCCCAAATGTGTCTTTGTTCTCAGCACAATAGTAAAAGAATCACCAGGGCTTCACAGGAATCTTTCACTGCATCCCCTCCACCCCTCTTCAGAGAATGTTTTAGAGTATTCTATAGTTTACAGTAGTTTATATAACAATCCCAGATGCATCAATAAATAACTCTTTTGCCTTGACAGACTTCTTTCAAAACAGCTGCCAGCTCTTCCCTTAGACAATTACAGCTAAATCAGTACTAGCAGCTGCTAACATTAACTTACAGGTATGTGATGTTCACAGCAGAATTTGGGTATTCCCTCAAAACCTTCATACACATAAACACAAGTGTGTCTGTGTTGAGGCAGACCAAACAATCAGTGCCCAGTAGCAGAAATTAGAGAAAAGATGCTAAGAAATGGAGCAAACAAGTGAACAGTGGCACACCTCTGGTATATTGCTCTCTGTACCCTCCTAAACTCTGACTCAGGGGCATCCTGAGCTTGAAGCAGTATGGTTGTGTTCAACAGCTTTGAATGGATTTTTTTTCCACACTTTATCAAATTATAGCTTCCTCCTCATCCTAGTGCTGAGTTGCAAAGTTTAGCTATTGCTGGATAAGGAATCTATTTTCATTTGCATGCTTCAAGCTTTCTATGTGACCATTTCATTTGATATCTCTCCTTCTTTCAAGAGATGATTCCCACTCTCCTTTTCTATGCTCTTCAGAATTTTATCACACCTCTACAACCATTTCAGTTGCCCTTTTTGCAGGCCAAAGATACTTTATCCACTTAGATGTACCTTTTAAAGAATCTTTTCCATGACTAAGCATTTTGGTTACTCTCTTTTGTACCTTTTCTAATCCTACAAACTAATTTTTGGACCAAAAAGTTGAGACTACAGTTATTTAAGAGCTGAGAACGTGAATCTACAAAGTTGTAGTGATGCTGCTTTTTTAACTCTGTAATTTTTAAAGTTATGTCTAACGTTTTACTTGTCTTTTTTTTTTTGGCCACTAAGACCATAGTTTCATGGCACAATCAATAAGAAATCTAAGACCTGTTTTTCAAGTGATAATAGAACGCAGATCATAGTTATGGATTTATACTGATTTACACTGCAAATTTGCAACAGTTAGCATTTTCCTGAACTGCAGAAAGGCAAGAGTAGATGCAGTCCTGAGACAGAAGGGGTTTTGGTCTCATTTATGATCCAGTGGGATTTTTTAATCTGACAAAAATAACTTTTCATTTCCTACCTTTTTAATCAAGGTCTCCTGCAAGTATAGATTTTTGATCTTCTCCCTCTTTAAAATTTCCAGTTCCACTTCTGTTGGCTCTGCTTTCTCCATCTCAAAAGCGTTCTGCTCCTCTGTGACCACAGCTGATGCCTCTCCAGCCTGTGCCATGGGGTCACCCTCTTCCACTGGAGGAGTCTGAAGAAACACGTGCCTAAATGCACGAGATGAGGGACACCCTTCCAGTGGTTCCTTGAGCTTTGCCTTGGCCTCCTGCTCCTCTTTGAACTTTAGGAGGACGTCACTGTTGTACTCAACTATTTTTTCAGGAACCTCGTCTGGGTGTAACTGAGGGATCGGGGGAATAGGAAGACGCTCTGATAAATCTAAGCTTGCCTGTACAGATTTCACTTCCTTCACTAAACTCTTGATTTCATCAATAATAGAAACCTTGAGATCCCGCAAAGACACAATCTCTTTGTTCATATGCACTTTCATCTTATGGATCTGCAAAGGAAAAACAATTTTAGTAGGATTCTCCAACACAGGAAGCAGTCTTCCCCAGCTCAAGAAGGCTAACATTAGGATTATTAATCATTCTGTGATAAGGGGAACACTGTATTAGTTGACTCTTTTTATGTGAAATAATACTTGAATGTTATCTATCATTAATACACTTGGCAGAGATTTCTCTGATCCTTATAAAAGAAAATAACACACCACCCACCTGAAGCAACTGGAATTCCTCATCTGTATAAATCCAGAATTTATGACAAGAACTATTCCGTTTGTTTGTCCTAATGAGTTAGGTTAATCACTGGATATCTGGTGGCATCAGCACTACAGTGAAGTGCTGAAGCCCAAGCATGAAACGAAAATGATCCAACAAATCCCCTGAGACTGTAACATTGCTTCTGTAATGCTTAGACCTCACTGTCAAAGTTATCCAGTGTCACTCTTTGGCACTCCAGCCAAATACAATGAAAAAACATTCCTATGAGAAGGATGGGGGGAAGGAAGTCACAAGGAAAGCAACGAAGATACTGCACAACATCTGAATGTATTGTGTCTTCATGGTTAAAAGATGTGTGGTAGCTGTAGGAGTCCTACTACAGCGAGGTGGCTCCAAAAGACCTGGTTTCTCAGGAAGATTCCAATTCCAGAAGCAGTGATTACCTAAGTGCAGATACGGAGAGGCCACACTAGAACACTTGACCTTGCTCACATCCCTGTTTCTGTAAAGGTATTTCATGGCAGGGGTTATGTAGCTCAGTGTTTCACTAGATTGTAAGACTTATAATTCAAAAAGACACATGTTCCTGATGAAGTACTAGTAAAGGTAAATTCTCTTTCTCATTTAGAAAGAGCCACTCTGGGTTGATTCAGGTTTGGGTTTGGTGATGCACAAGACAGTTCACAAGAGAATGCCTGATTTGTAACTAAATCTTACTCAAAACAACAGTTTGTCCTTCAAGACCTATTCCCACGCTCACTTCAAATTCCATTCAAAAATTTCTTCAGTGATTAATACACTATCCTCACTTCCCCCCAAAAAGTGGGGCAATATACACAGTTTTACATACCAAGTCTTCCAGGGTTGCAAGCTGCATCATCTTCTTCTCAGTGTTCATATGCTCGTTATCAGTGAGTGTGTAGTTTGTGGCAGTTTTCAGCCTGTAACATCCTATATTCTCCTGTGCTTCTTTGATCTCCTCAGCATCTTTGGAATTCTCATAGTTATCTCTAGGTTTGCTCTCGTATCTGGTAGGTACAAAATAAAGCTGAACTTCAAGACAGAAAGCATGCAAATGAACAAACAGTCATTTCATACCCTCTGACTTGTGCAGCAAAGTTTGGCAGGTGAAAAAGTGATATATCTCTTTCAGAAAAGAATGGCTACTTTGGAAAGAATATCCTTGCACATTTAAATGAAAATTCCAGATTTTTTTTTTCCCCTGAGAACTCTTAAAACACAGCTCTACCATAGCAAAGTTTAAACCTTCACACTCAGACTGAGTTCTGGGTTAAGTGACTACATGCTGCTATCAGTTTCAGGGAGCTGCACATCAACAATCTACCAGCCTGTGGCACAGAGTACCAGATCCTACTCTACATTGTTAAACACTCAATAACCCTAAAGCTTTGTATTCTGACTGTACATTGGTCCCATTCCCAGCCATTCATCTCCTAAGGAAGAACTTCCGTACTTCCATGAGCATAAAATGGTTTGGGTTAGAAAGGACCTTAAAGATCATCTCATTCCAATGCCCTTGCCATGGAGAGGGGCACCTTCCACTAGACCAAGTCACTCAAAGCCCCATCTAACCCAGCCTTGAAAAAGAGGTCATTCAAACATATGACTTTGGTTAGATATTTGGAAAATGTTCTCTACCCAGAGGGTGTTTGGGCACTGGAACAGGCTCCCCAGGGAAGTGGTCACAGCACCAAGCCTGACGGAGTTCAAGAAGTGTTTGGACAATGCTCTCAGGGTGTGACTCTTGAGGCTGGCCTATGCAGGGACGGGAGTTGGACTTCAGTGATCCTTGTGGGTCCCCTCCAACTCAGGATGTTCTATGATTCTGTGAAAGATGTCCTGTCCCCCCTTCTTGACTCTCAAGATAAAGACCAGCATGGAGCATGAAGGCATATCACAAACACTCACCTAATGGCTGAGATGCTAAGACTGCTGACCTAACCCAGCTGTTACAGTGTCTGCTCCCTGTGGGGCTGGCAGGATTCACTAAGAGTTGACTGTAATGGCATAGGTGTCTCTCAGTCATAATCAACTTAGACACATTTTACTCCCTATCTGAAAATGCAGCTACCTAGCTGAATTCAAATTTGATAATATTTTAGAGGAACCATAGAAACTAAATATATTCTAATGCTCTCTTGAGACTTAGAGATACATGAAAATTCATCTGTTTTAATTACAACCCTTAGGAATATAAAAACCTAAGCAGAGAGATTATAATGCCATATGACAGCTAAATAGCATTACTTGTCCTCAGACAAGAAGCAGAACTAAAAGGGAACAGAGTTCAGTTCAGGACTCACAATTCATGCCACTCTGCCCTCCTCTTCATGATCTTGGCTTTCAGTGCATCATATTTCTCAACAAGTCTTCTGATTTTCTCACGTCTGCTTTCTATATAGCGCGTGGTTGGCTTTCGGACCTCTGGTGTCTCCAGCATTTCAGCCCCACTCTCAAAAACTACACTTTCTGAAACAAAAAACAACCATGTGAAGATGTAATACCATGCAGCACAGTGCAGTCCCGGCTACTGGAAACTCCCTCGCACAACACCTGTAGAGCTGATGTAAATCAGGATAGTTCAATTGTAGTGGATGTTCTGAAAGTACTCAGGTTCTTTGACTTGACTTTTAGTCACATTCTACCCATGGGGCTGACAGACAGTTGCTGACATTGATCTAAAAATGGAAAACTATGTTTGAGTGTTACTTTGTATGTAGGTACTAAAAAACCACACCACAGCTATATTTTTTTACCTGCACTTACACATGTATTTCTTTATCTTGGACTCAGGAAAACAAACTAAGTTGAAAGACAGAAACCATATTACTGAAAGATTTAAATGGTTATCATTACCTCTATGCACAGGGCTTGTCTCTCTGGGGATCTCCACTTCTGCTTGTTCTGCCTCTTTAAATGCTGTCCATTTCTCTTTAAGTACTGCCCACTTGCTGTCCCCGTGTTTCTTATCTCGGGCGTATTTCTCAGACAGTGTTAATAGGCTGTAGGTGGAAATCTGATGATTGCTTTGAATAGCATGAACAGTGAGAGTAAATTCCAGAAAGTCCCGAAACCTGGAATACCAAATGAGACAAAACTGTCTGATGTCAGTGGGCACAACATACCATTTTGCCTTGACCAAAAGGGCATGAATAGTGTAGTTTACTTATTGCACATGCAGTCATTACACGTAAATCCACAAGTCAGTAAGCAATTGCATAGCGTGATGACATCTGACGTTATCTATTGACTTTTATCCAATGTACGAATGGAAATGCTCAAGAATAAACACATTAAGACCTTTCCCAGTATTGAAACTTACACCAGGTTCTTCATGACAATAACTTTCATCTTACATTAAGGACTGATTAAAATCATACTCATCAAGCCTTTTTCCCAGTCACATACTCTGTGTGCCTAAGGCGTTTTTGTTGTTGTGTATTTATTTTATTAATTCATCTTTTGCTCTTACCTAGATCTGTGAAAACCAACTCAAAATGCACCTCATGCCTAAACTTGTGTTCTTGAGAAAGTTTGTGTCGTAACTTCAAATTGTATAGAGAACATTGTGTTACCAATGACACTAAAATATCTGACAGACACATAACATGTCTTGTTAAAAACAGGCATTCATTTCACAGGTTGTTTTTCAACATTTCAGTAAGCGTTCTTACTTACTGACAGAGTTCTGAACTTACTGGCAAAACCCCAGGCAAACAGTCTCAACCAGCTCTCTTCGTATAGAAGTGAATCAGAATGAACTAATTTCCTTCATTTGACTATCTGCGTTTTTACCAAAGATTCAATAGAAGTAAATACACATAAATAAGAACATATACTCTTGCATATGTTCCAAGTAAAATAAGAACAGAATCATAACAGAACAGATGAAATATTGATTATATGAGAGAGAGAGAAAATAACCACATTATTTTTCTTTGTGGGAGGTACTTCATAGACAATAAGCCCCATGGAAAGTCAGGGAGAGAAGTAGAAGAAAAGTGTTAATTACTGCGTTTGTAGTTTCTGCAGTCCAATCAATTGTTTCTCGTGCTCCCAAGCCAGCTGCTTTTGCACTAACTGGATTCTCTGTAGTCTCTGCCTATCCAGCTCCTCAAAGATCCTACGGTCCATCTCAAACTCCTGCAGAAAGATGGAAAACCCAGCATCCCATTATTTTGGCTACTAGGTCTTGATAATAAATATTTTTACCTAGGTGCCATAGTTGCATGCACATCAACACTATCCTTTATTTCAGAAGCTATCTACACAGAGAACCACTTTTTCTCCTGTGCTTCTTATTCGGCACAAATCATCAGCTGTGATTCAGAAGTCCCAGCAATTTATATATTCCCAAAACTACCCTAATCCAAAGCATTGGACATACTTGCCCCCAACATGATATGTAGCAACATTTTAGAAGAAGGTGCCTCTAAAGGTAAATGACCCTCACAAAAGCCAGGTGTACCTCTCTGTGCAACTGCATGTGTTTGGGCAACTCCTGATTCTTTTGAAGGAGAAAAACAAAGTCATGTCTCAGCGCACTTAACTCCTCTCTCTTCTTATTTTTCTTTTCTTCGGCTTCCTTCATTTTCCGCTCATGCTCCTTTTTCTGCTTGTATTCCTCAATCCTGAAAATGCATAAAAAGGAAATTGTGTTATCTCAATGCAAGAGAGGAAAGATTACAGTTTAAACAAGCTTTTAGATTTCCTTGACAGTCTTAAATTCCCAGTGAACTCAATGGTTCCTAAGGTAACTTAGAAAGGAATCATTTTCCTGTATATTTGTACATTCCTAACATCAAGGGGCTTTGACCTTTTGTTGTCTCTGTAGTCTGAAGTCAAGTGCCTCCTAGTACAATATTTGAATTACTGCCAGAGAAAAGTAGATGAAATGGAGGGAAAGGCTGGAAAAACTGTGTGTTTAACAAAGAAATGACCCAAATTCAGGGTGATCAACTTGTCCCTCCTCTTTGCCGGCAAAAAGAAATATATGGGCTGAGAAAAGAGCTACCAACACTTGAAAATCTCTTTCATCATTATCTAAGCATCTCTTACGTGTAGGCATCAGGATCCTTAATGTCTTCAGTAGCCTTCTCCTTCTCAAGACCACTCTGGAATAAAAACATTGTCTTCTCTTTAAACAAGCAGTAATAGTTTCAACAGACAATAAAGCTTCTATAAACATTAAGACAGGGCTCCCACCACCTCTCACAAAACCAAAAGAAATCTTCATGTTCAATATTACTATCTGGGCCTTAAATATCAGGTTGTAATGTTTCAAGCAGAAAAAGCAATGAAGCTGGTTTATATGCAGAAGAACTAATGAAACACAGTTCTTAGAGACAGAGAAAACAAATCCTATAACCTCCCCAGTGGCATAAATCATTACATCATTGCTTGTCCCAGCTGCACTCTGTCCCATAACATCTTTGGTTCTCTACCCCCCAGCCCAATTCTCTTGTCTCCCCCCACTGCCACATTGCCAAGAGTCAGTGTGTCCTGGGCTAATTCCAAGCTACATGTGTAATTAATCTGGTTGGCTTCTGCTGACTGCATAATGGATTCACAATTATTAGCTGTGAAGAATGACAGATGGATGGACATTGCAGTAGCACGAGCCTCATTTCCCTAGGCAATCATACTCTGAAAAAAGAGGGGGAACTATCACCCAACAATTTAGAAGTAGTTAATTGATCTGTAATTTAACTCAATTAGTTTCAGATGATTTGTATTTGATTCCCTAAGAATCTCATTAAGTTTAATGAAGAAAGAATTTTTTAAATCTTCCACATGACTTAAAACTAGAATAGATACTTAATGAAGATATACTTTGAAAAGGGAAAAGCTCTGTTAGGATGGTCATTAAGCAATGTTGTTAGCCCGAACAATAGAACTGACCATAGAGGTCTTTATATAGAGCTACTTACATATTCAAAACTATAAATCTGTGTATGTGCTTTATAATTGCATATTAATCACTTCTTGCAATACTGGAGCTAGCAAGGCTCTGATATCAAAGGTTCTAATCATTCACCTACAGAAAATAACTCTGTCTCTATTCTCAGTGCTATATATTCTTGTCATACTGGTAAAGAATTCCAACTAGTCATGAACAATTTAGCTGAATGACCAAAATCACAATTTCCTCTGTCTCTGTTGCCAAGCATCCTTCAAAATGCAGTTACCAACCACTATTAAAATATATTTAAAAGTTTAATTTGTTTTATGTTGACACTTCCAAGATTTTTAAACTCTACTGAATGTATGTCTACTGTAATATTTATTGTGCACAATGGCACTTCTTTACTCAACAGCTCTCACTGCTTCTTTCAAGTTATATTTATTTAACTCAGACACTCTTAAGACTTTTTAAAAATTCAATAAAGTCTGAACATTTTCAGTGGAGGAGTCAACATCCTTCTTCTTGTGCATTATCAGTAGAACTGTTTCTGAGTTCCGGCGTCATCTGTTCAAACATGCTAGAGATGATCAGCTCTACAGTGAGTACAGGACAGCTGTAAATTCATTACTACTAATGCTGTCCAAGAGTGAAAGAGCAACAGGATCAGCATTGTGTTGTGCTATTTTGCAAATGTAAAAAATCCATTGTGAATTTTAGGTGAGTGGCACTAGACGTATGGAGAAACTACATATTTGGTATTCTCCAATAGTATTTCTAGAATCCCCATCCAGAACAGAATCATACTTTACTGGAATTAAACCCAAGAAAGGTATGAAGTATGAGAAATCCTTGCAATTCTTTCATTCTAGGAATATGCATGACTACACCTTTGAGTGGGAAAACACTGGCAGACAATTACATATGAACAATACATACTATGTTTATTTGGAGAAAAACACAAAACACTGAGAAGGAACAGTGCAGAGACAGAGCCCATGTATTAGGGAATGTTTTGCAAGAGCTACTCCTCTAAATTGTTTGGGAAACTTCGGCTTTTGCTATGAAATATCTTTAAGAAAAATAATTGAACCATGTTTGCCCAGCTGGGTAGTTTCAAAACAAGCAGGCCTAATTCAGTGAAAGAGGGTACCAACTTACCCTAGGAGGGGGGATTGTGACTTTTAGCTCTTTGGGAAGGTCTTCGTCTGACCAGATGTCGAATGTAAAAATGTTTCCATCTCCACCACAGGTAATCAGACACACATCATCATGACTACAGCAGATGGCCCGGATCTGCCCATTATCATTGTCATGTACATTCAGGTACCAGTAATTCTTCAGGGTGTCTGCTGAGAGGTCTGCATCATTGAGAGGATAAGCACGCAGCGAGCCATCCTTCATCCCACAGAACATCAGGGGGTTGCTGGTACTGTTAAATAAACAACAAGAAACAGTAATAGCAGCAACTCTAACGAGCAAGCTCAAAATACGAAAAGAGCTAATGTAGCATAATATAAGTCACTTTCCCAAGTTTGGAAGCTGGGAGCAAAGTATTTGGACCATTCAAAGTATGTGTGATTCTACTACGAAATGTTTTTCAGCTAGCTGGCAGCTCAGGAACATTCCAGCACTTGCTACGTATCATAGAACTAGTCTCAGTCCGGAGCTGGGCAGTGTAGCAGACACCAAGTTAAAAGCTAGAAAAGCAGTTTATTCTCCCTGCTCCCCGTTTAGTACAGAATGGTGGTGAATGCAGCCAGCAGTAGATTAAAGCCTGAATTAAACCTGCCTCCTTTTGATGCGGAACATGCCTGCTCTTACAGGGAACCTAATACTGGGAGTCTGAAAAGAATCCAGCCTTTTCATTCATACAGTTCACAGAATGTCCTGAGAAGCCTATATTCTTAGCACAAAAGGGATGGACTGACATCTCCATGTTCTAAGTCTCTTTGTTAACTATGATAAAGAACTGCTGTTCTGGTGATCTCTATATGCAGGGACTTCTAAGGGTTCTCCTGGAGTTCTACAATCTAGGGTGGTTGAGCTCCAGTCAGTACTTACTTAGAAATCCCACTTTTTTGTCTTTGAAGGTCTTTTAAAATTATTCTGTCAGACACATGGCCCAGCTATGTCCATTAGGAATTTTAAGTGAAACTCAGTGCCAGGAAAACCAGAGAGAGTTCCTGTATACTAGAGTTGATCCCCAATTAAAAAGGGACAAAGGAGCATACACTCCTCCCTTCCAAGTTCAATTTCATCAAGCTTTATCCCAGAGCTATTTGTTACATTACAGTGTTTTACCAGAAGGAGATTTGGTGAATGGGATTGTCGTCGGTGTCCTCCATAGGAATCACTTCAAAGGGTTCATCTTTCCTCTTCTCAGGGTTTTCTTCATCATCATGTGAGAATTCGCAGTGATAGAGAAACCCTGAGTCGTACCCACCCTGAAGAAGAGAAGGACCATAAAGAAATGGTGACCAAAGAAAACTGAAGCATCTGACCAGGTAAATGCAAATTTCAGAATAATTCTTCCTTTCTTAAGGATCTATGATAGGTTAGAAAATCCTACTTCCAAACACCTACAGATCCTATTTATCCACAGACAGAAGTCTGTCATGATCACTGGCATTACAGGCCGTTCTACCACTTTGTCAAAATTCTATCTTCTGCTTGTGAGGGAACAGCTCAGTCTTTGTGCCCACTCAGGCACCACCAAGACGAAATCTACCAAACAATCTGAATCTGAGTGACCCTACTGGTTCACTTCACAAAAACCGCTGAAACTGTCAAGGATGAAAGGAATTCAATATCCTAGGGATGGCAGGTTTCAAAGGGAAAGGTTGTCACATCATGCAATCCCATCAATATGAAGTAAAAACTGATTTACCAAGGAAAGCCAAAATTTTCCTGGTGCTGAATAAAAGCCACAGAGGATGGGACTGGGCTCCTCTGGTATGTAGATAGGTGGCAATGGCTCTTCTTCGGGTTCTTCCTCTTTAGCTTCTTCTACCTCAAGTCCCATCTCCTTTTGCTGCTTTATCCATTGAAGCCTTGCTCTCTCCTTCTCCTGCTTCTCTTTCTCTCTCCGTGCAATCTCCTCTTCCAGCTATTACAACAAGCAGAGAAACACCAAGACCTGAAACCAAGGCACTCCGCGCATCACTGACTCAAGGAGTCTCATGAATGAAATGCAAGGTGGTCCTGGCATCACAAATACAGAGTATCTACAGAAATCTCTTTCCTATCAACTAAGCTGAGATCAACCAGACTTCATGGGACACTCCAGTGAAATGCCCCCATTTCCCTCCTCTGAAGTATTTACTTTTGGTCCTTTGAAACAGAAATAATTCTGAATGACAAGCAGACTTCAACATTTCCTCAGAGAGATTATTCCAAATCTTCACCACTATGCTTACTCCTGCAGAAAGCCTAAGTCCTGTCCCCTGCCTGCCCCGGAGAAAGAAAAGCACTGGAAAGCTGAACTCAAACAAGTTCTAGTGCATCATTGGTACAGAGCAAAAGAGAGAAGCTATAATGGACTTAACTTCTTCTGAACAATGAAGGAAAGATTTACCAAACTTTTAAAACTCTCCTCCATTCAAGCCTACAGTAGTATAAATAAGTATATAAACAAACATTCTTTAAAACAGTAGCTTCCTAGGAAGATATTAGACTGCTGAAGCAACAAACCCTTAAATATTATCAGCTGATCTTTGTCTGATTTACCCTCTAAAAATCTCCTGTTCTAGGGACTCTACAGATTATAAAAACTAATTTAGTGCTTCACCACCCTTACTGTGAGAAATCTTTCCTTGCATTAAAACATCCTTGTTTTAACTTATTAATTATTAATCTATTTCCAGAGGAAAAAGAGAGACATGAATATTCTTTCTCTCTGTAGAAACATTTTTTATTTTTATTGATTTAGAGTGTTTCTCAACATTATTCTTCTCATTTGACTAAAAAAACAAAACAAAAAAAAACTGACCCACAAACAAACAGGAAAACCAACAAAACTCTACACAGATTCTTTTAATCTTTCCTTTCATATGCATCTTTGTGATCACTCTTATAGATATTGCCGTGAGGAAACACCTGGAGATCTTTCTCTTGGATGCTGACTTCCTCCAAGTTGTAACATAAAACAAAGCTTTGCCTGACATTCAGTAATACAGGAGCAGATAACAGAGAATGCAGAGAAATCACAGGTTAACAACAGAACCAGAGAGGCTGCTGGGTTGTGGTGGATTGAATATGGAACTGAGAGCCTGCTCACTGGAGTTCTCCTCCCAAGCCTAACATCAGCTTGCTTTTTAGTTTCACAAAATTAACTATAGCTGTGAATTGGTATAACTCTTTTCCTTCGGCCCCACATATTCTTTTTAAATACTAAGTGGTGTTCAGAAATGAAACACACATCTTTAAACTTAAAACATTTTTAAAAAGTCAGAAATATTGCTAAAAAAAAGAGAGATGCTTCATGTTTGCCTCAAGGTGACTAGCTGGGCGTTTTATAACTGTTCAAAGAAATTTCCTATAGGGCCAACATCAACCACAAGAAATATTCTTTCTGTGAAAATTACCAAAATTAAAATATTTTGAGAACTAATGCACTAATACTACCTTTCCCTTTCTCTCATGCTGTCTCCTAATTATAATCAAAATTCACATAATGCTTTCAGCATCATGCAGGTTTTATTTGAATAAACCAAAACCAACTTGTCATTTCAAGCCACAAATGGCTTCTCCCTGACATTCCCTTTCAAGGAGCTTAGCAAAAACCCTATGATGAAATATAAGGACTGAAAACTCTTGGGTGGTTTCGTCACCTGGCACAATGAAGTAGATGAAAGTCTGCCACAGGAGAGTTTTTTACCTTGATTCGGGATTTAATACTATAAAAGTGGAAGTACTGTGTTGGCAGGGTTTTTATGTGATAGGTGGTCGCTGGATCCAGCTTCCCAGGGAGAGGGGCAGGAACCTGCACAGCAAAGCCATTCTCACAAAGGACGAGTAGCGTGCTCTTGTCCTGCATAAAAACACAAAGAATACAAATATAGGGCAGATGTATAAATGGAATCGAGACAAATGGGAAGAAAAGTTAGTCAGCAGATGCATAGGCACAAAGCCAAACTCCAGCCACACTTACCTGTGCTCTTATTTCTATGGACACTTTTAAATGAACATCAGAAATCAGTGAGCTTCTTTTATGCTAGGCAAAGCTAAGGAATTGAAGAAATCCTTGCTGTGTCCAAACCAGCTATAATTCTGACACTGCTTAGCTTGAAAGCAGCACGGTGGTATTTTGGTAAAATTTGGTTAAATTAAAAGATGGATTTGAGCCAAGAGTTAGGAGGTTTTGGGTTGATAATTTCATATATTTCCAGACTAATAAATCCTTTATATCATCAAGACTTGGCTCAGAGTCTTGCCAAATGCTACTTACCTTTGAGTTTGTTTGTTTTTTGCTGGTACCTGACAAGTTCTTTAAAATGCAAAGTTGGGAAGAATAGGTGAGGGGAGGGTAATAATTACTCAGTGTTTTGAGATTTTAAAAGACAAGTCTGTATTTAGTTTCAATTTTCATAAGCTATCTGGAGAAAAGAGAGAGAGGCTTATTTTATCTGACCCATCACTAAAAACGTGCAAAGAGGGCATATTAGAGTTGCTATGGAAACCCTAACCAGGAATGATATGGTTCCTATGTCTATGGGATCTCAGTTTTAAAATGCATTCATTAAATGTAATGTATTTAATCACCAAAGTGCTTTTTTAAAACAAGAAAAAAAGAAGCAGTGTGACACTCAGATGCTGGCACTGTGTTAAGCAAGTGTTCCCATCTAGCAACGGAGGCCAGATACTGGTAGAGAAAATTACTCAGGCAGAATCTAATATATCCAAGACACAATGTGTGCTTTTTTAGTAAGGAGGAGTACCTTGTCTTTAAGGAAAGGACTCAAAATGCATCTTTCAGATCAAGATCTGTTGTTTCCACAGTAAGACAGAATTCATACCAACAAGACTTCTTTTGCCAGTTTTTAGCAGTTCCAATTAACAAGTGAAAATACCAACACTTTGCCACTATGCATCTGTAAAATGGATCTTGTCAGCATCTAAATATAATGAATAGTCTCTCCTCTAAATAAGGATACTGGACCAAACAAAATTTCAGATGTTACCCTAACTCTAGAACACTTTCAAATATTAGCAAAAACCTATTTTCATATGTACTGACACATTTCAAACACAGAACATGAATTTTAAGAAGCACCCAAAATCTTCCTTAGTGTGATCAAAAAGCTTTGCAAAAGCCTGTTTTAATATGGGCAAGAGTCACAGACAGTAAAGCCCAAATAACTTTTTTGTCAAAGAGAATCTTCCAAAAGCTAAGGAATAAGATTCTTTCCTCAAGTCAAGGGCTCAAAAAGCATACCAAAATCTTGTGGTTTGCATTATCCAAAACCCAAAATACGTCCATAGTGACTGAATGAGAGATACAGCTGCACAGAACCTGTTAGAATCTGTCATGCTGAAGCAGCATGAAGAACAAAGTAGCAAAACATTGTTTATATTGTCTATAGAGAACATGGCTAGAGTCATTGGAACTTCTTTTTAAAATGATATTTTAACATTGCTGGGAAGGAAAGAAAACAGACATGCATCACTCACATGAGAAGGTGGAGACCACTGTAATGCCTGTACAGGCCCAGGGACACAGATGAATCCAATTGGCTTGTATTCATCCTCAATAGCAAAAAAGAAAACTGTTTTGTCTTTACTCTGAGGAAAAACAAACAAACAAAAAACCAAATATGATAACTGAATCAAAGCTGACCAAAAATTCAGAAGACTCTAAGCACTTTATGACATAAGCACATACTTCCATCTTTTTTGTGGTTAAACAGGGGAACTTAGGACTGGATTTCCATGAGGATACTGGGAGGAAATAAAAATCCTGCCCATGTTGCTCCAAGAAACATGTTGCACCCACAGCTCTTAACTGCTCTCATGGGCCTTCTCTGGCATCCCCAGCCACGTGCTTTCTGCCCATTGCCCCAGAAGCTCCTTTAAATCTCAGAGTCAGGCCTGATTTTTCAGATAAGACAGCATAAGCTGATTTCCCTAGATAACAAGAAAATCCAGAACTGGTACACAATGTGATTCATTGTAGCTTAAATCCTACATTAAATGAAATGCATGGCAATTCAGCTCAAGGAACATGTAACTGCAAGTGCACTGATCACATCTAAGGACTAGCTTTTAAAAAGAGACACCACATTAACTGGAAACCACCTCAAAGAGTACCAGGCATAATCACAAACTGACTGACTGACCCTGTGGTAAGGCCAAGCAGTGCTGGGTAGCAGCTGGATTGCTGCCAATGTGGTGTATCAACGGACTTGCTTTTACTAATTCCAAGATCCTACTAAACTAATTCCAAGATGAACCAAATCCATCTTCAAAGGGGATTAGAGAATTCACACGAAACAGTCCAGTAATGCGCAAAATGAACTGTGTGAATTGCATGGTTGCTTTCCTTCAGAAAAACACATTTGAGTGCAAACAGATCCTTCTCCCAGCACAGAGAACTACAACAAGCAATCAACCGCAGCAACAGAAGTAAAACTGTGTTGTCAGTAAACAAACTTTACCTTATCTCTTTTAAAAGGCTCTACATTTGTGGCTTAATAAAAATAATGAAACTAAATGATACATACCCCTGTGGCAAACACATCTCCGTTTCGTTCATATGCCAGGGCTCTAACTGCAGCAGAATGAGGTTTGAAAACTTGCTTCAGATTTATCTCTGCACTCTCATTGGCCTGTCCTGTACGACCAGGCAGCAGTTTGGGATCATAAACCTCAATTATGCGGACAACACCATCTTCAAACCCCACAGCAATCAGACCTCCTTCAGGATTTACCTTTAAGTGAAATGAAGAAAAAAAATCACAGTGTACGTCTGAGAGCTTAGAAGAATAATCCATATGGAACATGCTCTGGTGTTTACCTGTAACTCACCTTACATGCAAGTGTTGCTAAAGCACAAAGAATATTTCACACATGGGAAATGTTTTTTATTCTCTCTAATATGCTACCATAAAGGAAGAGAGAGGATTGGGACCTATTTTTCAGGTTGGATTGTGTTTTGGTTTTTTTAGTGATAATATGCCATTGAGACTGAAAATGTTAATGAGGGTGTGGTTGTAGTATCTGAGGAAGACGTAATTCATACCAACATGAAGATATATCAGTAGCTTCTTAAAGAGAAGAGTTGGAACTCAAAAAAGGAATTATATTACCCTGAAGTGAGTATGGGGCACCAAACCTAAGCATGATTTTTGAAGAGGTCAGGGCACAGGCTTAGGTCTGGCTGACTCCATGTAAAGTACAGGAGTCAACAGGGACAGCTACTTGAGATGGAAAGGAGGAGTCGTCTACCATAAGTCCTGTAGGTAAGCCAATTGCTAACAATTAAGACAGGCTTGAACTGTGATAAAGGTTAGCAGAAACAGGCCTGTGTTTTAGCTGGATATAGCAGGACTTGTGGATTTAGCTGATATTTGCCATACATGAGAGTGTCTTGAAGTCAATTACAAGCTGACTTGTCTGTGTTCACTTCTCTAACAAGTATACTCCTAGCTTGCCAATGAGGAGATTATGGTATACAGATGCTTCAAAGTATGTTGGACTCAGTTTTCTTAGATTGATAGCACAGATTTTCAAATATATTCGAACACTTTAAGCTGTGACTAAGTATCTTATGCAATTTTAAAAGCAGCTGGATAGACTAAGTACCCTTTGTTTTTCAGATTGTGTTTAGTAACAACTTTCGTAAAAGTGAACTGAGTCAGTTTTGTGATGCTGTACAATTTATTGTGGCAGACAGCATACTCATGAACGTACAGGTCACCACTTAACAGCATATGTGAAAGCCTGCATGGCCAGAATTATATTTTTATAAAATATTTATTTTTATAAAATAAAGGCACTCTCCCACTGGAACCCTCGCCTTGAACATTCAAGTAATTATTTGCCTCCTAAATTTGCTTATAATTTACCCACCAGGCTTGCTATGTTTTCTCAAGAACATAACTAGACACTATTTTAACTAAAATTAGCAAATATGTCTGAAAGTGATAGATTCCACACTCCACAAATGATCAGTTCTGGCAACAGTTTTTTATGATTTATCTCCAAATGTTTCTGATTTGTCTGGGCTGTCATTTCAAAATGTGTTAACTAACTCATGTTAATTGACAATTGCTCTGTGTGGGTTAAATAGAAGCTGTTAGTCTACAAACTCAGACTACTTCCCATACTGCACACTGAGGTCTGATTTTAAAATCTTAGGAAGTCCCAAAGTAGGATACTTGATAACCCATAGCAAAGTCAAACTGCACCCATACTGTATACAAACATACTACTCCACGAACTTATATATACACCCTGCTACAGTAAATTCCACCATGGCCTAACAAGTGACCTCTAATGTCTTGTTTGGTGAGCAGCTTTCTGGATGCTGGCAGGCTCATGGGCTCCTTGAGGAATTTTTGCTAACATGCTAGGAAAAACTCACAACAGCCGGTGCCCATGTCAGCGCTGTTCCTCCCTGTTTAAACTTGATTACACTCAGTTGGCTGTTGCTGCCAAAATCATAGATGCGCACTGACCCTGTGTGGAAAGGAGACAGTAAGAATTTATTTCTTGCAATATCGCTTACATGTTAGGATTTATGGAGAAATGTCTATTTATTTGAATTAAAGTCTGGATAAAATGTATGTTTTCTTTTTGGAGTACCAAAATGCCTGCCTGGAAAGAGGACTGATGGTTACAGAGTACCACAGCTGGCATGGTGCTCATGAACAAAATATATGATTTCTTCACTCTTCAACTTATACAGAACCAAGAGTTGTCGAGGCTTAGGGTTGTAATAAGAAGTCCCATGCTGACAATCCACATGTAATTTTCAAGTGAGTGTGGAATTGTGGCATCCTGTAAGGAAAATCTGAACTGACAACATAGGAAAAGATGATAGGCTACTACTTGGGACTGCCTAGGGAGGAAAACATTTAAAGGGAGGAAAATACAGGAGGCTGTCCACAAAAGATCCAATTTCACCAGAGGGAAAATTAACAGATTCGTAGGCACACATATTGATTGCCTAAAATTCCATTCCAACTGGCATATATCTGAAATGTTGTTTGCTCAGCTGGTAGGAGTTTGTCTTCAGGCTAGCAGAATATGGGTATTGTATAACACAGACAAATTACAAGATAGTACTGACAAGAATTGAGTTAAAAGACCTTGTAGTGTTTTCTGAACAGTGTAAATGACATTGTTAGTGTTCTGGCCTGTAGTTCTTCTTTCAAAGCACAATAAAGCTAACAGTGAGAGGCCTAAACAGCAATATTTATACAAGTTAAATGAGTATGCCTGTAATTATGTGATATCTGTTGTTGAGAGTATAATAGCTATTGCATTTTCTAAGAAAGGCACAAACATTAATATTTGCAATGGCTTACACAATGCTGGAGGTGTATGTAATCCCTTACAGGACAAAAATCCCAACACTTATTAATCCCCAGCCCTGAATACAAGTGCTGTTACTCGAACCAGATGTCTCACCTTTCCAGCCATTCCTTCAGAACGAACAATTTACAAAGTTTCCCATAAAAAACATCTGTTGCTAAAATCACAGGTTTTTAGGATGAAGCAGTCTTAATGCATTGTTTCAAAACATCAATGGTTTGCCTTAACTATTAAAGAACTGATCCCAGTAATAACAATTGTGTGCAAAGTGACTTTGCAAGAGCAAATGCACAAATAAAAAACACAGCAGTTCCAAACCAAGCATCCATGCCCTTCAAAACCAATAATGGCAGTGGCATGAGAGGAAAGGAACTTGTACTTACGGTCAAGAGCCGTGGTGGCCATCAGGCATGTAAAGGGAGAGACACCCACGGCCTCGATCCTCCCAGAGTGGAAGGTACACACACGCTCTGGGTCGTGGGTCTGCAGCGCAAAACAGACGAGAAATTCTGCTGCGTTCTGGGCCTGTGCTCTCCACTTTGGGCTTATGCTGCCTGGGAGATCATTTCATCATCCAAAGAATTACAGGTTTTGCTATCCTTTTTTTACATTAATTTTTAGGGTATGTGTCTTTTATTTACCATAAAATTCCTGGAACATATTTTACTTTTCACACCAGAATTTTATTCCCCGCAAGAGATTGTTCCTATTTACTTTATTATGTTCCAGAGCAAAAATTAAATGCCTCCTTTTTTACCTCTGTCATCTATTTCTCCATCAAAAATATCTCCAGCAACAACACTAGTTACCAGTAGGATAAAAAATGTCAAGTGTGTTTCATCTTCTCCTTGTTTTTTCCTAGTTCTTTCTGTCAATTAAAGACTATAGTAAGGAATGGTTCAAACACCTATTCACAGAGGATATAACAACACTCCTTGAACTCATTTCCTGCATCCATGCAACTTTCATTACCAGTTTATCACAATCAAACTCCTTTAAAGTAACTTGAATTCGGCAGCTGAAATTTCAGGAATCAAAAATCAAATTCCTCTTTATCATCCTGAACAATCATTATAATCAATTACATTTGAAAATTTTTATTAAATAAAATATCTGTTTCAATGCTAAATTTTTCTACTGTGCAACTTCATAAAACACAAATTTCATTGCAGATCTAACCAGTATAGTTACAGGATGTAATAGGGTATGGTTTCTATTGCAAATGAACTGAAGAAATTAGAAGAAAGAAAAAACAAAATTACCATATTTGAAAAAGTCAAATCCAGCTTCCATATTGCTCCATTTGTATCCTGAAGAAGAAAAAACATTAAGTGAATATTTTCAGACTCAATTTGGAAATAAAACTGCACATGGTGACTTTTTAAAAACACCTTGATGATTATCATTGTGAAACAGAAATGACTAAATGCAATGATGTTGGTCTTATGAATCCCATCTATCACTTCAGGGTAACAGAACTTGGACAATACCTTTTGGCATTCTCCTATCCTCATGCCAGGGTCTCACACATTACTGTACACTAAAAACACAGCACAGCATAACATAGCATAATTCAGTTGGAAGGGACCAGCAAGGATCATCTCATCCAACTGCCTGATCACTTCAGGCCTGACCAAAAGTTAAAGCATATTTTATTAAGGGCCTCTATTAAATGCCTCTTAAACATTGACAGGCTTGGAACTTGAACCACCTCTCTAGGAAGCCTGTTTCAGTATTTGAAATAAGAATAAGAACAAGAATAAGAACAAGAATAAGAACAAGAATATCTGTAGGTAGGTAGGTAAATAAGAAGATGATTTTCTATATATCTTCTTCTGGGTATTCTGAATTCTACCAAAAAGAAACACACTGATTTGTAATAGACTCCTGCTGTTACTTACCATCACCTCCCTCATTTTGTGTTTCTCCATAGGGATGCAGGTACCTGAGTGTGTCTTACCTGAGCATACCAAAAGGGCTGTCCACGGTCATGAATTTTTGTAATGAAATTCAGGCTGACATTCTTGCCAAGCCAAAGTTCATTCATAGGCTCCACCTCCACTAATCCCGTGTCATCCACAGGATCAGCAGTATCTATTGCCTCGAAGTTCCACATCTTCATAGCATTGGAAGCATTAAAAAAAAAAAGCAAAAAAAAAAAAGCTTTTTTTAATAAGACAAGGTTGTTTTCATACACAGCAAATATGGAAATTCAAAATTTTAAGAAAGCAAAATCACTGCTTTGAACATAACCTAGGACAGTGACAGGAGCTTCAGTTCAACCCTGGCACTAGCAGAGTCCACATGGCAGCTTCAGAACCATGAAGAGTAAATGGTATCTGTGGGCTCTCAGCATGGCTTATACTGAGGCAGCACAAAATAATGGGAAGTCTAACCCTTCCATGTTCTGCCCTGTGGGATAAGGACAACATATCAGCTAGCATGCTTATAATCAAGTGAATTTTCCTAAGGGGAAAATACCAGCCTATAAAACACAACAGCAACAGTGTTTGAAACCCTCCACTGTCTACAGGTCAGTTTCCCATTGATTATCTGGGTCATTTCACACATCAGCAGAAGACACATCATGTCCTCCCTTAAAGAGCAGGGAAATAAGATTGCAAAATTCTTGATCACTGACAGTTGAGATCAGAAACTGGTCTTATGCATAAGGAAAACATTTTGACCGTAATTTATAGAATTATATGTTAACTTCAGGATGCTTTTTCTTTTAATTGTTCCCCTATTTCAGGATATGCATCTCTGAGATGCTTGGTAATTTCTGTGTCATTTTAACATCAATAATCTGAGCTTTTAAATACTCAGAAAATGAATTTAAAATATTCTTGTAGTTTATGATTTGTCTTTGAAATAACATGACATGTGTTAATAGGCCTGAAAATTATAAAGATGAACAAAAACTAAACGTGAAAAAAAATGGTAGAATGAACAAAGCTGTTAGAAAACCACTGAAGATTA
Organism: Melanocharis versteri; assembly: GCA_013397845.1. Classification (NCBI taxonomy): domain Eukaryota; kingdom Metazoa; phylum Chordata; class Aves; order Passeriformes; family Melanocharitidae; genus Melanocharis; species Melanocharis versteri. The sequence continues at coordinate 191,632 of VZTG01006988.1, forward strand.
TTTTGATTTACTAAAGTAAAAGCTGATTTATTTATTACTATTAAACAAGGAACACTGTGTGCCATGCTATCCAATTCAAACACATACACTGTGGAGATGTGCTCTTATTTTCTTTGTTCTAAAAAATAATTTTCAGAAAGAAACTGCACTCCAAAATTTCCTCCAAAAACCTGGTAAAGGAAATATGTAACATTTACCTGCTGACCATACCTTTGCACACCTAAAGGCAGAGCAAAAGAAGAACTCACCCGAATGACACCATCTTTTCCAACAGAGTAAAGTTCTCCTTCATCAAAAACTAACTGGCTGACAGGGCCCTCGTGACAGGGCTTGTGTCCAACTTGGCAGAGCTCTACTTTAATGAGGCCACCTTCCCAAAGCAGCAAATTGCCCCACTCAGTTCCTGAGACAACCTTCAATGCAAATGAAGGTAAGTGTATAAGCACCTGCATGTAATCATGCAGAAATACAGGCAAGAACCCAGTCAACATTTGCAGCTTCCTTCCATGAAGGCATTAAATCAATAGCAAAGTACAGATATTTGCAAGAGAAGATGTAAAGGGTGAGGAGGTTCAACTTTTTAGCAAAGTGACATAACTTGCATGCATTGAAATGGTTGAAGATTAGGACCAACAGTCTCTTTGTATTCCTGTACAATAATGTTTTCACTACCCCATTAGAAGACACTCAGCTCTAAGACATTAGAGATCTTTTCTCTGTGAATTACAACACTAACCATTTTCCAATTATTACAAAGCAAGCCAGTTTTTGGGCAAATTGATGGCAATATTCTCTTCTCAGAACAGTGCATCCTGGGCCTGATTCAAAACATTTTGAAGCAAATAGTAACTCTCCAATTTACGAAGCAGACTTTACATCGAAGCCAAAAAGGGTACATAATATTTTTTCTTTTTCTTTTTGCCACTTTTTCTTACTTACCTTCCCATCGGGCAGCTCCACAAAACCTATGATGTCGGACACTGCTGTTTTTCCAAACCTGCCTAAAGCTCCTTGTAACTTGAGTCCAGTTAATGTCAGAGCCATCTTCCAGAACCTGAGTACAGAAAAACACATCTCTCTCTGACACAAGATTTCCTAAACACTGTTCAGTTCCTCTTAGACATTGCAATACTCTTACCAGGCATGCCTTGCCTTGAGGCAAGGGCCACTCATGTATTACTCTTTTTTGCAGGAAAACTTGAGGTTTTTTCTTTTGAAAATGACTAAAGCTTTACAACTACACAAATATTTTCCTATACTACTCCCATGAAAAAGGTAGGAAAAGGATTTGGAATAGGCAGAATGAAGACTAAACTACTATTTAAAATTAAGAAGTGTAAAATCCACAGCTCATCTTTCTAGCTACAACACATACTCATACTTAGGGATAACTATTTTATTCTTGCTGTCTCCAGTGTATGATGCTTAGCTTTGTAAATCCAAGGGACTGAGGTCTTCACAATGTCATCCAAGTCCTCTTGCGGAATTGAACTGTACTATAAAATCTCACTGAGTCAAAGGTTTTATCCTAAATATTAACAGTTACTTCTATTTGATCATTAGTACAAAACATAACTTTAAATTGCTCCGTTGCAGAAAAATTAACATCTACTGCAATTAGGGATAGTTCGCTGTGTGTACAGGAGACATTACTTCTAAGATAACTGTTGGATATTGTAATTTGAGTCCACATTTGGGTAAAATGCCACATTTATCCTGTAATAAAAGCTATGTCAGAGTTCATTTGTAGTATTTTAGCTGTAAAGAAAGTTTATAAGAGATTTTGTCAAATTTCCATAAATAATGCATTCTAAACCACATTTGTTCTGTGCCTAAATAAATCACTTGCTATTTCGGACCCACCTTGCAACAAAACTATAAAGCAAATCTCAGATTCTGATCTGATTTCCCTGTTAAAATTCAAAGAAAATTTAAATGCATTATATTTTTAAAGGTATCATTTTTATTACAATAGAATCCCAGTCATAGCATAAGTCTCTGCTGTGTTAAAATTCGAGTACTGGATAAACACAGAACACAAAAAGAAAGTTTAAAGTCGTTGGGTGCTTGGCCCTTTTTTACAAAAGGACCCATGAATTTAGCAGGGAAGGGAATGTATGGAAACATATATTTTGTAGGCTTTTGGTGTGATCAGGGGGTTTCTGATCCATGAGTTGGCAACCAGCTCTAACAGCTGTCCAAAGAGCAGATGAGCTCAAGAAATCAAAAGCAGAAAGCCCAGAAGGCACAGAAGGCATATATCCCATGTTACCAGCTAGATGACACGTATATATAAGTATTTTTCATTACTTCTTCCCAGTGCTTGTTGAAATTACAAGAATGGAGCCAGTGGTACTGACATTTAACATCGAGCATCATCTTTTTTGGACAGCAAAGGTGTTGAAATATTTGTTTGACTGGCTGAAAGACTTGAAATTCCTTATTTTAGTAATTGTAACAGCCAGGTAAAATAGCCTTCCTCATTGGTACATGTTTGCTAATGATACATTCTTGTTAGTCATCTCCTATGTATTATGACTGCAGAGGTGTTATGTATTAATCCTAATCAGTGAACTCACCTGATGTGTCCTGATCCAGCTGTAGTGAGATGCTCTTCATTCTCAGCAGAAAACATGACCTTGTAAACATCCTGTGCAAAAGCTTTTGACCTCAACAGAGTCTCTTCTTGCTTCCAGTCCCAGATAGTCAGCATGTAGTCAGGGCTGCTCCCAACACTGGCCAGCAAAGTGCCAGTACGATTGAAATCACCAAAAACATAAGCTACCTCTGTTCCACCTAAAGAAATGTACAAGCCTCAACACACATGCCCAGGAAAGGGGTAGAAACAGTACCAAAATCTACTCAGAAGGAGCTCAGCTTTCACTGAAATTAATTTTTTTCAACAGGTAATGGCTCTAGGTTGGCTATCTCTATCAAATAAAACTTTCTTCCCATGCAATAATGTAAAAGCTTGAAACCAGTGTTTTCCAGTTTTGCTGTGAAGGACCAAAAGATTCTATTTCCTTCTAAACTAAAAATGATCCACTACTCCATCTGCTGGGATCTTTAAACACTAGTCCATCTGTATAAAATGAAAATAGAAATTTCGACACTACCTTTCAGTATTCTGTAGGGCTTCACCGAAGGATACGTATAGATGACAATGTTTGGCTTCCTTCCTTTTTCTCCTACTGCAAAGTACTCCTTATTAGGGTGTGCCTTGAAAAAGCAAAAGTCCTGTTGCATGCTGTAATAACACCTTTGTCTCTATCCTGCTAGTTGAGTTATTGTATTCACTCACTTATTAGTCAAAGCATACCGCCATAAATACTAGATTATTCTGAACAACTGCCAACCTATTGCTCAATACGGGAATGAAGCCACTATGCACACAAAATCGTATATCACACATATATTGAGGAATCATGACAAACAGTGAAATAATCTGCTTTGTGATGCATCCTTTTACTATTCCTACCTCACTCAACCCACTAGCTACTCTTTCCACAGCAGCATTTGTGTCAGCAGCCATCTAGTTCAGCAGACAGCCGCAGAAAAGCCATCATGAATGAACTACTCTGAAGGTGTAAAAATGTACACTGATACCCCAGAAAAGGCTCCTTACAATGAAGCAGGACAGTCTGAAGCTGGTAGTCTGAAAGCCTGGTTCATATGCAATAAAACTGAGATAGCAGAGCTTTCACAGGGTAAGGTGCTTCAAACTCAGAGACAGAACTTGAGACTCCAAGCTCTTGATGAGTTTACTAGAGTGGAGCCAAAAACTTTTTCTCTTCATTTGTGTAGGAGCTTGATTTTCTAAATTTTAATTGTAAGTAAGACTCTATATTAGTATCAGCTGTGATTAGGACAGATGAATTGTTGAAAAAAAATAAAAGAGTTGCTATGAGCCAAAAGATTTAAATAAGAACGGAAAAGTGCTAAAAATTAATCCCAGCTGGACTTGTCAGCCCTTTTAGGTAGCTGAGCCTGGGACTAAGGTGTGTAGATACTTGTTCTCTGCCAATTATATTGATGGGATGGGAAGCCCATGCTGCATGATCCACACGTTCCTTTAATCAATACCATGCTTTCTTATGTATTTGCAAGTGCAACTGTGGATGTCTCCCATATCTGGCAACCACAACCAAGCAAATATTTTTTTTCCTAGAAAGCAACTGAAGTTCTTAAACAAGAAACAAGAGCCATACTGTGATAAAGCCAATTCCACCGCCACGGCTGCTCCGGACGTATTTCTGATATTTAGTTCTCAGGTTCTGCAGCACCACCTGGTTGCCTGCTATATAACCCACAGTATATCTATCCATTATCATCAGGTTTACAGGTCTGGTACAGTCATATCCAAAAGAATGTCTGGGAACAGTCCAATAAGGAAAAGATTAGACACTGGCTTTCTAGACAGTTTACTAAGTGGATAGAAATGCTTAAACTGAAACGGGAATACTGAAACTAATGACTAAGCCTGATGGGAGGAGATAATTTTCTTCAGTATACAGTGAAAGTAAAATATATCATGACTCTATAACTGAAAGGAAAGCACAAATAAGAGCCATCTAAAGTTCATATTCCATCTTCTCATTTCTACTATGGGTACACCTCTTGCTTCTACTGGATCATTTGGAGCTGCAAGGAATTAACATTTAATCTGCACTCTCATTTCAAACAAAATATAAAAGATGTGCATCAGATTACCAGGAACTGTTCTACAGACAAGAGATAAATCAAGCAAGTTTTCAAAATCACTTCTTAATTGTGATTTTGGGATTAATTTTAGCGGTAGATGTAGAAAAGGGAAAATCCAGTCTTCAATAGCAACTGAACTTTGTCTGCAGAGAAAACCACCAGCATATATGAAAGTCACATATCATCTCCTACCCTACTTGACCATACCTACCAAAGAGTTTATTGTAGCTCTTAACTGATGGGCATCACTTCCTTCATTCTACCAGTTTAGATCTTCTGAGCACCAGAATACACATCTACCTGGTTCCTTTCCCACTTCTCCCTTACGAGGTACACAGGAGCTCTTCTGCCCTCCCCTCAGCTTCTTGGGGAACATGGGTGTGGCTACAGAGAAAGGGAGACCTTTGCAGGGCATATTCTTATGCCAGTCTTCTGCCTGGTCACATCAGCTTCTCCATGATCTAGTTCTACAGGAGTATTTATGATAGTAAGCACTACGCCCAGTAAGAAATGCTTATGAGATCAAGACAATCTTTAAGATTAAATTCACCCAGAACTATAACTGGTCAGGATTTTTACCTGTGTCTCAACCAAAGGTACCCCACTAATGCCACACAGGCTACTCCAAATTTGACAAATACGGTTTTGAGAACGTGTATGAAATATCATTAGCTTTGAATGTGCACAAGCTCAACAGAAAGGATACTTAAAAGTAAGAAGGTCGTCGGATATCTCAGTGTTGTCAGTGGCATATGGTCCTGAATATACATCTTCATACGAATAGAAGAAAGTTTCCGCGATTTTCTTTTTCACCTCCTCAGCCCTTTTTTGTGATTCTGAGGATACTTGACTATCATCTTGTTTGTCCAAATTGCCTTCTGCACCTCAGAAGTGGGAACATAACAGAAATTTATATTCACCATACGTTTTGGGCTAGTTGTTGATATTTGCACCTAACCTTAAAAAGGGAAGGAGTCACAACCCTTTGCCTTCTTTGACAGAGCAATACCTCAAAACCGGGGTCCCATGTCTTAGTAACTGCTTGTCCTGGGACAGTCTGTAACAAACACTCTCTCAGGTTTTAAAAAACTTTTACTGTAAATATTCAAAACTGAATAATTTAAACAAGAAAAGTTTTGAGACCATTTGAAAAATACTGATTTTAAAACTTAAAGACTTACCAAAGCAGTTCATTTGAGGTCTGCTTGATATTTAGGTCTCCACTTTAGAAACCAAGCAAATTTTTAAGAGTCTCTTTTCAGTAGCTATTGAATGCACATTGTTACACAAAACAATTAGTAAAACTGTATAATGGACCACCAGAAGACACCGCTGTCCTCAAGAAAGCAAACTGCTTATGTGTGACCCAGTGTAGTTCTTCACTGGATTGCAAAGCACAATACTGTCAACTTGACTTCCAACTAGTCATAAGCACTTGTTAAAAGTAGTTGCCAGTTGGATATCTCAGGTTAAATCTATTTTGTAAGCATTTCATGCTGTCCTGACTCTTTTCTCTCCTAGGTGTGCCATGAAAAACAAGCAAAGGGGCAAGAGACCAGCCAGCCAAAGAGCAAAGCTGAGCCAACTGAAAGGGAGTAGAAATACTCAATCACTGTAACTGATTACAGTCTGAGGTGCTGTTCCTAATAATAACAGTGAAAAACAATGAAAACTAGAAAGTACTGGGGGTTTTAAGTTTGTGCCAACATCTCCTCAGTGGACACCAGTTATTAGTAATGCTCTCAATATCTGATTCCACTTGCTCCCCTTCATCCTCCTGCTCCTCTACAGTAGGTGATTTCTTTGAAACACTAGTTTTGTTTTCTTATGCAAAGTTTAATTGGGATCACCCACTTAGGTATGAATTCCTTTGACTAATTTGGTCATACATGCCATATTAAATAAATATACAGTTCTGTAGTAGTAAAACAATCTCCTCTATCCAACAAGAGACTTCCTGCTGTTTAGCATTAAGTGTAATGAGAACTTTGCTTCCAAAAACCAGTAATTTAAAACTTAGGGGAGGATAAGAAACACATCCTATAACAGAAAAAAAGATGTAATAGGGAAGATCAAATAAATACCAAAAGTAATGCAGCAATGCAGCAAAAAAACTGTTCCAAAGTGGATTTGTTATTCATGCTACCTAGTGTGTTAGATGACATGCAGGACACCTGAAACAGACACTGGACAGGCATTTCAAGATGAAAAATACAGGCTGAAAGAGTCTGGTGGAGTTAGAAACCTGATTTCAGTATTAGGTACAGAGACAGGTCTAAGCAGCAAAAATTTTCAGGGGAGAGACTTTGTGAGCTGAGGCACAGCAGGCACAGAACAAGCTTAGTCCAGAACTTATGACCAGAGTAAAAATAAAATTTGGCAACACCAAGAACAGGAACTGGAGATGAAGGAAGAAAGGGGTGAATGGTGGAAGAAACCATAAGTTACTGTAGGTTCAGTACTGAAATCACAATATAACAGGGAAATACTCACCACTGGGATCTGCCTGTGCATCTTCTGCTGGTTCCTGTTCCATTGTAAAAGATGGATGTCCTCTCTCCCTGGCGGTGGTAAAGAGGAACCTTTAGTATTGTTGCCTTTATTTGCCATTTAGACCATTTTCATTTCCTCTCAAATGCTTTGAGATTCCCAAAGATGGTATTTGTCTTCTGCCTGTACACAAATATGGATAACCCAAAGATATGTCCTACTTTGTAGAGTGAATTAATTGGTTCAGGTTTTAGGACTCCAGGCTGTGAATAAATTGCTACAGCAAGATTTTCATCTAAATACTGTGTAATAGGGGGAACTCACAACTGATTTAAATGTTTTGAGCTTCTCTTTAATAGACTGGGAGGAGATCTGCTTTTGAGACAACAAGGCTATTCCTTCACCTTTCTGGTGGACTTCACAAAAATATCAGGAGATAGACATTCCGAGATCATCTAATATCTTGAATAGAAAAGCAAGAGAAATGAATCTTTAAGAAAAAAAGACCTTCTTCAGAACATTTTATGATAATGGAAAACAAATTTTAAAAGTTAACACAATTTTAAAAAATTAAACAGCTTAATAACACCCCTCCCTCACATGATTTTCATTTTTCAGACCATCTTTTTTCAGAGTGCTACAATTTTCACTAGTTACTATTGTCCTCTGGAGTGGAAAAGGTCCAAATTCATCATTAAAAAACCACACACATTGACCATTTTTACAAAAGTCTCAAAAAGAAGAGAAAAGTGTAAGCATTGCTTACTCTAAATTTTTTTCTGCCTTTTGATTTCATATGTGTTCTCCATTTCCAAATGAAACACCTTAAAATGCACATTGAAGCAACTTTGTATCAATATTACAGCACAAAAAAACCTAACAGAAATCAGAAAATTCAAAAGTTGAATGTAAAGAAACACAAATACTCAGAGTAAGAAGTATGGGCAGGATGCCAGTAAATCTCTCTTCATTTGTAATCATGACTTTGATACCACTAAGAAGTCCCTTAAAATGCATTTCCTGTTTCCAGCTTTGGGTCAGAATCCATTTGGAAAAAATATTTTGAGGATTTTCAGGCTTTTCCAATATTTCAAGAAAGGCAAAGTGTCCTAACAAAATGCCACCCATGAGAAGGACAAGGAGGACAAAGAAATATTTTAGATATGTCACTCTTGTTGTTATACAGCCAATCTGCACCCGAAAGTCCTGAGTATCTGCCAGAATCTGACTTTCCTGCATAATTTGACATAAGAATTACAAATGAGCTTTTATCCTTTAGGAGTGCTGAGAAAAACTTGAAAATATACAAGCAGAAAGTTTTACATCTAGAAAACAAATGAAGATAAAACAATTGCAGTATATCTCAATATATTTAAATGAAATTCATGAGTTTTTAATGGGGTAACACAACTGGTATCACTGAAGTTGAAGAAATCGTTATAGACTATTTGCATAAATAGATAGTGGAGTGTTCAGAGACTTGAATTCTAATTCCAAACCCAGTAATGACGTGTACACTTTGTATCAGCCATTTCACCTCTGGCTGTCTCAGTTATCTCCTGTGAAAAATTAGATAATAATACTTACCCATCTTAGCGAAGTGTTTTGATATCCACAGAGAAAAGAGCTATAAGATTTCAAATTATTGTAACTAATTAGCAACCATTTATCTTCTAAAAATTAAGACTATCATAGTTTTCATTATAAATTAATTCCTATCTGGAAAATGCTTTAGGCTGGAAGAGGATATGAACATTTCCACTTGCTTTGATATCTGGGTTCTAGTTAAAGAAAGATACTGCAATGTCCACTGTGCACATTTTTGTGATGGCATTCAAGCACTGTGCCAAAGCAAATTTTGAATTTAAGGACTCAGAAGAGGCTCAAGGGGGTAGCGTGTCTATTTTGGCTGCAGATTCTGTGTTTCATGAGTTGGCTGATCCAGAAAACTCTTGTGCAAGCTCACCATGACTAAGGCGCGCATCTCTCTGAATGCTGATTTTATTTTCCTGGGGGGGATTGGCAGGTTTTTTTGAGACAGATTTCCTAAATCAGAAAGATTTAAGCCTTTTGATACTGAAAACTGAGATAGTGACATGTAGAACTGGTGTGACAAGTCTAGCGAGAAAAAAATCAAGTTTGCAATCATAATTTTTCGGCCAATGCCTGACCAGAGCAGTGTCTTTTCCCCCTAGTCCTAGTAAATCAAGACACTGACTTGAAATACTGTACCAGATCCACATCAGTTTCATCATTTCCAAGAACTCAGTCAGGGCTGAATTCAGATTATCCTTGTTTCAGTGGACAGTGCTACAAGCTGAGAATTTCAGCAAAGGTCCATTTTCTTTCAAATTGCCTTTTCCTTAGCTATGTTCTCAAAAGCCTCAGAATGAAGAAATGTGTTCATTCAGGTATATGCCTTCAGTTATTTCAAAACTAAAATGTTTTTTGTCAATTTTGCTGCCACACAGAATCCTTGTATATGGAAGCCTCTCAAAAATTCTCAGTAAATCTGGACATTAAGTGATTTCTCATCTCAGACAATTGTCCCATTTATTCAAAATACAGCATAATTAAATCAAGTGAGTGTTTATTTGCTAACATGTAAATAAATTCAGTGAGATGACACCACCTTCTTTCTATTCTGTCATCCTACACTTTTCTTCTTTCCGGAAAAAAAAAATGTTTAAATGTGTAAGCCTCATAAATGCAGTTCTTGCCTTCATAACCCCTGTGACTGACACTTCAACTGCATAAAATACATGAAATTAAATAATGATCAAAATGCAGCCTACAGTTTTACTTTAGAAAAAAAGAACATATCTAACAGTTATTTTAAGCTCTCTGCCCCACCATTAACTGTTTAGGTGTACTTAAACGACATCACCTATCAGCTTTTAGACAGACTGAAGAGTGATACAGATTATCACAGAAGAGTGATAATCGGTTCTGTCCACTAATCCAGTTTATGTAGAAATAGGAAACTATTACTCCAGAATAAAACTGCAGTGCTATCAGTACCAGCAATAAGCAAGAGATTTAAAAATTATCTCTACATTGAGCTACTTCTGCAGGATTTTATTCTTTTGGTTCATTCCAAAATTGTTAATTTTTTTGTAGAAAAGCTTTACCCACTAGTGGGCTTCGGGGAGAAAAAAAGGGCACTTGGTCTTTCTTTCAGGAGAGATTGTGTTATTCCTTTAGTTGTTTCCATTCCACATGAAGGAACTCGGTTTGTCCCAGGACTTCCAATCCTGACTCCTCTTAGCACTGCACTATGAGCCTTACAGGCTACACTCTGCTCTTTCTGACCTGGGGGTAGCACTGGTCTAAAACACAGCTGCAGCATTCGGGTATCGTGAGGGGTGTCTGCCACAAGGAACTCCATAAAGATCATCTCTTCCACGGTGAGGCATCTTCTTCAAGTCTAGCTCTGCTTTGGATGTGTCAGGTTTCTTCCCATCTGCCCAGTCCTGTTTCTTTAACTCACTTTCAAATAGGGTCTCCTCAGCATTTTCTGAATCTTCCATTTCTTTTTGAAAAACAGCAGACCACTGAACAACTCTCTCAGCACTCCTTTTTGTCTTCAGACCACATCAGAGTACATCAGCAATTTACTGGGCTGCTGATGAGTGCAAAATGTGCAAACAGGAGAGTCTTGCAAAACTTACTTTCATTTAAAAAAAATTAAAGTCTTTTAGTGCTTAAATACAGAAAGAAAAATATCCAAGTGTAAATCAGGCACAGAAACCAGTGCTGTCTGTATATCATCCATCAGCACTAGAAAATTAGTAATAAAAGTCAGTTTCGGCAATCAAACCGAGATCCCAAGGGGAAAAAAAATTGTACTAGACAATATGGCTGCTCTTACAACAGACAGAAGACTTGAGAGCAAGGAGAGTAACAGAAGATACCAGTTCTCACAGCAGTTAAGTATATAAATTATTTACTAGCCGAGAGACTGAGACAGCAAGAAAAAAGCTACAAAGCAGGATCTAGACACGTCACCTTTATCACAGCCCCATTGTCTCTCTTCTCCCTCATCAGAGAGAGAAAAGACACGGCCCTGCTATTGTTCTCTTCACTATTACTACGTTCCACACATGTGAAGTATTTTCCTATTTAATTAGGAGAAATAAATCTAACTCTAATTTCCAACCTCACACCTGAAGTAGCCCTCTGTACAATCCACATATTCTAGCTCTGCCACATGCAAGCAAAAGATTCAAGTCTCTTAAAACCTGCCCTCTGAATAAAGGTTACCGGGTTTTTACTAAGCAGAAACACGAGCAGGTGACATCACCAGTTACTTATTAACTTACAGCATAAAGAAAAGTCATAAAAACGAGTATGAGAGCAGTACCACAAATGCAACAGGCAGTAAAATTAACTGCCTCACACATGGTGAAGAAAACCCAACAAGTCCCACATTTCAGATGAAGTACGGGATGGTCTGACCCCTGCTGCAGGACATCCATTCCCGTTTAGCGGGGATAGCAGAGGGCAGGCAAGGGACACCCGGCGCTCCGCAGAGCGGGCAGGGGAGGGAGCCTCGGCGGGGCCATGGGGAGGGTGCGGGCACAGAGGGGCCCCGGGGGGCGCAGCGGCTGCGGGGGCCTGAGGAGCGGGGCTACCGGGGACAACCCGCGGGCCCGCCGAGGGAGGCTGTGCCCGGAGCGGCCGCGGCCTCCCCTCAGCCCGGTACCTGGGCCCGGAGCGGCCGCGGCCTCCCCTCAGCCCGGTACCTGGGCCCGCTCCGCCGCCGCGCTCCCGTCTCCAGGCAACCGCAGCGGCGCTGCAGGGGGGAGCGGGGCCAGCGGGCGGGTCCGCGGCGCTACCGGGCCTACTGCGGGGGCTGGTTGTTGTTTTACTTTGGGTTGTTCCGGTTTTTTTCTTTAAAGCAACCTCTGCTTTGGCCGCGGTTGCGGTCCTGTCAGAACTCAGCGGGAAAATTAAATTAGCGACAGGACGAGAGGACACAGTCTTTAGCTGCGCCAGGCGAGGTTTAGGTTGGACGTTAGGAAGAATTTCTGCACAGAAGGGATGATTAGATATTGAAATGCGCTGCCCAGGGAGGTGGCGGAGCCACCGCCCCCGAGGTGTTTAAGGAAAGACTAGACGTGGCACTCAGTGCCCTGGTCTAGTTGCCATGGCGGTGTTCGGTCACAGGCTGGACTGGATGATCTCGGAGGTCTTTTCCAACCTAACCGGTTCTGTGATTCTGTGAATTCCCCAGGCGTTCTTCCCGCCCGCAGTTCGAAGCGTGCGCTCCCGTGCGCCCCTCGCTTGGGGCGCGCTGCCCCGGGCGGCGCAGCTCGGGCCAAACCTCGCGTCTGTGCCCGTAACTTCCCATACACCTGTGTTCTCAGGACATATATATATATTCTATTGATACAATAAATATATGTTGTGAAGTACATATTTTTTTCATTTTACATGTATATATTTAAAGCAGTTTCTGAAGGTGGCGGCTGGTATTTTGTCTGGCGCTCCGGCGGAGGGTGCAGGTACGGAGGGAGGGGACTGCAGCCGGCGGCAGCGCCCGACCCAGGGGCAGGTGCCACGGAAGGGGAGGGACAGTGGGCGCGACGTCCCCGGGCGGAGGAGGAGGAGGAGGAGGAGGAGGAGGAGGAGAGCCCGCCATGGCCCCGCGCGGGAGCTGCCGGTGGGCGCTGCTGCTGGCCTGGCTGCCGGCCGGTGAGTGCGGCCCGGGGCTCACGGCCCGCTCCGGTCCCCGGCCCGCCCTGCCCCGGGACACCCCCGCGGCGCAGGGGCCGGAACTCGGGCGGCGCCCTCGGGTTTCGCCCGAGCTTAAGGTGGTGCGGGGTCGGGGCAGCGGCGGCGGCCCCGCGGTGAGGGGAAGGGGCGGCCCGGTCCGGGCGGGCGCTGCTGCCCCCGGTGCCCTTCCCCGCCCGCGGGGCTCTCCCGAGCTCGGTACGAAGCCGTGCGGGGACGAGTTTCGCTCCCCAAAGGTGCGGCTGACCTCTCTCCTGGGAGGAAGTGGCCTCCTGTTTCCTGGGCGCCTCCGGTATCGGTCGCGTGCGGCCAGGTCGGCTGAGACCTGGGCGCTGGGCACGGACACGGACGCGTGGGTGGATCCCCTTTGGCCTCTCGCAAGCGCCCACCCGAGCTTTTGGCGCTGGCTCAGCAGCCCCAGCTTCTTGGGGGTTTCTGGGGTAGCTGCAGTGCTGCTGCACCTGCTGGGCAGCTGCTCGGGTGGGGAGCAGGAGCTCACCTCCGTGCCCACGGGCGGCCTTCAGCCAGCAGAGTTCTCTCTGCCAAGCTTTGCGGGTTGCCTGAGAGCTTCTAACCTCCTCTTGGAAATAAAGTGGTCATTTTGCTTCTTGGCTGCGTGGGTCTTGGCTGATGGTCTGGCTTTGAATACTGAAGTTTGGTTTTTCACAGAGAGCCAGTGAAGGAAGCAAAAAAGTATGGAGGGTATGCTTGTTTATTGTCTTGCTTGACGGCTGTGTTCCTGCAAGATGCTCTAGCCAAAACTTGGCTACACTGGCTCCAGAGGTTCGTGTCTTCACTGCAAAGCCATAGATGTAGCCAAAACTTACTAGATTGGTAGTGTCCATATTTGTTCTTTCCAACCAGGATAAGAAAGATAGCGTCCTGCAGTGGAGTAATGCAGTCCAAGTTTAGGAACCAGCCTTAATTTCACAACTTTTCAGTTTTTTTGGAGGAGTTTAATAAGAAACATTGGACATGCAGCGACATCTGACTGTTGGCTGGGGGAGCAGTAGGTTTTCAACCTCTTTAGAAAATAAGGAACTTATCCTTCAACTCTGGCTGTTTTGTAGAACAGAGGTAATGAGAAAGCATCCCTTCCATAAAGAGATGTGGGTTTTGTAAGTAAAACCACATAGTGGTTTTGGGTGTTTTATTCTTGCCACAGAGATGCTTTTGTAGGGAATCCATGGAAAACGTTCTGTTCCCATGAGCCTTGACAAGTCAGAATTCATATAGTATTTCATTTAATTGACACTTGAGATCAAGGTTTTGCCAGTCTTGAGAGTTTGAATTGGTTTCTTGTGATTTTCTGCATTAAGATCCCAGACTCAGCTATTTCACAATGAAAGCTACAACAAGATGTGTTGAACTACAGTGCTTTGAAATAAGAGCAACTGTAACTACCTGTCAGTGGTCTGGACCTTGCTGTGCTACAGCATTGTAAGAACTTGTTTTATCTAGAGGTTTACGCAGCTGCTGGTGTTTCTGTGTTTAAGCGCATGTGTGTATATCTTATTTTTCAGAAAAGTCTTGGATTCAGGGGTTTCCCTGGCCCTCTCTATGTTCATGTGGTATTCTTGAGGCAAATGAGTTTGCTCTGCCTGTGCTTTCAGTTGGCTGACGAGGAGTCCCATTTCAAACCAAGCAAGTACTGAGCAAGTACTGCATTGACAGTACCCTACTGCAGAATGACTTGCTGAGGCAGCATGCACCTCTGCAGCATCTTTTCCATGGCGTGGAAACCATGTGCGCTCATATTTGCCTGGAATGTAGTGTGGAGGTGCAGCCTAAGAGGACACTGAATGATGCTTGACAAAGAATGATGTTTGCAGTTGTGGTCCAGATGTTACTACATGGTAGCAGCAGCTTGTTCTCTTGCTCTCATCCATAAAACATGGGGTAGAGGGAAGATCTTTGAATATATGATAAAAATCAAGTGTTGGTTCGTGGAGACCTGTACAGTTGGTACCTTCAAGCCTGGCGCTTTCCTTCCTGCCTTTCCTGCTGTCATGCTCCCCGGTTAAGAAGCAACTAGCACAGCACTGCAATCCCTGCCTGGTTCTCTGGCATGTATTCCAAACAGGGCATCCCACACTTGCCCTGGACTGTTTGTATTCCCTTATCAAAGGCTACTGGTGATAACTTCGCTATTGTTAATGACAAGCACAACTTACGGTACTATCAAAGTTTAAATAAGATAGAGATGTTTCTGGAGTATAGCTGAACTACAGCATAGCTTATGAGAAACTTTGTGAAACCTCCATGAGTGTGTGCAGCTGCTTGGACGGAAAGTGCTGTGGAGATTGTTGGGATAAGAACATAACAAATACATAAAGATAGCTTAATTAAAAAGGGAAAAAGGGGGTAACTGGTGTGTGCTGTTTGGAAGTGGTGATAAACAGTGAACCACACCGGTACAGCCTGAAAGTTGTATTGTCTTAATCCTGGTCACACTAGATAACATTCTGATGAGTGTCTTAGCAAGACCTTGATAAAATTCATTTGGTGTTTATACAAACATATGGCCCTGCAGAACTTTTCTGGTTAGGATTAAAAGCCAAGGGAGCCCCATCCCATGTGCTTTTGGGACAGTTTTCCCCATGTGGGAGGAGAACACAGAGTGATATGCTGCATAACGGCTACTCATGCTTTGGAGAAAATAATACAGTCCATAAGGTGGGCCAATGAAGCTTTCTTCTGTCAGGGAAAGATGGGACTCCTGTTCTAACCAGGGTTTGTAACCCTGGATGACTTCACCAGAGGGGCTGGGAGGTCTATAGGTATAGGTCCTGGATGGGGCCAAAGGAGATGTACTTGGATCGTTGGTCTGGTGTAGATGGTGTGATGGGAGGCCTGAGGAGTCTGTGGGCTGACAGCCTCCTGTGTTGTTGTTTGCAGGTTGCCTCTCCCTCCTGGTGACAGTGCAGGATGTTGAGCGTTACACCACCTTATTTGCCACTGTCATCCTCAAGTGTGACTACAGCACCTCAGCGCAGCTGCAGGACGTGGTGGTGACCTGGCGCTTCAAATCCTTCTGCAAGGACCCCATCTTCGACTACTACTCAGCCTGTAAGTTGAGTGTCAGGCTCGTTTTCCAAGGAATACCCCTTCAAATGGAAAGAAAGGGAAAGGTAGACTCACTGGGGTAGTACAGGCTTTTGACCCCTTCCTATGCATAAACCAGGTGGTGGCATTTCCCTGCACTCCAAGGAAATGCAGGTCATGTGTGTGATTTCCTTTGAAAATGTCAAGGCCTTATGAGATCGTAGAAATCCCATCCAAAGCAGCTCTTTTGTCCTCCTTGTCATCAACTCAGAATACAGGGCAGTTCAGCCATGGTTGACACAAGTCAATCTTGGCAGTCCCATCTTATGCTTCATCATGTGTGAAAGCAAGGGCCCTGCAACAAGTGGGCTTTAGAATTATTCCATAGGGGGACCTGTGGCTGGAGCTGGATACCTGTGACCAGATGTTACTGATTTTAGGAAGTAGAAGAAACACATGCGTTTTGGAGGGCATGAAGACTTCTAAGTAATAACATTCAGTAGTGGTGGGAGCACTCCATGTGCAGACATTCTGGTGCAGGCAGCCTTAATTCATGGGTGTTTAATATGGTACACAGACTACATCCCAGGATAACCACTTGGTCATAAAAGGTGATGACCCCACTATGTTTAGTGTTGGTGTGGCCTCACCTGGAGTATTGTGTGCAGTTCTGGGTCCCAGGATTTAAGGATATTAAGGTCCTTGAATGCATCCAGAGGATGCCTGATAAAAGGCCTGGAAGATACATCCTGTGAGAAGCAGCTAAGAACTTTGGGCTTGTCTAGTTCAGGAAAAAGGAGACTGAGGAGTAACCTCATTGCTCTCTACAGCTTCTTGAGAAGGGGAGATGAAGAGGGAGGTGCTGATCTCCTCTCCCAGGTATCCAGTGGTAGGGTGTGTGGGAATGGCTCAAAACTACATCAGAGGAGGTTCAGACTGGACGCTAGTGAGCATTTCTTGGAGAGAGCGGTCAAGCACTGGAACAGGCTTCTNGTCCCAGGATTTAAGGATATTAAGGTCCTTGAATGCATCCAGAGGATGCCTGATAAAAGGCCTGGAAGATACATCCTGTGAGAAGCAGCTAAGAACTTTGGGCTTGTCTAGTTCAGGAAAAAGGAGACTGAGGAGTAACCTCATTGCTCTCTACAGCTTCTTGAGAAGGGGAGATGAAGAGGGAGGTGCTGATCTCCTCTCCCAGGTATCCAGTGGTAGGGTGTGTGGGAATGGCTCAAAACTACATCAGAGGAGGTTCAGACTGGACGCTAGTGAGCATTTCTTGGAGAGAGCGGTCAAGCACTGGAACAGGCTTCTTAGGCTGGTGGTCGATGCCCCAAGCCTGTTGGTGTTTAAGAGGCATTTGTACAAAAGGGACTTTGTGTTCCATTTTAGATACAGCAGTGGAAGAGCCTTTGACAAGCTTTGTCCTCATCTCTCTTCACTGCGAGCCCTTTACAGAAAATGCTGACTGAATCAGCCATTTCCCCAAATCTCAGCTCCTAAATACTTGGAAATTCAATGTGGGTTTATGATGTGAGTCTGTCAGGAGAGTATTGTACAGAAATTGCCTCTAGTGCTCCATTAATTCTGTTGTGTGTCTTTACACTTAATCCTTAGCTGGAATCAGATGATGGATTATTTTCTGTCTTTATGAGCTCCACAACATGTAATGGGATACAGGAGGAGAAGGGAGACAATCCATAGAGCAGTTCGTGTATGTCTGGAGATTTTGTTTGGTAGATAAACACCCTTTTGTTTTAGTTCTAGTACTCCTGGGTGTTTTATGACTTTTTTCCTTTCAGCTTCATTCTGGGAGCTGCCTTCCAGCCTACCACCATTAGCTTCTTTCTACTGTTGTTCTTTCAGTTGTGAGTACAGGAGGCATCTCCTCTGCAGCTCCTGCATTTTCAAAATCTCTGCTATTCCTATGGCTCTACCTCTGTTTGTTTTTGAGTACTTCAAAGCAACTTACTGGTTTGAAGCCATGGTTTGTATTGCTAAACCAAAGCAATTGCACACAATATACTCAAGAATTTCTCTACTGCTCACAAGAGGATAGAAATTGGTCTTTTGAAATAACTTTTGGCGTCTCTGATAATGTGTGTTTATAGCATACCAGGCTGGTTTAGCGCTTGGCCAGGACCCTTCTGATGACTGCAATGACAGCCAGCGGAAGGTGCGCATTGTCATCCAGAAATACGGGCAGAAGGAACCTGTGCTGGGCATCGACTACCAGCAGCGGAAGATCACCATTCAGAACCGTGAGTGACCTCCCAGGCAGGCAGTGAACTATCACTCAGGAACTATCCAATGTCTGGGTCTGCTATGTGAAGAGAAGCATAAACATGGTTAATGTCACCTGTAGCTTACATACTCCATATGGCAATGGAATAAGAGCAGTGAAGGGCCCTGTCCCCAGCTGGCCTGAGGGTGTTGGAGGCACTGCAATCTAGGGCTGAGCTGAGGATGCCAGAGCATTTTGCTGAAGAGCAGAACAGCTGAGGAGCTCAGAGGCTAGAAAACAGTCCATTCTTCCAAGTATGGCATGATTGTCCAGGTGTGTTATATGCTCCTTGCTGCCCATGGAGCAATAGATATTGCTCCTGCCAGAAAAGCCATTGGGATTGCTGACCTAACAGGGACACTTATCTGTGTTCCAAAACCAGTAGGGTTGGCTTCCAGCAACACAGAAAACACGGACTGGCAGCGAATGCTGTTTATAGGAGTTCTCAGTGGACTCAAGTAGGATTGTTTGAAGGGGATGGCTATGCTTGGGAAGAGGGGAGATGCAGTACTCTGCGTCACCTGCAGGCAGAGGGCTCTTTTCAGGTGGAGCCTGAAAGTAGTGTCTGTCAGTCGCAAATAGCCCACTGACCTCTTGGTCCCGCTCCCACAGGAGCAGACCTTGTCATCAGTGAGGTCATGTGGTGGGACCATGGCGTGTACTACTGCACTGTGGAAGCACCAGGAGATACCTCAGGCGATGCGGACAAAGAAGTTAAGCTGATTGTTCTCCGTAAGTGCCCGTTCTTTGTTGCCAAGATATCTCCTCCTGTTCTCTTCTTCTCTATGCCAAGACATCTCCAGCAGTGGAGAGGTGCTCAGTAACCTACCATGGCCAGATACATCAGGATCAATCCTTTTTCTCCCTGCTTTTTTCCGCACAGACTGGCTCACAGTACTCCTCATCGTTCTCGGAGGCCTCCTCCTCCTTCTGCTGATCGGGATATGCTGGTGCCAGTGCTGCCCTCAGTACTGCTGCTGCCACATCCAGTGTGGCTGCTGTCCAACACGGTGTTGCTGTAATCAGAAAGGTGAGGTTCAAGCTAATGTGCATCCATTTATGGCTTCTGTCAAGACAAAAGCTTGGCTGTGAGCTTGCTGAGCTCCACTTTCTCCCTTCTGCTTAGCATCCCTACAAACTGAGACATTTCTTTGGCCACTGTGACCTCCATGACCAGCTAATCTGAAATTAGAGGAGGGGATCTCGGACACGTGGAATCTGTCTTGCTCCTCTGTGTCCAACTTTCAGAATTCTCTCCTCACTCACCTTATTACCAGCTTCTCTCCCACCATCCAGGGCAAAATCAGTTCCCTTGTCTGAGTAGCTCAGGACTTTTCTTTCCTGTGTTGTGGTTCATATGCCTGTGCATGTGAGAAAGGCAAGCAAATGCCTTGGTACTACTTTCCAAACTAGCCTTACCTTCAAGTGTGTTGCTCTGAAAAGAATTACATAAAAATTGGAAATTTTTTGTCTGCATGTTGTCTTCAGAGCTGTTCCTTCTACAAGAAAAAGATTTTGTTTGGTTTTCTTTGGGGAAGTAAGTGAGAAGAAAGTGGAGAAAGATGGTCTCTCTTGCTGGTCGGCCTTGCAAGTGCATTCAGAAGTTTTGAGGGTCAAAAGAAACTTTGTTGTGTTTGCTCTTAGCAGTAATAAAGTTTCTGCAGCCAGACCCTGTTCTTTTAATAAGGCTACTGTTTGAATTTTGGCTGTTAAATTCATATAACCTCTGCATTCCTGTAACTGAAACTTGGTTAGCAACAGGTAGACCTGTCCCCCTGAAGCTTACACAGTCTGACAGTAACAAAATGCAACAAACAAGTTTATTTATCAGTGAAATCACCAGGTTCTTCCCGAGATGCTACAAGGAGAGGATTTATGAACAAGGAGCTCTCTTTCAGGTTTACCTTTACTTCAAAACAGCTATTTAGTATAGCATGGATGTTAGTAAGCTGTGAGAGTTTTAGATTTAAGCTTAATTTGCTTAGCCCCTGCAAAGAGTGAACAGAACATTCCTTTTAATGCTAAAAACAAAACTAAACATTGGAAGCTTTACAGGTTGTCATGTAAAATGTGTAGTGTTGAGGAGGCTATGGAAATTTGGCAGAAAAATCAGTTTCTGTGGAAGGGGAGAGAGGTGATGGAGATGAGAGACTCACACCTCCAGAATTCCTAGTTCTCAGCAAAAAAGAGGTTCAGAGTTTGTGTGAGCTCCTTTCTGTTTTTCTGTGCTGCAGATTATAGCTCACTCCAGACTGCTGCTATTTCCTGCCTCCTGTTAAAGAGGAGGGGTTCTTGCAGGGTTCTCTAAACCTCTCCATGTTCATGAGAGAAGGTGCAGACAAGTCCAGCCTCCTTGACTGAATGCTGGATTCCATGTCTGTAATTTCCCTCCGAGCTGCCTGCCCTCTTTATCCACTTTGCAAGGCATCCATGTGCCTGCTCCTCTCCGCTAATTCACCTTCTCTTTACTTGACCCTGCCTCTGGCTTACTTTTTTTGCACTCCAAGAAATGAACCGGAGGCCTTAAAAACACAGAGGATAGATTCAGGGGACATCTTAAAAACAATGCTGAGGAGTAAATAACATTCTGCACAGCTGAAGAGAAGGCAGAAATCCTCACCTGCTGTAGGATCGCAAGGTGAGTGTGGGTGCTTCCTTCCCCGTTGTTGGCCGCTAGAGGACAGCGTGGATCTGCTGAACCGTCACAGGTGCCGGTGAGGGAGGATAATCCTGGGTGCTGTGAATCACGCCGTTAACGAACACGGGTTTGAACCGATCAGTAAAAGGAGTGCATTGTTTGAGTAATTCAGGATTGATGTACAGAAATATTAGACATGCCCCAGGAGCAAGCCAATTACATTCCCCGTGGAAAGCTCTGAGAAAAGCCCATCAGAGTAAATATACGTATGACCTCCTTCTGTTCCTATTAGTTCCTTTTCTGCTGTGGACTTATTCCAGTAATGAATCAGGGAAAAATAGGATATGCTTGCACCTGGGTCTCACTAAGTTGCAAAATATTTTATTTTCATAATTGGCCCAGCAGCTGTTTAAGTCTGTCAAAGTTGAAGAACAGATTTTTCCAACAGAGAGTAAGTGGAGGGAACAAAACATTCTGGCAAAGCAGGTAGGAGTTTTGGAATTAGGGTGAATCTGACCTTCCTCGGATAAATATGTTCACTTTAAAAAGATCTGTAACTTCCATTTTGCAGATGGGGAATCAGAGTATATATTGGATTCAAACTAGAAGGCAAAGTATCTGGGGAAGAAAGAAGGGCTGATGGTAGTGAAAGAAGACCAGGGATAATTCTGGATTTGTTCAGATGTAGGGAGAGATCAGAAAATGACAGGGACAGGATGACTTTGGTCCTACTGACAGCCTTCCTGCCTTAAGAGGGAGAATGCTAAGCAGGTATGCCCACAGATGCTGGACCTCTTACTCCTCAGGTAAAGACCAGGGTCAAAACCACACGACATGCACTAAGCAGGCTCTAGGACATTCTCAAGGTAATAACTGGAGGAATGGGAGAGGGAGAGATAAGGCCTTCCCCTTCTATTTATCCCTTTTCTTTGTATTCTTTCTCTCATCCTCTAAATTTGAAACATAAACTGGAAGGAAATCCCTTGGAACAAAAAAAAAAGAATCAAGTTTGACATAAAGTTCTTGGAAGCTGCTACCTCAGACCACACAGCTTTGAAGATATCAGATTATTAGGGTTAAAACCCCTTAAGTTTTCCAGCTTTGTAGTTCCCTCTGGTTGAAGCCAAACTGGGGAGGGGGAGGGAGTTTGTAGTGGAGAATGAAGTGGAGCTGCATGAACTGTGGAGAAGAGGAAGGATGTGTTGAGAGGCATGGTCAGTCCCTCTTTTGCTGCAGATGGTGCTCTGTATAAATCCAGTGAAACAGCTGAAGGAAGACATGTTTAATAACTGGAGTGCTACCTAAAGTGGAGGGCTCAGTCCCAAAGAGTGTGCAGTCTAAATGCTGCCTGCTGCAGTGAACCCAGGGGACAGAATTAATTGGAGCTTAGCTGTAGCCTGGTTTCTTAAAGAAGCAAATCTTATACAGTCCACTTGTCTGTCTGTCCTTTGTCTCTTTCTCTCCAATAGCTTTTAATTTCACCAGCCAGCTTCAGCCAGATTTATCAGAGAGGTGAAAGTCTCAAAGGCAATTATGTTCCTATCTGTTTCTTGAACTGTAATGTTTTGTTCATGCCTGACCAGACAAGAGGCTGCGGTAAAAGTCTGTCACTTCTGAAACTCCAGGAAAGCCATAAAAGAGAAATTTTGCAAAGGCGCTGTTGCTGAAAAGCTTCAGCCAGTAATAATGGACAAACCGGGCTTGTAAGGTCAGGGACTTGCAGAATCTACTTGCTTGTAAACTTAAGTTTTGATTGTTTGTGGTAGAAGAAGCAAGTTTCTGTAAGATGTTTTTAGGTATTCCCGCAAAAGAAGCAGCAATGAGCTATGGTTTCAAAGGCAAGTATAAGTGAGCTTGTCTGTATAGAGGAGGTGAGATAGAAATGCTGAAAAAAGGGAAGTGAAATTGGAGTCTGACCCCACGAGTAGGGTCTGGAGTTAGCAGTGGTGGAAGCCCTGTGAAAGAGAGAAATTTCCACTGTTTGCTCTTTTGGCACACTGGACATTGCTGTTGAGAACAGGAAATTTAGTTTGTTCACCAGTTTGACCACACTCTCTTAGGGGATTTGATTTTAGCAGTTATTCTGAGGTAAATTACGGAGTGACAAGAAGAGTGGTCAAAAGACTAGAAAGGGAAAAGCTGGACAGTGCACCTCTGAGTGCCCTCTTCATGAAACAGAGAGAAAATGGTGGAGTATAGAGTGGAAAATATGATCTGGACAGAACTCACATAATGGTGGCAAGGAAAGGTCTCATTTAGCGGGAAATCAAAGCCGAAAGGGGAAAGGACCAGTGTTGAGCTGAAAGCATTTTGAAGGAGAGAAAACTGTTGCATGTCTTGCTGTATGAAACATTATTTCCCACCTTTCTGCAGCTCTACTCATAATGACAGGGCAAGTAGAAGTCTTAGCTTGGTTATGTGCTGCATACTTAATCATACTGTTGTTTGTTCCCAGTTGCTGGGATTGGAATCAGAATGTTAGGCAGTAAAGCTTTTCTGTTTCAGGTACTTTTTTGAAGATGTGCAACTTTGCATTGGAATTTCCTGTGCTCTGTTTCACCTTTATCATAGATTGGAGAGACATTTTAGTTTCGTATCCAAAGGCTACAGCCTGTGAAGCCAAATGGTATGTGATCTTCAAGCTGTGCCCTCTGGACAGGTGCTGTAAGCTTTCTTTTTCTTTTACAGTACTGGAACGACACCAGTTCATGAAACGGGCTCAGGCACTTGCACCTTGGTTATCACCCAACATGTTCTACGGAGCTGGCGACAGGAACTCAAAACTTTCCTCTTACCAGCTGAACCCTCTACTGCAACGAGGTGAGACCATGGGCATCATTTCAGAGGGGAAGTTCAGCATTGAGGCTTTAGCCTCTCTACCAGAAAAGAGAGAAGGATGTTCCTAGCATGACTGCATGTCCTAGAATGACAGCTCTGCCACATCTGCAGTGCGCCATAAACTTGTCTGGGTGCATAAAAACAGCCTCTTACCTTAAGTGTCTTGCTGGGCTCAGTGCTGGGTGAAGCAGTTTAACACTAACTAAGGTGTATCTGTGCGACACCCCAGCAACTGCAGGGTAAATAAACCCAGCTTATCTTGCCTTGTGTGGCAGGGGAGGGTACTGTCTCTTTGTTCTGCTGCGCTGGTCACGGTCAACTCCTTATAGCCAAAACTGACATGACAAGTGAGGTGCAATTTGTTTGAGTTCTTATCAAATGTCTAGTCTTCAAATGATTAAGGGCAAACTGCCTTCTGTGCAACAGATCTAGCCTGTGTGCAGCAAAAAATTGACTCTTTAATGAACTAGGAAGAATTTTCTTCTCCATTTGCTACTTATATCTGTACATACGTGTGTGTGTGTATGTGTTCATACGTATAAAAATTTTCTTTTTTTGTTTTCATTGTCTTTTGCAGTATTTCTTCTGGTTCAATGAAATGTAAAAGGAAACATTATGATCTTTCTCTGATTATTTGTAAATAAAATATGGTATCAGTGCTGTAGGAAAAAAATATTCCTCTAAATACGCAGACTATATTTATTTCCAGGTGTGCTGGACTTCTTACCTCTGCACTGCCTAAAACATGTTAGATCATGCTGCAGCTTATTAGTTACTACTCTTTGCACCATACCTTGTTTGGTCTGGATGTGCTGGTTGTGGTGCCTGAGACTTGTGCAGCTCTTGCAGTGAGGAGGAGCAGGAGAAGGGAAGGAGCTCAGCCAGGATCATGAGTGCAGAAGGGTCCTCTCTTCAGTGTTTCCTCTGACTTGCTGCGTTCTCCTGTGCTGTTATCCTTAGATGTATCTCTGCAGAACAGTCTTCGACTGGTGCAGCCACAAGCTCAGCTTTCCCATAACAACGGTGTTTTGGACTATCTGGAGTCTGAAATCCAAAACCTGAACACGTCCCAGCTGCGGCCGCCCTCCCAGCAGCGGCAGGCTGTGCAGCCCAGCTTGCTGTCCTCGCTGGGCTCCGATGTCCTGCCACCTCCTCTCGCTGACCACGTCTCCTCCATCCATGGGAGCAGCAACTCCTCGCGGCCACAAAGAGCTGCCCGCACCCCCAGGCCCTGGGACTCTGCAGCAGAGGACAGAAGGGAAAACCGGAGGTGGCCCTTGCCTTCTAGTGGGGATTCTCATTCCAGCTACAGTCAGGAGCCCTGGGACAGGCAGCAAGAGGATCATCCTCAGAGGCAGAGGACAGGTGGCTACAATGGCAGGCCCCAGCACTCCAGGTGGGACGTGTCACCTCCACGCCAAGCTGAGAGGGGCAAGAGCAGCAGCAGTTTCTATCCGGAAGAGGCCAAGGAGCGCTTCAGCCACCATCGTGGTGGGAGGCAGGAGCCCGGGGGAAGGCGAGAATACCAGCACCATGCTGGGAGGAGCAATTACTCCGGCCAGAGGCGGCACAGCTACTCCCCCCCCTCTTCTCACAGGGGCTCGTGGAGCTCCTCAGAAGAGCAAGTCCATGTCCCGGTGTCAAACGGCAGGCAGAGGAACCGCAGGTCCCGGGAGTGGCCAGAAGAGAAGCCCCCCAGTTATCGCTCCTTAGAAATCATCCCAGCCCAGGACAAGAAGCACAAAGGCAGAGCAGGGACCCGCTCGGTGAGTCAGCTGCCTTTGTGCTTTCCCAGATGAGGGAAAAAGTGGGGTTTAGTGAGTGAGAGGGAATGTTCGCTACTCTCTGTAGCCTGTTGTCTTTCAACCAGAGGCCGAGGAGCAAGGAGTGCTCTGCACAGCATGGTTATGAAGAGGCTGCTGAGTACCCTCCTTTTGACAGGCATTGCCTGGATGTAGTGCGTTCAGGGGCAAAGTAAAAAGTCAGATCCCTGGAACTGTTCGATGCCAAGTTGGATGGGGCCCTGAGCAGCCTGGTCTAGTGGAAGGTGTCCCACCCAGGGTTGATGAGTTGGAACTAGGTGATCTTTAAGGTCCCTTCCAACCCAAACCATACTATGATTCTGTGATTCTGAAATAAAGTAAGTTCCCTACAGGGTGACATGTTATATTCCTGTCCCCATCCAGAGGCTTTTGGTGTTCTGCGTATTTATTGGTGTTAAAATAGCTGTTCTGGTTCTGACCTGGGAGAAAGCACTTCCACACTAGGCAGCAGCATCCATCCCTCTGTAACCATCTCTGATGTTGACTTACTTCTGATTTCTTTTAAAATGTGCATGATATTTTTAAGATGGCACATATGGGAAAACATCCAGGTGAGATGGCTAAAGATACATGAAATAGGCTTTAAGGTCATGAGTGGCATGGATGAAAAATGTGTGGTTCTCCAGGCCGGGTGGAAGAGGATGACTCACTTGTTGGGACTCCTGAGAACTGAACATACATTACATGGGCAGTGAACAGCTACTGTTCACAGCTCTTCCTGTCCGTTTGCACTGGGATTAGACTTCAGCTAGCAACCTAAGTGTGAAAAGCTTCATATCCAATTGCTAATCTCCAAATTAGACAGTGTATTCCCCTTGAAAAGATGAAGATTCTTTCAAATCAAAAAATGTTAAGTGTCCCTTTCCACACATATGCAGAATTTTACCAGGTGGGAGTATTATTCTGAGGGGCTGTATGTTGCACATTACCATTTTCCTTTCTGTGTTGTGGAAGGAAGTGCAATTCTAGTTCCAGCTGGGATGTGTATTTGTATGAATAGTTTTTGTTATGGTGCTCTGAGCAGGTAGGAAGACATAGGATTTTCATTCATCATTCCTTGTTCCTGAATCTTTTCTTTTCTCTTGCAGGACAGAGGAAGTTCCCACAGTGGAAGAAGCATAATCATTTAATGTCAGTACTGGAAGAACTAAGATTCCCACTGGACTCCTCCTAGTTTTTCTACTGTTTAGGTTGGGATGGCTGCTTTTGATTGAACAGAAAAACAGCAATAAAGCAGCTTCCCCTTAGACTTACAACTCTGAAGAATATATGTATAGTACCATGAAAGCCATACATAACCTATTTTTATTGCTGTAATTTGGAGACATAGGTTGGGCTAAGTTCTAATGAGCTGAGGTTCATTGAAAACATTCTAGCAGAAACAGCAGATTTTTTCAGTAAATAATGTATTCCCAGTCTTTAAAGAGAGATACCAGTTCTCTTTATTAAGTGCCATGGCGCTGCAAGGAGCCCAGTCTGTAGAATGGTGGTCCTTTGCACACCAGTTACAGGAGAAAGGTTCCAATGTTCACAGAGTTGTAAAGTCACAAGACAGTAGAACAGTTTAGATTGGAAGAGGCCTCTGGAGGTCATCTGATCCAGTCCCCTGAGAGCTTTGTAGGGGGAGGCACAACATCTTTCTAAGGTCCTTTGCTGTGCTTCAGAATGTGTAATGTTTGTTGCTTCTGCCTGGCAGCTCAGCATAGTTGGGACAGTTGCTTCCTTTGATCCCCACTAAGCCTCTCTCCCAAACAGGAAGATCACAGTGTTGGAAGAACATTGGGTGCCTTAATAAGGTATCACTGGCATGTCTGCAAATTGCCAGCTTATCTGCTCTTCACTGACTGAAACAACCTGCTCTACTTTGAGCTTAGATCTTAGTGCCTTGAAAGATACTTGTTCTAGCCTTTCATCCAGACTTGAATTTATTTGTAAACTTAAAGGGCTAAATTTACCAGGTTTTATCCTTCCCTCCAGGGACCGAGCAAAGTATGACTACTGTCCTTTACACCATGGACCAGAATTTCCTTTAACTCTAGGAAGCATGGTTTTGGTGAATATATCTTGCCTAAGCCATGTACTCTTTTCCATACATTTTATATTCTCCCTTTCCTCTCCGTGCCATGTATCATATACATGGGGTGGGATAAAGGACTCTGAAGAAGTCTTACAGTCACCATTTTTACTACTGTCCTTGATCTTTACCTTGACACTTACACCAACCCTGCATGTGTAGTGCATCTGATCTGGAGCTAGGTTGTAGGGTTTCCTCAGTTCTCACCCTGACACTAGAACACAGAATTTCTCTATGCTTTGAGACCAGTTGTGAAGGAGAACATGTCATTTCTCCTTAATGTGATTCATCCACTGTTTTAATTTAAAATGTGCTGGAGAAAGAGAAGCTCTCTGGATGCTGGCTGCTTCCACGGGAAGCTGTCTTGCCAGAGGCACTTCTTGGATTTAAGAGACTCCATGGTTGGCAAGGAGGTTTTGGAGAACCTTGTGAATTATTTTGTAACCCAGAGGCACTGGAGATTGGCCAGTACCAATGAGTGTCTTGCCTAGCTTAATTCCCAGCCAGTGCCACATGGGACATTTGCTACTGTTTGTTCTTTAATGTCCTAATTACTGATGTGCTTATGCTTTTCCCTGGAAGACTTCAAGAGACTTTCACTTTGTCCACCTCCTTTTTTTTCTTTTCTTTGGACAATGATGAAGCATCACACTTCGAACAAATGGTCCTAGTTGGATATCCAGTGCAGCTGCTGGTCAACCCAGGGCTGCAGCAGAGTGCTCATCTTCCTGCAGTTTCTTGGCTGAACATGCTCATTCGTAATTCCTGCCTATGGAGATAAAGCAGGAAGACCAACGACATTCTCTGGTTCACTTTGTTTCAGAACTGGAGGCCTCCTTTTTGAAGACAGAGGGTCTCTGTCCACAGTTGATGGCTATCACAAAAATTAAAAAAAAAAGAGCTAAAAGAGCTAAAATACTAACTCCAGTGTTTGAACTCAAGAAAGGAGGGCTGTAATTAGCATAGTGCTTGTCTGCATTAGGCCCAGACTGAACAAAGTGAATTGACCCATGAGTCACATTTGAAATATAGGGAATTGTGTTAACAGAACTTGCAAAGCTAGGATCACTCTTGAATCTGTCTGTCAGCCACTGTTTGTGGATCATTTTTTTCTTGTTTTGTGACATGCTGAGGATTTTATGAACCACCTTTTTGTATGATGGACTAGTATTTTTATTAGTTAAGAGGTGTTAATGATGACTGCAATGACAGAAAATTATATGAGGCTGCTTCTTCCAAAACTAGCAGCCAGTTTTGACATTAGCTTTACCCTCTGCTGAGTTTTAGGAGATAGCCAGGGCCCTGCAGATTCTACCCTTGGAAGATAAATTGGTAACTTGGAATTTGACTCTCTCCTTGTGCCTCCAATAGGTTCATACGTCATGCAAGACAACTTTTTCCTGTCCTAGCCCAAATGCCCAGGTTTCAGGAAAGGGCTGCCCCTTTCTCCATCAAAGAGTAGAGGCTATTTGAGACATGCGGTGGGATCCCAAGATAGTTGCATGGAAGGAGTTCACTTCCCTTCACATTCAAGTGTGTACAAGCCAACACGTATCCAGCAAGTTTTTCCAAGAGCAAGAAGCCGCTTGCACTGCAAGAAAACTGAGATGACTCTCTCTGGAACAGCAGCAGCTGTTGGAGCTGCTGGAGTATGAGCACAGTAACTGCAAGGGTGGTGCTTTTTTATCTCCATACTATGAAGGAGCCCTCCATCTTTATTTGTTCCTCTTGTCCCCATAATTGAGCTAGGGTGACTAATTGTAGACTGTAAACACAATTCACAAATTGTGAAGTCTGAAGGGTTTTATCTGTATCATACTTGATTTCTTCTTCAGTCACTTTGTTCATGTTTATACAAACATTAAACGAAACTCTTCAGGGAAAATTGATTGTATCTCCATGTTAATTCTGTAACTTCTTAGATTGTGACAGAAGTAGATTGGATGATCCAGCAGTGAAGCAGAAATGATACCAGGCTTGCTGGTCTGCTGACCACTGCGGTTCATAAAGCACCAGCTGGTGGGCTGTGAAATAACGACAAAGGAAATCTATCTTTGCGTGCTTTACAACTGCAAGCAGACAGAAAAGTAGGAAGGAAATAGGCTCTGCTTTAGATGCTTATTTCTGATTTTAATTGGCTATAAATGAAACCCATTGTGGCAGCATTGCAAAATACAGCATGAACCCTTCTCCAGTAAGATTACGGGGTCTTTGACTTTCTAAGAGAGAGAGAGAACTGAGCAGCTCCAATACAGCACACTGAAAGAAATAACAGTAGGAAATATCCTAGCCTCATTCTACATTGCAATTTATTAATGCTTAATTTTTTAGCTATTCCAGAGAGCTGATGTTCATGTCAGCCCATTCGTGATGGAAAAAGTTGAATATTTCACATATGGGAGTTACTGCTATTCTAAACTTTTGTTCTTCCATCCATGCTGGAAGAACAAGGAATATACCTTACCCCCAAAGAATGAATCTGCTGTCTCAGGTAAAGTGCCTTCATAGCCACTGGCGTTACCTTAATTTAAAATAATGTAGTGAGTAAGTGACCATGCCACGTAGGGCCAGATAGGGTCACCCATGCTACAGTCAGCTGCTTTCTACCTCAGACCAGAGATGCATAAGAGAGATAAAAAAATCGTGTAATTTTTCTTTGATTAAGAAAGTACTTGCAATATCTGGCTTTCTTGCTTATTTGCAGAGCGCCCTGCCATTCTGGAATGCCATTCCAGGAATGGGGGGCAAGGGCTGCTTCTGTGCAATCATTGATCTGGTCTTGGCAAGTGCCTGTTTGGCACTAGAAAGTGCTGAAACGCCCAGTTGCTATCTCTGGGATTGTATTCACGATAGCACTGCCTAAAGTTAGGCTGACTTCAGGGCCGGGGAAGTTGCCTTGTGTGATAACAGCCACAACGCAAAGCTCTTCAGCTGTGTGAATTACCACACAGGGCAGCTAAGTACCTTCTGTTACTACCTCCTGCAGCACATCAGTTTAAAACATCCACTGAGAGCCTCCCATTTGTTGACCTGACATAAGAAAGAAATGACACTTGAGGTTATTGTAAATTAACCCCTACAAGTAATGACTGCTCATTCCTGTTTCTGCTAAGTTTAATGCCTATGATGTGCCTTGTGCTGGTCTTCTGAATGCTATTCCAGCTATAAAAGAAAATGATAAATATGTAGATTCTCTTCAGTGACTGTCAAATGTATAATTGAAATATAAGAGAACTTTCAACCAGTTGCTGTTGTGTATTTTTCCTAGACCATAAATTGCTTTTTAGTGTTTTCACCAGAAGTGGAACTGAAAAGTCTCTGTTTTTATTTCTTGAATTAACCTTTTTACACATCCGTAAGAATGTTCTGTTGTTGTTTTTTGGACAAAAATGCAAAATGGTTGGCTTGTATGTGGGATTTTTTTTTTTGGGAGACTTTTTTTCTTTGTTTTTCTAAGAAAAAAGATAATTTGAATAAATACCCAGAGAGTGGAAAAATGTCTGGAAACCACTGGTGGCCCTCTTCAATGATGTGACTCAACTGTAGCTTGGCTGCCACGTCTGTAAAATGAGAACACTTACTGTTTGGTTCCAAAGTACTTGGAGAAATGTGAGGGGAAAAGTCTTCTAGAAATCTTGTTTGGTTGATAAATGAAGGTACTGGTTGAGCTTTTCACACTTCCCACATGGGAGTGTCAACTAATAAATAAATGTTCAGCATGAGAATGGAAATCTGTTGGGTCTCACACAGTAGGCCTAATTTCTGTCCTCCCAATCCCCCAGCTGATGCCCTTTGTAGCTCGGTGTTGCAGCCTTTCTGTCTCTTGCCCCTGGCTGCATGTGCCAAACACAGGTGGTTGGACCTACTGGAGACCCACGGGGCACTTGGAACCCAAGCTATGGGAAGACATTCCCTACAGCAGCAATGCAGCCACTTTCTGACTGGGACTGGGTACCCTTGGGAGACATTACCATAGAATCTTAAGAATGGTTTGCTTTGGAAAGGACCTGACGAGATCATCTCATCCACCCTACTCCTGCCTTAGGCAGGGACACCTTCCACTAGACCACGTTGCTCAAAGCCCCATCCAACCTGGCCTTAAATACTTCCAGTGTCCACAATTTCTCTGAACAACCTGTTCCAGTGTCTTACTACCCTCACAGTAAAGAATTCTTCCTTGCATCCAATCTAAATCTACCCTCTTTCAATTTAAACCTGTTTCCCTTTCTCCTGTCAACAGTTGGTAGTCTTTTTGCTTCTTATAAGAGCCCTTTAAGTATTGAAAAGCTGCAATAAGATCTCCCTGGAGCCTTCTCTCCATGCTGAACAGCCCCAGTTCTTTCAGCCTTTCCCCATGAGAGAGGTGTTCCAGCCCCATGATCATTTTTCGTGCCCCTCTGGACCCGCTCTGACGGCTCTATGTGTTTCTTGGGCTGGGGATCCCCTAGCTGGATGTTCCTCCTGGTAAGTTTTGACAGCTGTCCCAGGTGTATTCTCATCTAGTCAGCCTGTGCAAAAAGACTAGTTCACGGGGAAAGAAGTGTGAGAGGGACGCACACCTCTGTGCACCGTTTGGTTACTGCATTTGCTGTAAATGGAAGGGGAAATGCCAATGGGTCTAAACAGCTGCAGGTAAGTGCCAACTGTCAGAGCAGCGGGGTTAGGGCACAGGAAGAGTGGGAACAAAATTTATCCCAGCTCTAGCTACTTTTGATGTGGAGTTTGGTCAGCTTATGAAAGGGGCCTCTATGACATGGTTGCCTGCAAAAGTAGGGGACTCAGTGACCCAGAAGCTGCCTTCCACATCTCTTCGGCTCAGGTCAGACTGACCCTCCATTACCAAATCTCAATAACAGGTCCAGAGTCCTCCACAGCTTCTTGCCTGTCCCATTGAGCTGGATGTGCTTGCAAAAGAGCAAATGGGGAAAAAAAGCAGGACCTTTGACCCCTTGCTACCGCTATATTAGCTCTGCATAAATGCTGGGGTCTCAGATGAGCACCTACCTCAGCTTCGGCCTGAGAAAGAGAGAAAGCAGGACAGGTAAGAGCTGAACTCTCTGTTCTGGGTGGCATGGACTTTGTGACTGGTCTATCGAGATCATAGACAAGGGAGTGGAGGTCGTCTTCTATTTTGCCCCATCTCCTACTGCAAACCGAAGTGTGAGCCCTTCTCATGCTCCATAGCCAGGAATGGTGCTGGAATGGAGGAGGGTGGGAGTGCCTGGTGTGACCTGGTCTGGAGCTGAGTGATGGATGCTCCATAAGACACTCATAGGAGGGTCAAGCCCATGGTAGGAATTGCAGAATTTCAGTGTTGGGAGATACATAACCTTTTTCCAGGTGCCTTCACCACAGGGACTACAGGTTCTAAAGTGGGTAAGAGCACCTGTTTGTGGTCCTGAGAAGCAAATTTATGCCTTTTGTGTACATGGAGAGAAACTGGCTCTGGGATTAAAAATCGAGGAAGGGAGCAACTGTGCAAACATCTAGTGGGCTGGGTGGTAACTTTTGGAGGTAATCTGTGCACAGAAGGAAATAAAAATGGATTGAAATCTCCTTACTGTGGGATAAGAAGGAACATTGACTTGTAACCACCTGGTACAGGATTTAGCAAAGCATTCGCATAAATAGACTTTCAGCCTATTTTGCTATTGCATTAATTATGTTCAATGTTCTCTTCATGTTGCTCTGATGCAGCCCTCTAATTGGGGGTATGAAGCAATTTTAATTTCTTAACACCTTTTTAAGTGCAGCATGTTTGAAAGCTTGTTTAGATGTAATGTCATATTTTCAGTGTGCCAAGTAGCAAATTTTCAATTCTCCAATTCTGACTCTTTTAAAAGACAAAAATAAAGGAAGTCAGATGAAGCTAAATTTTGCATTCACTCACTTTTGGGAACTTGTTCTGCCTGGGCTACTGTCTGCTGCATTAATCCCAGAGTGAAAAAGACAATGGAACCTAGTTAGCTAGTTGGGACTTTCCTCAACTGAAGCAAGCCAAAGTGCTCAGATCACTGGGTCACTAAGATGATCATTGTATGTGATGAACTCACTAGCACAATGTTCTTTGGAGCAATTTACCAAAACAAATCGAATGAAGAAATCCCACATTATGAATTTTTCAGTTAAACTTACGTATGGAGGAAACCTAATCTGACCTCTGGCAGAGGTTTGCTCATGTGCTGAAACAAGGGATTTTAGCTCTCATATAAAAGAACTGGCTTTAACTGTCCATATTTCTTTGAGCTCTGAAAGTTATTATTGTGGATATTTGTGATTATACAAATAAAAGCACACTTTCATTTTTTTTCCTCACATCTTCAGAGGAAACGCACCATGATCTTTCTGTTCCTGTCTTCATTTATTGGTTAGGTTTGTAGCAAAAATCTGGTGTTTAACCGACAAGTTTTATTCCTCTGAAAACAACCCAAACATTGTATGCTGATTCCCACAGGTCTCTCTGTAGAGAGCAGAACTGGTACTGCAAACCATGCTGCAATCCAGGGCATTGGTGATAGCTCTGATTCTGCTCCTTAGCACCTCTCTCCCCGGTAAGTCTGAAAAGCTTTGCTGTTTGCCTGAGATGAAGCTCAGCTCTACAGGTTCTCACACACCGTGGAGCAGGACTGAAGCCCAATAATTCATTTGAAGACCATGAATACACAGTGCTTGGCAGCATGGAACAAGTCGGTAGAGACCTGGCATGAAAACCACCCATACTTGGTGCAAATACTCTGCCATGGAAAGTCTGTGACTTAGATACCCATGACTGGGTGAAGAGGTGCTGCTGAATGCTGTAGAGCAAATTCTGGGAGAGGTTTTGAATCTCAGAATTTCAAATCTCTTCCCCTGCACCTGGGGGAACACATCAGAGACACAAGTGACATGAGAAGCCTCATGGGGTTTTTGCCTTTTTTTCTCAGAAGTGCAGTCAAAGTCCATCTTCGAGAAAGACCGTCGTGACTTGCTGGCCATCCCTGAGACTATTGCATCTTACGTCTATGAAGCTGTGAACAAGGTGTCCCCTAAAGTCAGTCAGTTCTTGCTGGATACTGTCCAGAGTCCATCAGTTATTGCAGCCAGGTATGGAAAGTTTCTCCGTACTAACATTCCAATAGCCTGGTGTGAAAAGGGAGAAAGAGGTGTGGGAGAAAGAACAGATTAATCAAGTATCTTTATGGGGAGATCCAAGGGGAAATTAATCAGCGACCAAAGCCTGATGTACCAAGGGAGCGAGGTGCTGGAAGGTGGGGTGAGGTGATATGGTCTCCTGTGAAAGCACAAGCTGTTCCCAAGGAGGCACACTGTACATGCCAATGTTCACAGGGATGGCAGGCACTGCTCTTTATCCATGGGTAGTGAGGGAGGAGGCTGCTGGATGGTGGGGAATCAGCTCCTCTGGAAGGAGGGACTGAGTACTCAGTGTGCCAGGGTCACTTGATACAAATCACAGAACTGGCTCTAGCTGTGCGTATGTCTTGCTCAAGGAAGTTTACTCACAAAAGGAAAAGCATGATCATCCCAGAGACAGTTTCATGTAACTCATGGCACGCACGTACTGCCTATCCCTGTCTTCTGAGGAAAGCCCTTCTAGGACTGCCGAGGAGCTCTGCACTCTCAGTGCCAGGCAGTGTGGTAACTACAGCAGATGGGGATCACCCTCACATACTTTTGTGTCTTACCACATACTCTGTTGTCTCCTGCAGACAGAGAATCGCCAAAGAAGCAACTAAAGTCACTATAATGTTTGAACAGCTGATTGAAAAAATAAAGAACCTGTGGTACACAAGAGTCCTAGGCTATTAGCCAAATGAAGACAAGTCAGTGTTTGCTGATGTGAGTGTGTAACACCCTGCAGTGTCCTCTTTCCCCCTGCCCCTCCTACGGACCAAGATCAGTCAATAAGACAGAATCGATGCTCCTCTTAATGCCACTAGAGGGAACCCACCTTCACCAAAATATGGAAGGCATCTGCTGAAGGCGTCTGCTGAAGCCTCCCCGGAAAAAAATCAAGCGGCTGGGCATGGGGAAGGCAATATAGAGATTGTAGAGTTCTTCTGTAGCCAAATCTTGAAAATTAATTCCTCCTGAATGGCTTGGCCATTGCCCCTCTAATAAAAAAAAAATGTTGGTTGTTACACTTCCTTAAGTTTCTCGTTTGTATTGACCGTTATGGAATCCCACTCACCTTGGCATCCCATTCTGCTGAGAATGTAGCTGTGATTCACAAGAAGTTTTTGCAGGCAATGCTAACAAACCCTGAGTGTTCAGGCACTTTTAACTAAGCTCAGATTCTTCTTGGGTGGAGGAGGCACTACCTGAGCATCTTTCAGAGTAGCCACAATTGGTTGTGCAACTGATTGTGCTCCTTGGTTAGGTAGGAAGCAAGTCGGTGCACCTGTATCACCTGCCTGAAAATTTCAGATAATTTGGGAAAACAAGTGCTGGTAAATTGAACTGTCCATCAACCTGAGCAGGACTTTGGAACTGTGTTTCATTGGCCAGCCAGAGAGGCTACGGAATGAGCTTTTCCAAAGGAGAAATGAGTGGAAAATTTCTCACTATCTTGACCAGTTTATGAGGGGGACACCTATGCCCAGCACTGTGTATGAAGACCTGGCAGGTCCTCACAGTCCTGTGTAACTGCATCAGCTCAGATGCCCACACTGGACAAAGAAATCCATCTACTTTCTCATTAAGCAAGCAGAAGAAAGTAGACATTTTTTCTGAAATCACAGTGAGATACTGTGGCAGAGGCTAAAGCAAGTCCATTATTTTGTTGTTTTATTTTGTTTCTTTAATTATCAGTCAGATCAGCCATAAGCTTGCACTTAACCACTTGCCTGGAATAAACTCCCCTCATTTTCCATTTTCTTTGTCCCAGCAGCAGCAGCTCCTTGTTACCACGTGCAGTCACAATGAAATCAGTGTCCCCATGCAGAGCAGCAAGTTCTTCCATCTCTGGTGGCTTCCCCACTTCTGCAGAGCTGTTTTGCAGGTTTATCCATTGCTGCTTGTTTTCCTTGGACAGTCTGTGCTTCT
Organism: Melanocharis versteri; assembly: GCA_013397845.1. Lineage (NCBI taxonomy): Eukaryota > Metazoa > Chordata > Aves > Passeriformes > Melanocharitidae > Melanocharis > Melanocharis versteri. Next base: position 228,300 of record VZTG01006988.1, read on the forward strand.
CATATGTATTATCTAAATGGACTGGTGTTTAGGAGGAGATTTAGAAAAGCAGAAGTTTTGGCTGATAAGAACATTTAGAACATTTACCACATGAAAAAGCCAGGAGCTTTAGCTCTTTTGCTACAGGGATGATTTCCTTCCTGCTTGTTTTGCAGTGTCTGTTCAATCTTTCCCCCTCCCCCCCCCGCCCCCTCAAATGCAACACTTATAAGGAGAAACCCTGCAACTTAAACCCCCTCTTACCTCAGGGAATAATTCAGCATTCTGAATTTTCTCAGAACAGAGACTGTTCTTCTGGCATTTCAAAAGTATTTCTTTCTGGAAAAGTCCTGAGTCATATGAAAGAGCCTGAATGTTCCCTTAAGAATTTGGTGTCCTGGAATTCGGTGCTTCAGCCTTTTCAATGTACTTGTATGCACTGCCAAAAAGAGTAGGAAAAAGTTTGGAAAGTATAGAGGTCCTCATGTTGCATTTTGAGCCTGTTGTGTGACTTCACCAATGCAACCCAGTGGCATTTCTGTATTGCATCACTGCACAGCTGGAGCAGCACAATAGCTGGTATGAATGCTGTGCTAAAACTTAACAAAGTTGACATTTTGTTAAGTGCACTTAAATATATCCTTTTGCCTCTTTAAAATGTAACCTCCAGAAAATCCAAGCCAGCTGAATCCTGATTAGCACTTTGATGCCTGATTTTAGCAAATGGGCAAAACAGAATCAGACCGTAGATCTCTGTGTTTGTTTGTACTCAATCTCCTGATCATGTAGTCAATTATCTATGCATTTTTACACTTGATAAAAGTAAGCAGAAAACCTTCTAGGTAGTTAATCTCTTGTACAATCTACAATGTGGGGCAACCTATGAAGAGCAAAGCAGACAACCTTCCACTGCCACTTCTGCCCCTGATGTTACTGGCATCCTTCAAGACAAAAATTAGCGGCTGAGACAGCATGCAGGCTGGGATTGGGTAGGGGAAAAAAACCCTTTTTATCCCAAAAAGAATCCTGGGGCAAATTCATGGGACACATCATGCAAGGGCCATGTATTTTATATCTCAATGTTAAAATATTTCGTATCTACCTTCAATTTTCAGTTGGAATAAACAGATTAATCTGTAATTTCTTTTTAAAATATGTGTAGAAATCACTTCCCAAGTGATGTCTGTTGCAGAGTTCACTGAGTGCTTCGAGATTCTTGGAGAGGCTTTGTAAGTGAAGCATTCATTTCAGTGAGATTCATGTCACAGAAACTTTCTTTTTGAGTAATTACTATTCACTTCACAGCTTTGGAAAAGCTTGTGGTGTAAGAGGTTCAACTGAGTCTATTAAAATGAAATCGTAAGAAATTTCTGGTTTCTGTTGTTTCTGACATGGGGGAATAACCCCTCGTGTGCTCATGATTTCTGCAGAAAACACCCTTTCTTGAAAAGTATTTATTATGGTGGATACTCAACACCATTTTCAGCGGCTCAGAGTGTTGATGGCTTTTACACTTCCTAGCTCCTAACACTTGGAAAAATCACTCATTGACGCTAAGGGAACGCACGCCTCGGGCTCTGTGCTGCTTTGAGCAGTGGTTGCTGCCCTTGCCGACGAACAACCCGAGTCCTCCAGCGGCAATAAGTCCAGCGCAGGGTGTTTGAGAAGACAAGGACTGGGAAAAGTCATGTAAAATGTTTGAAACTTATGGCTGGTACTCACACCTACACTCACGCAGACATTCTGCCTCGGGGTACCGCACTTTGTGTCGGCTGGTGAGGGCTGTGCGGGCAGGCACAGCCAGGGGAGGGAGCAGGCCGAGGCGCTGGACGCGCCCTGAGGCGCGGAGCTGACCCGGCCATCGCTCTGGTGGGTACGTGAAGTCAGTGAGGAAACAAAGGCACAGGGATGCAGCGGGGGCTGCGGGGCAGCGCTCGCTCCGGAGCGGGGCCCCGGGAGCCTTGCGTGCCGGGCGGGCGGCCGGGATCAGTCGGCGCCGGCTCCCTTTCGCTCCCCGCCCGCGGTGCCGGCCGCAGGGCGCGCGCTGACTCAGAGCGGCACCGGCGCCGCCGCCGCTTCGCACGCGATGTCGCCGTGTCCCCTCATCCCCCACATCCTCCCGGCGGCCGCACGGGGAGGGCAGGCGCGCTCGGGCGCCGGGAGCTGCCTGCGAAGGACAAGGGGTCCCCAGCCCAGCAGGGGATGCTCGGGGAGGCGGGAGTCGGGCAGGAGCGGCTGGAGGAAGGGAGGAGCAGTTTTATCGCCATAATCCCACTCTTTGGCGCGGCTGGGGCAGGGAAATTGCTCCCTGCTGGCCGCCTGACCCCCTGGAACGGGAAGCGTGTTTCGGCATGGGCTGGGTTGGGGTTGAGAGGCTGCAGCTGGGCCGGCGTTGGGTAGGGAGGGTTTGAATGTTGTTCTTGTAGTACACAGACAGTTTTTCGCATGTGTTTGCTCGCTTACCTGCGTGCTAACTAGAGAGGTGGGGGCTCCTTTCGTCTGGGTGTGTAGTGACCACGCTGGGCTTTGCAGACCCAGTTTTTTGGTGGGGAGAAAGGGTGTGCCGAGTTAGATAATTCCATGTTGCAGATTTCGTTACGTTTAGATCTAGGGGTGATAGGCGACTAGGCCACTTTCTCAAAGTGTTTCTTCGTGGAATGTTTCTGAAAGAGTTTCTGGGTTTGCTATTCAAAAACCTAGCAAATTGCAGCACAAGTCCACGCTAACTGTTTTGACAGTAGCTGTGATAAAACTGCTTTATTAAAGTTTCCCAGTGCCATGCCATGGCAGCGTTCAGATGTGCATCACAGCATCAGGTACCGCCCGAGTCTCGTGGGAGATGCACTAACCTGCTCACTGCCATGGCGGGAGAGTATCTGGAAATGGTTCAAAGAACATTTGCTATCAACCCCGAGTTGCACGGATTACTGAAGATCTTAGCAGAAGAAATATTTACAAGTACAGCTGCTATACATGTCAGTGAAGAGCAGAGATTGTTTATATTCACAGCTTCCTATCTCCAGGTCTACAGTAGCATCTCTGTTAAATGGGTTCAGGTGTTGGGTTTGGGGCTGTTTTATTCCCAGTTCACTTGAGAGACAAAAACCCCAGATGCGAGGGAAAATGTGTAACTGACCCCGTGTTTGAAAAGAAGTGGATTAAGTTCCCTGCTTAGAAAAAATACTTCAAGATTGTTATTTTTTCTTAATTGTAACATTTTCTCTTCTTTCCAAAGGCCTCATTGTCTCTTGCATTTCTCTAGGGTGCCTGATGTTAAAAGTCCTGCCGGTGAAGGATTGCTCCCTCTGGAGTGGAGCACAGACCCTCCCAGGTAACGTTCCCTTCAGCAGCGGCTTCCAAATGCCTTGCCCAGATCGGCTTTAACACTTGGGGAGCACAGAACTGTAAAACAGCCAGCGTGGCTGTGTGACCTGCAGGAGTAATCTGTTCGCAGTGGTGGTCAATTAAATCCAAAGTTTTCTTGTTTTGGTTTTGGTTTTTTTTTTTTTTTTAGGGAAGGAAACCCACATAAATCAAACCTTATTAATGGCCATAGGCTGTTTTGTCCTTAGTTTGGTGCTGCCTTTTGTCAGTTAAACTGCCACTGTGGGTGTTGGCAAATTCAGCCTTTTAGGTCTCCCGTATTTCTGAGCTGCTTTGCTCAGCATGAAAGTGGGAAGTCTCCTATTTCTTCTTTTTGGGTGGCAAAAATAGTTGGAGCTACATACAATTATTTTAGCAATTTAAGTAACTAATTGAGCCTTTTCTGGTCAGGAAAAGGCTTGTGGTTTTTAAATTTCAAATGAGCTTTGATTATTCTAATGATAAGGCTGACTTGATAGAAGTCCTATTTTGTAAAAGTAATTGGTAGATTTTGCTGGAGGGAGAAAATGATAATTTTATTTGGAGTTACCCATTTTTCCAAATAGTACTTTGATACCCCAGAAAATATAAAGATCTATTCTATAAAATCAACATACATACACATGACATGTAATACTTTACTATTTATTGAGAAGCAATGCTTCATCCAAAACGGTCATTAATCTGATTAACTGTGTTTCTAAAAACATCCTTTGTTCATATAAACTCCACCCTTCTTCTTTGGACTTCTTAATAGCAGTTAGGTTTAAAAATTTTCCACTTCAATTGTAAGCGCCTTTTGCTCCATCATATATTATTGTGGAGGGTTCACTGGGTGGGTGAAGGAGAGAGGAAGACAAATATTTCTCTGTTGAATTGACTCATCATAGGTCAGTAATTTTTGCCACCTCACTTGCAGTGCTAGAAATATGGTGCCGCCAATTGTCATCTGTAAACCTAGAGAAAAATTCTTGTATCAAAAGACAAAAGACAAGAACAGTAGGGACCGTTATAAGTTTTTTGGGCAGCTCATTGGCAGCTTTCCACCATAGAGGGCTGGTAGGTAATGCAGATGTTGCTTACTCATGTCATAACACATAAAATCAAAATATGGAGCATGAATGCAGAAAGTACTTCAGCTCTTGACATGCATTTGCTCCCACAGGGTACCAGGGTTTATGACTGACTCCCTGATGAAGCAAATCGCAGAACTGACTTAAATAACTGAGTAAATAAAAAACCTGGTTTTGAAGCACCTAAATGGGTATGTGGGAGCACGTCTGTTCCCTGAGTGGACTGACTATGTGTGATGCTAATAGGTGGTTATATCCTCAAAACCCTTCAGCTTTCCTTTTAAAGGAATGTTTGTTCCAAGGAAAGCGTGTGGTTAAAGGCTAAACCTACCGGTTCAAAAGCAAGTAAAAGGAACCTCTGAATAGACTTGCATGGCATCTCATGATTTTCAGTGAATTTTATGACTTCTGAGGATAAAGGATGGCTGCCTACCCTTATGGGTTTTGACAGATATATGTGAAAAATAATCTGTTATGTGTTTGCTCTTAGTGAACCAGATGATTGCCTGCAGTCTTCTCCAGCTGTGCTGGTAATGCCACTTGTTAGAGCAATGAGTCAGAATACAGGCTTGATTTTTTCGGATAAAAAGGAAGAAGATGCATGTCACTGCTTGTCCTCTCCATGAACATGACACACCCTATGTCAAACCCCAGTAGTTATCCTACAGCTGCTAGCAGACGCCTCAGCAGCTGTGTTTTTACACTGCACTTTATCCTGTCCTTACAGCCACAGGAGAAGAGCAGGGCACACAGATGCCTAAAGCAGAGAACACAGATGCCTAAATCACCGTGACCTTGCCCTACGCTTTATCCAAGTTGCTGAAAGGCACTTTAAGGAAGGTGCAGCCAGCAGTGTCAGGAAACCTAGTCCAGCAGCACAGCTGGGAGCACCTATTTGGATGGCTTCTCTCTCCATGTGAGGACATAGAATTATGAGCTCCATGGGTCTTCAGAGCTTTTGGAGAGGAATCATTAGCATGAATTCTAAGAGACACACTAATCCAGCTGGGTTAAATACTGCGTAGGTAGTCTGTGAGTTAGGCTTTTGGTCTTCTCAGTCAGCCAAACCCCAGCTCTCTTGAAGTTAGTCATATAAAATTCCAGTTGATTTTCAACAAAACCAGCAGTTTCCATACTGACTTTAATTAGTATTTATTTGGACGACAGTGGAAATAAGGACCTATAAGAATCATTAGTCTAGTTGCACAAGTACTTAAAAATTAGAAGAGTAGGAGTGTTACCTCTCCTTTATGAATCAGCAGGGGTTTCAGATATTTTTAATAGCCTCAGGAAGGCTGCAGCCTCTTAAGTGGCTGTGCAAAAGTGTGTGTCACAGCACCATCAATGCAGTTGCCAAAACGTGAGTCATGGAAGCCAGGGGATTATAGGGGTTGTTCAAGGTTTACTCTCTTCTCTAGCTAGATCAAGTCTTTTTTCCATGCAGCAGCTCTTCTCTGAAATGTTCTCTCATCAAGTGCTAGCTTAGCTTCTCATGGGCACCTTGTTTGAGCTTGGATTTCATATCCACCATATACTCTTTGTTCTACTCCTGAAAAAGGCAGGGAAAAGTGCTTTTCAGGTCTCCCTGGAAGGGAGGTTTTTATTCTCTTGATTTTTCCAAAGCCGCCTTCTGTCTTCTGGTGAGGTATCTGAAAAAGTTTTTCAATTACTTGAGTGTGTTCCTAAGTGGTCAGAAATACCATGTTCTTTGGCTACATTTCATAATATCTGACACCTTATCTAGAGCTGAGGTTTTGAGCATGCTACTGCACTTTTCAGTGCATTTGTTGCCCTCTCTTTGCTTCTCAGCACCTCTCTATCCATAGTGTCTTGGCTGTTTACGAGGAGAGCAGAAGTTTATGTAAATATATGTGTTTCTTGAAAGGTGCCAAGCTTCTACTCTTGCTTGCAACACTTTTTAGGTGGTGTGATTGCACCCATGGTGGGTAACTCCCACAGGTTTAAACATACGCAAAACCAAATATGCACCTCTCTCTTTAATGTTTTTTTTTTTTTAATCTTCTTGTTTGTAATGGTTTGCATGTTTTCTCTGTGTGAGGCATGGGTAGAGTTTCTGTGGTTCCCAGAGGAGGGGGGAAGAGGAGTGGGTGACAGGAAATGGGGGTTGTAGTCAAGCAGTTGTTCAGGCAGTGCATAGAGTGAAGTCATGTGAGTGGTCAAGTCAGGTGCATGGTACTATATATGGCGAACATTTGTGCTGTATTTATTTATACATGGAGTTTCTCAGTGCGAAAGCTGCTCTTTGCATTTAAAGTCTGACTTTTTGGATATTTTGTGTAATAGTTTTAAAGCTAGACTGAAAATTTGGATGGATTTAAAAACCACTGACCAAGTTTCATTCTCTGAGCAGATGCCACACAGTTTCAGTGTTGGGTTTTCTTTGCCTCAAATTGAGGGTTAAAGAAAGGGCATCCTTTGAGAAACAGCTGTTCTTTTATATTCATATTAACTAGGTTTATCATTGTAGAAAGAAAGAGAGCATCAGATTCTGGGAACTCCATTTCACAGTAAAAGACAGAGGGGTTTTTTTTTTCCAGAATTGACTAGTAATTTTTGGATGCATCCAGTTATTTCCTGATATTATTGAATCCACTTCACTTTTGAAGGATCTACTGCTTAGAAAGTGAGCATTCACCTTTTCTGGATATCGGTGCTTTGCAAAGGGTCTGAAGCTAATACAAACAAAAGCCTCTGAATTCACCTTGTGGGAAGCATTTCCTTTGAGATAGGATTCTCACCTTACCTTCCCTGTGACCTGCTCTAGTCCCCAAAGCAGCAAAATGCAGTCCAAATTTCAAGAGAAACATTTGTCTTTTCTTTTTTGAGATCTGTTGCTGAGATGGCTCTTGTAAAATCCTATGTACTCCAGAAAATGTGAGAAGTAAACAGCAGAGGATGTATGTTTATTTATTAGACTTAGTGGGAGATTCTGACTAAGATTGTGGTCTCTTACTAATAATGAAACTGTTTTGAAGTTTGAAAATATGTATTTTGGTCACAATGCATTATTTAGCTGATTGATATTGAAAATGTGTGCTCTCAAACTGTAACAAATGGCCTTAATTTCCAAAGCTGCTGCAATCTGTTACAGAAACATAGGTGAGGTGAACTGGGGAAAAAACCCCTATGTTTCAACTCACGTTTCTTTGTATAAAAAAAAGTATCAACACAAGCAGGCTGGCCTTTGGTAGGAGTTTTTTACCAGCTCAGAGGTGGAAGACTGCCTTTCTTCTTGAAGGCTGTTGGTTTCCAATCCACTTGTCTTCTCATCTCCCATATTTTGCATTCTTTTACTTCATTATGAACTCAGGTCTTAGCTGCCCAGATGTTCGGGGCCAAATCCCCTCTGTCATTTAGTGAGACTGGAGTATTCCAAAACCTCCTGTCACTTGCAGCAAGAGCCCAGCAGCATGCTGGGGTCTGGAAAATGAGCAGCTGCTTGGGTTGTTATTGAGACATAGCGCACACTAATAGAGAGCACACAGAGGCTTTGTGGTATAATATTAAAATATTAGATGAGATAACATGGGCCCTTTCTGGTTTTCTAGGGGTTCCTACCCACCTCTGTGTGTGGCATTTGGTAGCACTGTAATTACTTCTGAGACCATCTAATGCATCGCCAGTGCATGTTTCCATCAGTTGTGGATTTAGGTAGCTCTTTCTTTGTTCCTATTCATGAACTGATCTCCCTCTCTCTGCCAATATGCAGAATGCTGGCATATTTGGTAAACAGCCTGAGGTGATGGATTTTCCATTGCAGGATTGTGGGCTCTGCTTTCTGTTCTTCACTTGCCGTGAAATGTGCTCCTTAACTGGGTGAAGCCTTTTAAGCAGGAGAAGAGCTGTAGAATCATGTAGATGGGGAAAGACCTCTAAGAGCATTGAGTCCAAGTGTTCCAGTTAGAAATTTTGGGACGCGTAATGATTTGCGCTCACAGCTTGCAAATCCACTCACGAGTTCCTGCTGACTTCACGAATGTAAGTGATGCTACAGGGATAACAAATTAGTATTCCAGTAGTAACAGTGAGACTTTCAGGAGTATGTGTGAGTGTCCCCACCCAAGAGCTGACATCTCTTTGTACAGTATGCCCTGCACGCACCTGAGAAGAAAACCTCAACCTTCTTTCGTCAACGACCTTACTGTTCCTGTGTAGCAGTCAACAAATGTATCATTGCGACATCTTTGAAAGGTCAGGAAATACTCTTTTTGTAGTTCACCCTATTAGAAACCTGAGGCACAGATAAGCTGTGAGGGGCTTTTCATCCCACCAGTCTGAAGGAGCCAGGACGAGAAGCTGCAGATGAAATCCGGATGCATCTAAGTCAGTGGAAGTTTTCCTCCTGGCTTCCAAGAGCCAATCTTCACTGCAGTACTTGTGTAGGGTCAGTCCTCACAGTGACTACACCACTTTTCTTGTTTTGAGGGTAGCAAGTTTGCCCTGCTTATTCTGGGTCTGAAGCTGTTCCCTATGTGACGTTCTCCTCAGTCCTCTGCAACTCCAAGTTCCATTAAGCCGTGGTGCAGTTGTCAGCACATCTGCTGCTGAAATTAAGGTTGCAAAAATTCTTTGCCTATTTAAGCAAGCATCAGGTCTGGATACAGTTTTCCTTCGTATTGACATGAAATACTTTATTTCTGAATAATGCCGATTCATTCAAGCCAAAATGGAGACAAAGATGCATCTAACAGGATCCTGATTTATATCAAGAAGCAAAGGCACTTCAACTTTGATTGTGCACACCTCAGGGAAGTGCACTAACCTCTAGATTATTGGGGGTGGTACTGGTGGTGTAGTTGTTTTCATTTAAAACCCTCAAAAGGTCTTGATTTAATTCCAAGGCAATATAAAGGCATCTCTGAAATAATGAAAAGGTTTGTGGAATGGGCAGATGAATGTTCCCATCCAGACTCACTGACAGATTTTCTAGCAATGCTTTGCTACTTTTTCACGACAATGAAAGCAGAAGTTAGATTACAAAAAGCCAAACCGTATTTCTTAGCTGCAGTCATACTGGATTTATTTTAAAATAATAAATGTTGTGGGGGAAAAAAGCCCAACCAAACTACTTGCCAAGGTCTTTGGCAGGTGTCATATCAGAATTACGCTATTTCCATTTTACATAGCAAACCAATTTACTGTCATTAAATTGTTTTAACATAGATAAAATAGGCATCCTGTTACATTACTCAAGTCTACCACATTAAATACTTTCAATCACAATAATTTTGGTATCATCTTAAGATATGTTAGTGCCAACAAACAAATAATAAATGTTAACATGGAATAGTAAAAGTTCCTGAAGTAAAGCTGTTCAAGCATAGGTTGTCTTTTCTTAAAAAAAAAAAAAAAAAGATTGAAAATAATGTTTACCATTTCATGAAAATGTCAAATGACCTGCAGTTCACAAGAAAATAAGGTACACTCTTTTGGATGAAAGTCTGAAAGAATCTGGCGAGTTTTCCTTTCTTGAATTAGTTGCCTCTTGTATATTTTATTTCTTAGCTCCCATGGAGCATTTGCTGTGCCATTTATACATGAATCTCTTCAAGCCTGGCAATATTTATCAAGTTTATTTGTTATTTTCCAGAAACTAAAGCTTTAGGCATGAGATCTTGGTGGAGTTTCATAGCAATTTTTTCCAATTTGATCTGTTATTTTGAAGTATTTAAAAAAAAAAAAGAAAGAAAGAAAGAAACCAACAGCCCTAACTAGAATTATTTAAAGTCTTGTAGATTGGACATATTCCAAAGTACTGTAATGCTTTGGGCAGGGATTGAGGAAATAATAAGTCTGACTTACTGATTTTTTCTCTAATAAAAATCATATCTTAGATGAAATGCAAATCTTAGGCTTATTTTTCTGAAAGAAAAAGTCTCATACATTTGTAAAGGTAGAAAGAAGCTAAGAGATTGAGAAGAGAGAGCAGTTTTTGAGGGTCACTGCAAATAAACTGAAAACATTTTTAACTCTAAAATTGGAACTGACACTGGTCTCAAACACTGGCAGGTCTGGGAACAGTTGATGCAAACAGTTCAATACAAAATGCAAATACCAGGATTTATTTGTAACACTCAAAATAGTTACTCCCATTTACAGATGTTTAGAAAATACAGAGGTGTGAAAGGAAAAGCCACAGTGAATGTACACACGCTGCAGTTACATTGGAGGGACCACTTCCATCATCCAGTCTGCAGGGTTTTTATCCGTGCTGTCCAGACAGCAGTCAGGACTTCAGGCTTTGCTCATTTCTATTTTTCATGAGCTATGTTAGCTGATACAGCTGTCTTCCCTTTGAAGCCTTTTAGCAGGTTTGCAGGTGTGTAACTGTTCACTCTAGAACTCATTGTGTCCTTTTTCCTTAGTAGAAGGCAGTGACTCTTTAGTTCTGACCCCAGCAGTCAGAAATTGTGTCAGGTCCTCAAAAAAGTCTTAAAAAGCACAAGAGTGCTTTTCTTGGTCTTCGTTTCTTTAAGAGAAAAGTTAAATGCAAGGTTTTGCTTGTCGCCTGATTTCTCTGCCTTCAAGTTCTGTTTTATCTGAAATCTGAGGGGCTAAACACTTTATTATTACGATTAAAACTAAATATTTAATGCTGCAATAAGAAGCTGAGACTTAAAATGCACAAGACTCAAGTTAGGAGAAGTGGTAACACACAAATTCATTAAAATATTGGAATTCTAAGTTCAGAAAACCTCCAAAAACCCAGAATTGATCAGGTTGGTTTGAGGACATTGTGAATTATTTGTGGGCAAGCTAGGAAACAAAAAGAAACACTCGGGTTGCTTTTCTTGCGCAGAATAAAAACCTACATACGTGTAAGTTCAAAGCTTGTCTCGGAGAGACCTTGACTGAATCACCTGGTTCTTTTCTGTCGTTTGTAGCACTTGTACTGGGGTTCCAGCATAAGCATTTGTAGCTATTTCTTGGTATGATGGTTTCACATTTACACCATGCATTGTCACAGCAATCATTGTGAAGTAATTCTATGGTTAAGGTTTCCTATTCCACCCATCTGCATTTAAAAGGAAGCAGCATCCCTCCCACCTGAAGTGCTGGCTGCATTACACTTGCACCTGCCTCTGTTGCTCGTTCCTCTTTTTCTTTTCCTGCCGTCTTTGGGGGAAGAAGTTCCTTTCTCCTCAGTCCCAGCTCCCAGTCAGAGGGACACGGAGCGCTTCCTCTTCCTGGTGGCATACTCCCCTGCCACAAAATTGGAATGGCTCAGGTGGGTGTCCAGGGTGTCAGAGCTGTTGCTGCTGATTTTCACCCGTGGGCACAGGCACTGGAGCATGGCTCTGCGGATGTAGTTGTCGAAGCAAAAGTAAATGAAAGGATTGGCACAGCTATTGGCAAAAGCAAAAGGGCTGCTCACCTTTATGCCCAGCTGGGCAACCGTGCCAGAAAAACAGTCGGGCTGCTTTAGCAGTCGCAAAAGGATGGCCATAAGCTTGAAAAGATTGTAAGGAACCCAAGAGACAACAAAGGCTGCCACTACAATGAAGACGATCTTGATGGATTTTCTCAGTTTCTTATCATGTTTCCCAGCATTCTGATAGTGTACGCAGAGTCTCTTGGTGATGGAGCAGTAAAAGGTTAAGATACTCAACAGCGGGAAGAAGAAGGCCACAATTAAAAGTATCAGTGACATGATCTGTTTGACTTCTGTCACGGCTTTGTCTGTGCAGTAAGTCTTTCCAGATTGCTTCTTCAGTTCTCTGGACAAAAGCGTTGGCATCCCTAAGCAGCAGGATGACAACCAGACACAGATGCAGAGCGCTCTGGAATAGGATCTTGTCCTGATGCGTCGCGCGATAGAGGGGTGCATGATAGCGAGGTAGCGGTCAGCGCTCATGCAGGTGAGCAGCAGGATGCTGCAGTACATGTTGACTGAGATGACATAGGAACTGGCTTTACAGAGGAAAGATCCTACCCTCCAGCTCTCGTCCGACACCTCCATGTCCACCCAGAACGGCAGCGTGATGAGGAAGATGAAGTCAGATGCAGCGAGGTTGATGATAAAGATATCGATCAGCCTCTGGACCCGTTGCTTGAAGACCAAGGCTGCTATCAGGACTGAGTTGCCAACAATGCCCACCAGGAACACGGCACTGTAAAGGATAGGGAGGAAAGTAGACATGTGTTGCAGGTGCTGGTACTGGCACTGGTCATCGTAGTAGTAGTCGTAGTTGAAGGTGACTGTAGCCAGGGATGACAGCAGGGGTAGTTCCATTTCTGGCCCAGCTGTCCTCATCCTCTCTCTGAGGGAGGCTCTGAGCTTCCCCTACCCTTCCCTTCTAGGTCTTCTTTAAACACATTTTGTCAGTGAGCGGGGAAGAGGGGGAGAGCGGGGGGAGGAGAACGTGGTTTTGTGGGGAGGTACTTTGTGTACTTCGAACCAACTGCAGAGGCAACGAACAAGCAACAAGAATATCTGATTAGATACCCTGCCTTCAGAATAAATGCATGTGGCTATTTTAAAAATCAGGTTTAATTTTACTGATTCTATCTCCATTTTGCATTTTCCGGCTTCAGGTTTTGCTTTTCTTTCAGGTGGAGGGAAGGTAGTTTTTGAGATTCTGAACTTTATTTTTTAGGAAAGTATACTGGTAGTTTGAAGAAATTGGAGGTTGTACCAGCTCACAAGAAGCCCCAGAACAGTGAATTCAGGTGCCCCAACCTTCATCTATATTCAAAACATTTTGTATAAATTGCTTGATGGGGCAAGTTTGACTTTTCTGAGGCTTGGAGATTTTTACTTTACTTGTTGTTTCCTGTTTGAAAATAATTCTCTTATTTAAATATATATAGGGAGAAACATTTAAAACTACGGTATCCATTCTGCCCTGTAGTTGGTTGTTCTTTATCAGTCCCAGGTTCTTGGCTGCCCTGACAGTGCCCCCTCCTGCCCTGCAGCCCCACCAATTCCCCTAGATCTGGACTCTCTGAACCGAACTTTAGGAATGTATTAGAAACTTTGAGAACAGTTTTCCAGTGTGTCGTATATTCTTCTGCCATTTGAAACTTGACTTGATGGTCCCATCCTCCCCCACAGGCTTCCTTATCATTCACAGCCCTGGACTCCAGAGCAGTGGTTTGTTCCTTCTCCTTCTGGCTGCACAGCCTGCATGGCTCTTGAGCTGTTCTTACATACATTCTCTAACACTCATTTCTCTTAACGAGCTCTGATTTCCTTCATCTTTCATTCGCAGTATCAGTATTGCTCCAGCCTTGACTTACCTTACAGACAGCCCTTTCAGGGTTGCATAAATCAAATGGAAAGTCTCATTTTCAAAACTACTGAATTCGTTACAGCTTTGTCAGTGCATACCGATTTGAAACCTGCAGTATTGGTCTTCATCATCCTTCCTCTCTTCTAAAAATAAATGCATTTTCTCCTTCCTCTCCCTCCCACCAGCATGTTCACAGACCAGGCGCACCTCCAGGATTCTCAAAGCTTTGAGGAAATCGCCTCCTGGTGTGTGCTCCATCCCTGGGCAGACAGATTGCACCTGTATGTGTCTCCGCATACAAAGAACAACTCCAAATTGCATGCACAGCGAGTTAGTCCCTCCAGTGCACTCTGGATGCATTCAGATTCCCTCTCCCAGTACTCAGGTTATGTGCTCCTGTGCAGCAGGTGCCTTGTAGGCTTCCAGGCACCTGCAAAAGCAGCCCGCTCCCTGCCATCTCAAAGTGGATGTAAGCGTTCACCCTAGAAATCACTGTGTCCTCTTCTAAGTAGGAGGCAGTGACTCTGTTTAGGTAGTTCACTCATGAGTCAGAGTAAAAAAACCTTCCATAGATTTGTAAAATGCCTCATTGTTATTCTAGGAGTAATCTCCTGCACCAGATTGCCTAAAAGACAATTTTTATTTTCAATGAAATGTAAAAGTCTCTTCTGTGGTGATTAAAGTGAGTAAGTACTGTTGCTGCAAGTCTTTTTCTTTATGAGAGACTTGCCAGTGGTCAGTTACAGTATGGATTTGTGTGACAGCTTATTTCTTCCCTGGGAAAGCTGGGAGAAGGAAGCACAGAACCAAACTCCTAAAACCCTTAAAATCAGGTTGTGTTGAGGACATTGCAATTTGCGTGCAAGAGACATCAAGTGTAAATCTGCAAGAAAACACAGGCTAAAAATCATCCTCTCACCATCTGAAGAGTACAAAGAATATACTGAGTTTTCAGCCAAGACTTGTGTAAAAGTGCCCAAGTAGCTTGCACTTTACAAAACCGGTGTTTGATGAATCCAGTGCAGAGGTGAATTTTGTGCTGTCTTTGCTTATTGCTGCTTCAAGGAGTGTGTTTCAGTTTTTTTCTTCTGAGAAGCACTGGGAAATAGAGGCATTCTCTTTCCATCAGTACTAGAGCAGGAGACCAGCTGAACCTTACAGCCAATTCTACAATAGTTCTTCCTCTCTTGCAAAGGTGGACCTATGTGTTATTTTACTCTGCAGTTAGAAAATAACAGCTTACAAGCAGTTACAAGCTTTAGAAATCAGACATAAATGTCTCTCCCCTCTATCTCGTGTTACTTCATACTCCTTGAAATTCACTCCTTCCCTCTCCATCTCAGAGCAAACAAAAAAGTGAGTAACTTTAAAAAGCTTAAAGGCATGATAAAGATAAGTTTATGTCTGTGTATTCCTGTGTTCGTGGTTCCTCACTGTTGTCTCCCGTAAGTTTAATAGCCTTACTCACTAAAATAAAAAATTAAATAGTAAACCTTTTCCAACAGGGACCAACTCTGCTCTACTGAATTTTCTCTGTATTTCTTGAACGCTCTGAATGGACTTAGGGATGTCACTCCATGTTGCCATATTCCACATGTGACACTTCCTTATCAGGGCAGAAGATTTGCAAATATAATCTAAAGCATTGTCCTGAATAATAAAGTGATCTGTAATTATCTGGAACAGCAGCAGGCGTATTTGTCAGTATTTTGGGGTGTTTTTGTGTGATAGTGATTCACTTAGGGCATCATGTAGGGTCTTACTCTTCCTAGAGCTCTCTTCCGTAAGACAGAGCCAAGCTATCAAAAATACTGAGTACATGGAAATTCCCCTCATAACACTCCTGCATAAATATCCCAGAAAGATCAGGAGGACAGACTCCATCCTCTCCTCATCCTACTCCTATATTTCCACAGCATTTTCCTCCTCCCAGATACACGTAAACTCTCCTCCCCAAAAACATTCTCTGCTGAAGCAACCAGCTACTGCTTTGGCTCAGGTGCATGTTCTTCCATTTGGGATACCCATCTTTTCCAGCCCTGGACGCAGCTCTGAAAAAATGAAGCTTCTGGGTGCTGAGTAGTTTTGAACCTGAGAATGAACTTAACTTTTGTAACCAGACACCCAGAGCAGCTACTTGCGATGGTGGTCCCACACTTGGCCAATTCTGCTTTAAATTGTGTGTTTCTCTGATGGTCCTGCCTCTCTCAAATGCACCCGTGAGACCTGTCAGGTCAGCGTTTGCACCATTCCTTAAACCTTCCTCCTGGGAAATGTGAGGTGTTTCCAAGAGCAGCAAGGGAAAAGCTTTCATGTCTTTGTTCACGGTTCTGTACTGCCTGTAATACATGTATTATGGTAGGCAGTCACGTAATTTGTGGGAAAAAATATCTGCACCAGAAGCAAGCAGTGCTGCTGATTTTGCTTGTTACACACACCACCTCCCCCTTACAAATTTCTGCTATTGAAGCATTTAAGATAGCACGGTGTTGGTTTGGTTTTTGTTGTTTTTGGGTTTTTTTGGTTTTGGTTTCTTTTTTTTTGTTGTTTTTTTTTGGTTTGTTTTACAGCCTCTGTTTTACTGATAGCTTAAATATCGTTTTATTCCAGCTTGTACCTGCCCTTTTATATAAGTACAGGCATCTAGATAAAATAAACTGCATATCTGTAAATTATTAATAGTGATAAATGCTGAAAAGGACAGAGGTTCATTTGGCTGTAAAATAAAGTGTGGTAGTTTCTGAATGATTTTACTTAAAAAACATGGAAGAAACAGATTTGCAGACCTAATTTAAAAAGAAAAAAATCAAAAAACCCACACTAAATTGGCTGAAACTGCCCTACTATGCTATGGCTAGTTGAGGGCAGGCTCAGAGGTAACCACATGACTGCTAACTAATGGAAGTTTCATCCCTCAACCAAGAGGAAAGAGCAGAACCTATTCAGGTAAAATTCTGGGCACTGAGATAATGCATCAGGATAGTTTCCTAATGCATCATGAAATAGTTTCCTGCTGAGAGCAGTGGTCTACAAAATGCAGTGCAGGAAGAAAATATTTTTGTACATTTAATTTTTAAATATTGATTATTGTTTATTGCCATTTATCTCATCCTTTTTTTAATTAGTATTTTTGTGTACGTTTTATAATGTCCATTATATATTGGTACTGTAGTACATGTGTACAATTCTAGAAAAATATTCACATTTAATAGGAGTGCCTGCTCACAAAGTTTTTACTGACGAGGTACATGATAAAAAGGTTTGGAGACCACTGACAATGAGTATCACTATAATGCCCCAGTGCTATTCATGGTATTTGGAAGAAGCACATCTAGAAGGTTTCTTCCCTGTGAGAATTATACTACTGTGCCACAAAAAAAAAAAAAAAAAAAAAAAAAAAAAAAAAAAAAAAAAAAAAACAAGCAGAAATAAAACCAGGCAAACCATATAAAGAGGTCTGAGAGGAATCGAAGGGATTTTCTGGTCACTCAGGCTGTGTGAAATGCTCATAGATGGTGCCTAAAACTAAAACTAAAACTGCCTTTTTTATTATTGCAAAGAGAATATTTGTTGGGGGAGATGATATATTGTAAATGAACTAGTAGTTTTGGAAAAAAAAGGCAGAGTTTTGAATACCTTTTTCAGTTCTGAATCAGTAACTCCTGATGTGAATGTGATCTATGAAGAAGGCTTTTTTCTTTTTTCATCCTGTATCAGATTCATTTAATACAAACAGTGCCACCTCCTACAAATGTTTACTTATTTCCTTAGGCTGTGAGAACAAAAATGACACACATTTTGTACTAAACAATTTAATTATTTTTGCAACATACCGGGGTTATGGTTTTGTTTGTTTTGTTTGCAGCACTGTGGTGTTAAACTCTCTGTCAGTGCCTCAGAACCTAGTAATGCTCGTGATTCGGGTCTGCTATCAAAGAAACTCCACTTTTGCAAAAAGCAGGAACAGCATTCATGCCACAGCCCTCACCATTATTCCCTCAGCATTATTCCCTTTGTGCTTTCCTGTGCACAGTAAAGCAAACTCTTACTTTTAAAACTGTCCCAACTGATCCAGTTCTGTAACTAAACTGATCAACCAGCAGCTCTGCTGAGGCACATTGAGGAGGTGTGAAAAGAAGAGAAAAATGGAAAAAGATAGTTGTTGGCAAGGAATGACCCCATGCGTTCCATTGTAATATTTTTATTGGGTTACTCTTACTATATGCAAGGGTATTTTTCAAGAAAAAAAAAACCCAGGTGAAGTCTGTAGAGAGTATTTGATTTTAAGCAAATAAAATGAAAACGCAGCTCTTCGCCCTGGATGCTTTCGAGCAGCTGCACACTTCATATTGATCAGGGCAGATTATGAAAATAATGGAAGTAGCAACGGATGCAAAGTTTTTCAGAATCGATTTTCATTTTTACAAAATTAGATCTTTTAGGAGAAAAACTGTAGTCATGCCAGTGTTAGATAATTCACTGCACTCTACAGTAAATGGTTCTGATTCTGCTTTTTCCATGGCTTAGAATACAGGGGGTTTCGTTGATTTTTTTTCCTTTTAATATTCTCTGGCTTCAATCTTTGCTAGCTTTCCCAGGTATACAGAAAGAAGTTACTGGGGTTTTTTGTTCCCTGTTGCTACTACATGTGTTTTATAGTCTTGCAAGTCCTTAGTTCAATAAATTAACTCCTTAAATAAACTCCTCTTCTATAAATAAAATTGACTGACCTTCTGTGACATATTTAATTGAGAGAGGTTTTCTAATTGCTCAGTGATTTTCATATCCCTTTTCAGGTTTATCTCTACTTTATCAAAGTATCAAAACTAAACATGCTATTTCAGAGCCGGCAGCATTTCTAGATGTGATACAACTTCTTTCCTCCTTGTGATTTCTCAGTTTATACATCCGAGGTTACAGGAAAGTTGGGGGGGTTTTTTGGGGCCATGTCTTGGCAGTTGGTACTTCACCAACGTTTTTCCTTTTCATTTTGTGTTTCCCAGGAGGAAGTCTTACGTCAGGTAAGTATAGCCTCCAGTCTTTGCTTTTAAATTAATGAGCTCATCGATGACCTTATTGAAATGCATGTTTGCTTGCCCCGGCTGTGACATGATCAGGTCACCCTGTCCCAGTGCCTTCTCCATGTCATTATTTACCCTTCCCTCGTGACATCTGTCAGGTTTATCAGCAATACTCTCCTTTCTTCCAGGCCATTGATAAAGATGTCAAGTACTTTAGAGTCCGGGATAAATCCCAGACAGACCCCAAAATATGCCTTTGTAGAGAGTTACATTGTGAGATGTTGGTGAGATAACTCCATGTTCCAGAAGGATGGGGCATATAGACAGAAATTTCTTAAATTAAATATAATTTCTAGTATTTTTTTTTTAATTAAAAAATTAATGTTGCACCAAATCCAAGAAGTTTCTTCTATGACAGCTTTCACCTTTACATTCTAGTTTCTGATCTTGCTGCAAAAATGCTTCCTGGCTGTTCTGGTGCAGGAGTTGGTCAGGATAATTCCCCAGAAGCCCTCAGAGGTGTGTGAGCCTCGGATGTTTCTGGGCTTTTTTTCTGAGTATTTGTTCGCTTGTATGGAGTTTTGTAAAATCAAGACTGGGCGGGCTGGTCTCTCAGCCAGGGGAGTTGCTAACCACTTTTAAGAGTCCTCTTGTAATTTCTGTGGTTTCGTGTACCAGGCATGGAGGGAAACATCCAGGCTGGGGATGAGGCCAGTGTTGCCAATTTTTGCAAATTTTTCCTGACTTTTTTTCCCCTTGCCCGGTGTTTTCCCAAGTCATTCAGCCACGCGCTCATGTCACCATTTTCCACAAGCAACCAAGAGAAACAGAAAGAACTAGAAAGGAGGGTGCAGCCAGGTGGGGACCAGCCTCTCCTCCCGGGTAGGCAGCGACAGGACGAGAGGACGCAGTCCCGAGCTGTGGCGGGGAGGCTCAGGCCAGACACGAGGAGGAATTTCTCCCCAGGAAGGGTGATGGGCCATTGGAACCTCTCCCAGGGAGGCAGCGACAGGACGAGAGGACGCAGTCCCGAGCTGTGGCGGGGAGGCTCAGGCCGGACAAGAGGAGGAATTCCTCCCCAGGAAGGTTGACGGGCCACTGGAAGGGGCTGCGCAGGGGGCGCAGGGCCGCGCCTCCGGAAGGGGGCGGCAGAACTACATCGCCCAGCGTGCCCCGCGCGGGCGGGCGCGGCGGGCGGAAGCGGGGCCGGGCCGGGTGCGAGG
>VZTG01006989.1:274-60733 GCA_013397845.1 Melanocharis versteri
TCCACGCAGCTGCTTCACGTGTTGAAGCAGAGGAATAAGGGTTAAAGAGGATCTTGCAAAGTTCTTTAGGGAGGCTGTGCAGGGGCCAAAAAGGCAGAAAGTGGAGCAGGTTGAAGGCAGAGGGTCTCTTCTCCTCTCTTTCCTTTTTAGTGAAGGTTCTCCCCGCCTCTCTTCTCCACCCGCCCGTGTAATCCTTGCCTCCTGTCTGAAAGGAAGGCCATCCACAGGCGTTACAGGAGCACAGCCTTATTTCCACACCTCCGTGTTTTCAGCAGTCTCCGTGCTCCCAGGATTAGCCGGTCCCCAGGGATGGTGGGTGTCACACATTCATCCTCTGGTGTCACACATTCATCCTGCGCTGTTTTGTCCTCTAGTCCTGCTTTTGAGCTGCGTGGCAGAGCTGAGATGTGGCTCTGCAAGGCACTGTTGCGTTTAAAAGGTGGTTCCAGTAAACAAAGCAATTCCAAGGCTGCGGCTCTGGCTCCCAATGAATTATTGATTGGTTTCCCATTGATGATTCTGTGTAGCAGGAGGACAGGATGCTTCATGAGGGAACAGTTCACATGATGATGTTTTCTGGATTAAAATTTTAGGCCTTGGGACTAAAAGAAGAGGAAAGATACCTGCCAGGGGTATTAAATATTTGAACATCAACCACTGATTCAAACACCAACCCTTAAACCACTAGGGTGAGCAAAGTGCATCATAAACTGGGATTATTATGTATTAGCTGGTTATATTTGTTTTAAGTATTTTCCACCTTTGATATTGGGGTAACCTGCATCTTTTACTGTTTCTTAGGAGATTTCTGTGGTTGAATATTCAGCAGCCTCTGGTGATTTAGGGACACATTAGTTTATTTGCAGTTGTGGTGTCTGAAGATGAGTGCCTTTAATTAAATGGCTTTTTCCTGTTGTACCTCTGAGAATAAAGCATCTGCCTGAGAAGAGCATAGGGATTTAAAAAACAATTTCAATTCTGAGTCATGTTTCTGTGGCGTAGATATTTTCATTATTCAGGCTGAAGCCAGTAGAAGAGAAAGCAGGCTGGCCAGAAAGGATGGGGAGTTGTTTTATTATTCATTTATATCAGTGGTGTTGAAAAACATACCCTGCTAGATCTCAGGAAAAGCAATAAAAAGGAAAAATTGTAACATGATTTAAAGCAATATGGGGAACTTCTTGCTAATCAGTTAGAAAAATGATTTAAGTAGATTGAAGTGCTGCTGTAAGTGTGCCATGTTATATCCCGCAGTCTTTTTTCCTTCAGATGTGGTTTCCCACAGCTTGAGACATTTCTCTCTCGTTGCTGTGTGAAAGCAGGAAATGGCTTTTGTTGGGGGAGTGGGAATTTGGCTTCTGCACAAAATGTGCTCAAAATTGCTGAATAAACAAGGAGAAAAAGCAGGAAAAAATAATTTCTTCTTCCCATTTCAGTTATGGTAGGAAGATTGCTTTTAAGACAATAAGCTAAAAACCAAAATTCAACGTTATTTTTAAGAAGATTATGCCCTTTTAGTTCTCCTCCACTGCAATTCTGATCCTGTTCTCTAAATATAGCCATCCTGTGAGGAAAAACTGGCCTTTTTATAGCAAGTGATTAATGTTTAAGGTATTCATAAGTTTCTTTTTGCAATCTATTACAGAAGACACGTTTCCAAACTGATCTGTGTGGCTTGGATAACACACAAGGTATTAGTTTCCATTGCTGAAGTCCCACATAATGATCCGAAAGGGGAAGCCATAGCATTTTATTTCTGTTATCTCACCTACGTAAAAAATAAAATCCAGATTCTCGTCTCTGAGTTATCCCAGGACTAGAGGTTGGAAGCCCCATTGCTGGAGGAGCTGAGAAGTGACTCAGTAGCATCAGATCAGCAGCAGTGTGTGTCCATATTCATCCACTCACACCAAATTTACCCCGCTGTCAATCGCTGGCAGCTCAGCTGAGCTGTCTGAGGTGCTCTGGGGCAACCAAGGATTTGACAGCCCTTGGGCTCAGGGTGAGGGGAGGCACAGAGCTGCACAGGGCAGGGGAATGACTGGCTGCAGGATCACCTTCCTTTCCTCCTTGTGTCCCGAAATTCAACCTTGTGCCTCTCACGACACGTCCTTGTGGGCTGGCAAGTGCCACCTTTGTTGCAATCGTGGTTATTTTTCTGGGGAGCTGTGTTTTCTGTAGGAATATTTATGCTGAAGTAATATGAAAATCTTCCTCTGGAGAGGAGCTCCTGCCCTGCTTTCTGCACACATCCCTCTCAATATGAGCTCTTGTGCAATTGTCGTTTCGGTGGAATGGGATTTATTTGGTAAAAGCTTTATTCTTAAGTGAGAATTGCAAAGGATGCTTCTCTGCTGCTTCATAGCTCAGGCCCTAAAATGAGCACGTGATGTTATCCTGCTCTCGGGTTGAGCAGAAAGCCTCTGCTGAGGAAGGAACTGCAGATGATTTTGTGGAATGTTACTCTGAACGCAAAAAATTACAAAATGTAATTTCTGTTTAAACCTCCCAGCTTTGATTGTTTGTGTTCTTTCAAAAAAACCTTTTTTAAAAAATGGCCCTCTCTTTCTCTGTCCTACAATATTGTTTTTAATTAGTGTTTTAATGCATCAGAAGGATAACAGGGTAAACAATGAAGATACCAAGGAAATTAACCTCATCCCAGTTTATGGATTTCTTCTATAAAATTATTTGAAATTGCTGTGATTAAAGAAGCTGGAGTTGTACTTACTTTCCATTGAGCCGTATCCAGTTTTAAAGTAAAAATAAAAGAGAGATCTGTGTGTACGTGTGTTCTGTACAAGTGCCATGCATACCAGCTAGCAGACTGAAGGTGAGGCACTTTTCCAGTGCAGACTCAGCACTGAACTCCCTGAAAAAATGAAAAAGAAAAAATTGCCTGAAATCTCTGGATTGCCACTGACTTCTAGTCAGTGGTCTGGGGCATTTTGCACATCACTGAAGCAGACCCTCAGAGACCAATACCCTGTGGTTTTCCTGTGTCCACCTTGCAGGTACCAAAGATAATTTTATTATATCCTCAAGGCTTTATTCTCATCCTGTGTGTGCACATCAGTAGTAATGTTCCTGTGGGACAATGGTGTCACGCCTGTGGGAGCAGGATGTGAGCTGAAGGAAAGCTTGGTAATCAGTTTCCTTCCCTACTTCATCTTCTTGTGACCCATTTCGTGGTTGGTCTCCTCACAGTATGGGTTTGTTGTGAATTTATTTAATCCTGGGATGGATGATCTTGTCGCTTTGCCCTACAATAGTGTGAGAGAGGTCCATTAATAGTTAATGGTCAGAAATGTGTCCCCAAAGGAACTGTCTTGTAAATGGAGTGTGGTGACACGTAAGTGACATGTTGGTACCTCCCCCAGCTCCTGACTCAATACGAGCATCAGATCCAGCACTGAGGACATTCCCCAGGGGGCAGAGGCAGCAGGACAGAAGGCTTTCCGTGCTCCCTGAAGTGTCACCCACCCTTCAGCTCTGGCAGGCTGGGCTGAGGTTGCTGGCTTTGCTCTTCTCTGGGCAAGAGGTTTTCACAGAATCACAGTGTGGTTGGAGTTGGAGATCATCTGCTCCAACCCCCAGAGAGGTTGCAGAGCTCTCTGTTCTCCTGAATTCTTCTGAGACACCGTATGATTTCAAAGGCATCTTTTATTAGAGGAAGGGGAAATACTGTTTGTGAGGTTTGTGCCTCCCACCACATATATTTGTATTGTTTTTTAAAACCATGCATTCAGCAGATCCGTGAGTGCTAGGTTTGATAGGTAGACTAATTCCAATTTGGTAGACACCAAATATTAATACCTAGAATAACCAGATAACTCCACCATTGCATCTCTGTTTTCTGTGGGTTGCTGTACAAATTTAATATTAAAATTTAAAATCTGCAGGGATGTTTCATATTCAGAACATGTAATAGCTAACAGTAATCATGTTAAAAGAAGCTAATTATTGGGGAATGTCATGTTAGCTGGAAGTCACAGTGTAGACAAATACTATGCATAGAAATTTGGCATATCTTTGATATTATTCTAACTTAGTGCTGGGAGTAAGAAAATGACCTTTTGTTGTAGCTGTAGAATGTTCTTGGTCCTTGTGAGTAGGCCCTTGGGTCGGCTAATGGCTGCTGGCTGAAAGTGGTAACTTGATCTCCAGGAAAGGAATTACCATTTGTACTCTCCTGATGATTTTGAATTATGATCCAGGGCTGTATTTGTAAGAGTTTGGAGGAAAAAAAAAGAGGAAAGACTGTATGTGTCTCTGTATTAGATTTGTGCAACTGTACCACAAGTGACACCACAAGATGAATTATGAGAGATTGTCAGTTATTTAATTTTATGTAAACAAAAGGAAAAAGCCCTCAAATGTTATGTGTAACGAGCAGTTGTTTTCCCCCTCTGGACTCTGCATACATTTACAGCAAGAAGCTGTTCATACTATTAAAAGGTACCAGACTGAGTGGATAAAGCAGACTTGAACTGAACTGACCAAGAGCACTGAACTCGATGAACTTCAAAGGTCCCTTCCAACCAAAACTGTTTTATGATTGTGTGTATGTGCAGCAGTTCAGAGGCAGAGTTGAGAGCAGGATTGATCTTCATCTGGAGAGATGTATTGCTGGAACATCCTGCCTCAGTGCTCTTTTTTTGTTGTAGCTTACTTGGTTTTGGGGATTTTTAAGAGAAAATCAGTTTAACTGTTGAAAACGACACCTGGAAATCTGAAAAGGTTTTATCAGATTTTTACAGCAAATGAGCTTTGACTGAAATTAATGCACATCTCTGATTGCCTTGTCTCTCTGGCTTTAGAAACTCTAAAGCTTGGGGTTCGTGAGTGTCTTTCCAAATCTGTCAGCCTGGGTGGCTGTTGCCACTGCAGTAGATGTGCCTGCTTAGGTAACACACAACCAGATTGACCTCAGAAGGATACAGCCACTCCTGCATCCTTGGTTCTGGGCTCATCAGTAAACCACACCTGAATTATTCATGCAGGCTTTATGAGGATCATCTCTGTAAATGATCGATGGAGGTGAAACTACAGAACTCATTCCTCCTTTTTATTTCCAGCTCATCTCCCAGTGGGAGATACCAAGATTGAAAGCCAAAATTAATCTTCAATACTAAATTGAACATTTTAAGAAGTTGGGTTTTTTTTTTTCCTTTTCTCTCTGATTGAGTTTCCTCTCACAGTGCATGATAAATTGTTCAGTAAATACTCATGTGAAATTTATACCTTAACTTTATGATATAACAGCTGCAAATGCTTTGGAGGGCCAGGCTTGATGGAATCTGTTTCCTTTAGGTCTTGCCACAGATGGTGCTTTTGCATTAGCACTGCAGCGTTTGCTCATTTGGGTCCTTCACGCCATGGCTTTGGACTCTGCATTTGCCTCAGATCCCTGCCAGTACCTCGTACAGGAACGAGCACCGTGTGATGATCCCTGGTGCAGATTCCTTGTTTGAGTCCTAAGGCTCAGGCAAACAGGTCTGCAGAGGACTTTAGTGTGTGCTTACATTTCCTGGAGGCGATGGATGTACTTGGACAGACATTTTCCCCTTGAGCTGCAGCTCTAGTCAGTTGCAAAGAACATGTGGATCTAAAGATGAGATGGGGAAAAAAAGGACAAAATACCCATTTCTGTCTCCTTCCCCTCAGGGAGTCCAGCTGTACCTCAGGAAAAGACTGTAGCAGTTATTGGCAGTTAAAACTGATCAGGGAGGAATTGCTCACCTTCTGAGTCCTCAGCTTCTCTGTACACGTCCAAATGTCCCTCACACTACAATTAGATCTGCAAACAACAGCTCTCCAATAAACTCTTGGAGTCCTTGTTTTCATTGTGTTACCCTCTGAGCGCTCTTGGGTGGCAATGGAGCACAGTTTGGTTTTGTTGCTGTGTGTGTTGCAAGATTGCCTGGTTTATTTCCTCCCAAAATGTCCTATTTCCAAATACACCATGAGAATGAAGTTGTCATGTCAGTAGAGACAGAATAATCAGTGAGTTTTTTGAGTAGCAGTGAGGAGGTTGAGTTTATGGAGTGCTGGCAGTGCATCAGTGATACTGCTGACAGGTAGGAGAGACCTCAATTAATCCAGGACACATTCCACCAATTAGGGAAATAAAACATTCTTTTTCTTAAGTGCACCGTTTGGAAGAAAATGTACAAATCGAAATAGAGGCTGTTCACCTTAGCTTTTGTGGAGCAGATCCCCCTGAAGCCAGTCTTTGTGTTACTTGTGATTCCACAACCCTGGCTGGTGGAGAGCAGCTCCTTTGGCTTCATCCCCCTCTCCCCACTCTCCACACAGACAGAACTTCTCAGTAATGCAGCTCCAACTCCTGGCTTCAGAAATTCATAACATTACCCCCCATTTCCTCTCCAGATAGTTCATATTGCACACCAATAGATCAGTACTCCATAAAGTAGTCAGGCATGTTTGTTTGTCCTTTTTCCTGAAGTAGGCTGTACACTAAATAAAAATTCTGTACAGATTTAACATTAAATGAAGTAACCCTACAAAAGCCCATGGAGCTCCCTTGGCACATCCCAGTTCCAGTTTTGCTCCCTAGAGCCCCTCCATGGGAGGTGATGCTGCTGAGCTCGGTCCTCATGTCAAAGTCCTGCTTTTAAGTTTCTTTTATGTTCTCTTTCCCGGCTGTGAGATGAAACCAGGGAGCAGGGTGGTGCTGCCTGTGCTGCTGCAGTGTAAATATTGGAGGAACCTGAGGCAGATGGCAGCGTTCCTGCCACGGCCCAAGGCCACAGCTCTGTTGAAAGCTGCTTTTTAATGAATTGAGTTTCCGGGTGGCAGTCGGGGTGACCTCACTCACTTCGGGGGCTGTGTCTGCCTGACGAGGGCAGGCAGCGAGGAGAGGCAGGGGAATGAAGAAATCTCATTCTTGATTCCTGCCTGCTTTCCAGCTACACTGACAAAATGGCAATTCTTCATTCTGAAATAGGGGAGGATTTAAATTGTAAGCGGCGGTGGTTTATAAAAAAAGGTAATGTAACTTATGAGGCTGGGTTTCCACACGGCCAGAGGTGAGGAAGAGAGGTCAACCTTGGTGACTGCCTTCAGTATTTCTTCCAGAGATTTATGGAACAGGCTGGGCAAGAGCTTGGACTTCCCAGATGAGAGTGGGAGTGCTCAGGCTCCACAAATTGATGCAGTATTGCCAGATTTGGTTGGTCTAGTCTGATTCTTGGATTTGCCTGTTCTCCCTTGCTGCTGGACCCCATCTGTATGTGTTATATTTACTGTTTACTGCCATCTTTCAAGAAGGGACATGAAAGAGGCAGACTGAAAGAATATTTTGTGACTTCTACGATCTATATTTTTTCGCCTGTTAAGTACAAAATCCAAAGGATACAGGTGGAAAGATATGGATGACATGTTATGAAAGTCAGCTCCCACTAATTTCCCAGGCTGCCTAAACAGATGCATGAATGTGTGTTCCTTCCTGTAGCTCCCATTTCATCACTGCCCCACAAATGAGTCCTGCAGGGGACTCACACTCTGCTCTGTGCTTCATCCTTGGCTGGAGCTTCAGAATCATATTCTAGATGGTGCAAGACGCTTCCTTTGCTGAGAACCTGCCCACAGCTGGACCCGTGGTGGCTGCTCCTTGAGCAGCTTTGAATTGGTGCCGATTCTCAGGGTGTATCACAATTTGGCAATCTTGTTTTGCACCGAGAACTGTACAGCAGCAGCATTATTTCTTTTTGTTCCGTGTATTCCCTGAATTTCTCAGAAAAAAGACGTTGTGAATTGAACTGGCTGAAATATGTAATTTCCTTTTCACAGGAAATCCTGTTGTTCTGGGAAAATCTTTTCTTACCATTTGAATGTAGGACTGTAGTCTTAAAAATAATATTCCACATAGGAGAGATCATCTGTATTTTCACTAAGGAAAACTGAGCACAAGATTTAATATTTCCAGGATGCATGTTGACTTTGGAGCATAGTATTGGAATGTGCTTCCAGGCTTTATGCCCTTGCCCAGATCCCAGGCCATGACAAAGAAGGTTTTTCTTTGTTAAATAGAATTTTCTTTGTGAGCACAATTGCTTCTCGTAACAAGCTTGTAAGGATTTGGGCTATAGTTTAGACAGTTCTTACTTGATTGTACTAGCTGAAAATCAGGAGTGTTGCATCAGAATCTTTTGGGAATTATTAAATATTAGCAAAACAAAGCCTTTTTCTGGAGCTCAGGCACCTCAACTGTCTGTCCACAGACTCAAGAGGTTTTCCAGAGTGGAAACTCATGCAATGAACAAAAAATAACAAGTATTTCTATTTACTTCAGATGCTTATGTCCAACTCATGTAAGGAAGAGACCACGTAAACAGAGCTCCTTTAAGAGGGAGATAAACAGGCACTAACTCTTTCCATAATTTAACTAAAGGTGGATACAGAGCTGCTTCATCAAGGCAGTTTAACAAATCCTCCTTTGAGCAGGATATGAAAATAGAGGGTTTTTTCCTCTGTTCCAGTTACTGTGTATGTTACGTGTGCTGTACAGACAGTTTGGAAAAAAGGAGTCTAAACATTATTGTTTGAATATTACAGAGCAAGACTTTGAGTTCAAATTGTAGAGGGTGAAACATTAATTAAGTGCAGCACAATGAAGAGCTACATGAAAGCCTGAGAGATATGAATTACTTCTCGTTTTGTTGGTTTAGATGGTAACTTCCTGGGTTTATTTTTATGACACTGGGAAAATATCACACAACTCTGTTTCTCTTTGATTCTTCAACTTTAAAGTTTCCTGAACCAGCTCCATGGAGGGAGGAGAAAGCTTTGTTGCTGTTGTTGAATACCTATTGTGAAGCTTTATTTAGAGGCCCTTTGTTTGCAGCTGTTCTTTAAGCTTAAAATATGTAGAACTTAAAACATGGTGCATCTTTGTAGGAATATAATTTAAAATGATGCAGTGTGCCTGTTCCAGTTTGACTGTTCTGCGGCCTGAGGAATGAGCATGATTAAAGAAACGACACGAAGGTTTTTTGAGGAGCTGTGGCTACAGATATAACAGAAAGCCAGACACAGTGGTTTTGAGCTGTGCAAGTTTGGGGAGGAAAAAAAAAAAAAGTCTCCAAACATCCAAAGTTATCACCTAGTAGAACTCCTTTTGCTTCAGGAACAGGGGTGATGAGGCAGGAGTTGGTTGGCACAGAACCATGGTGTGCACCCTGATGGGGTGGGAGGAGGTGGGAGCTCTCCCTGGGATTCTGCAAAGAGAGAGAGAGAAAACTGGGACCACTGTGCTCCTCGAGGTGTCAGGAGTGACACTGGGGTCTCTTCTTCCCCAGCTCTGCGAAGGCTTTATGCTGTGATAGATTTAGGCAAATGAATGCAAATCCTCTATTCGTACTTCTCCTGACATGGAGCTGCTTGAAATAATCACGAGTCTCAGCAAACCAAACAGAATCTGGCAGCTCAGAGTTATCTTCAAACTCGAGCAAAATGAGAGGAGTCCTTGATTTGGGGTGGCTTGTGGAGTGCTTCTGGGGGATGAAATGGCTTCTTATTTTATGGCAACACAGAATCACTGGGAAGAGGCAAATCAGTCCTGTCCTTTAGCAAACTGCCATGTTCAATTCGCTTTATTACAGACCAGCAGTCCAAAACTGCGTCTGACCAACAGAAATGCTTATTGAATGTATATTGAACAGATGTTCAGTGCATATTGAACATGACACCATTGTTACTGCATTCCTTGCTCCCAGACAAAGGATGAAATGTTTATAATTTGGGCTCAGTTTAAGAACAAGTATGATGGATAGTTTCCAGACCTAGAAGGACCATTTCCTATGGCTGTACACCTCTCAAGTGGAGTGTCCTTGAATGGTTTAGATCTTCACTTAATGTTTATGTTACTCATCATTTTGTAGAGTTTTGCTCCCTTTCAAGCTTGTGTTTCACTTGAATGGCTCCATTTTGGGTGCTGCTGTTTCCTTCCCAGGCTGGCACCAACCCATGGTGCTCCCTATGGGTTTTGTGTCCCTGTGAGCACATGGTGCCACAAAAGGATTATTGATAATACTAGGATTCCATGCGTTTTACAGGCTGTCTTACCTTGTGTCACAAGGTCTGCTCTGGTAAAATTCTGCTGAAAATAGGATGTGGTATTTCCATGGGAGGAGGATGCACAAGGGTTTGCTGCACCTCAGATGTCTTCATGTCTGCTCTCTCAGCCTTAAGAGCACACAAAGAAATTTGGTGCTGTTTTAGATGTTTGGGGTTTCTTTATGAAGCTAGGAAATTCTCTCCAGAAGAGTCTTTTCAGTTACATTTTGTAGTTAATTTAGGTGTGCTTGTGCAAAGGAGTAGCACTGGGGTGTTGGTCTGTGTGGCTGAGCCACCCTCTCACTGGGAAGCAGGCTTTGCAGGATGGATTTATTTCCAAGCGTGTGTTCTCTTCTGTAACAGAAATGACACAAATACTTGTTTAGGGAGAAGACCACAGCCATGGCATCCTGCTCTGGAAACCAGACTGGAATCAAATCTGCTCTGGGAAATGCAGAGGTAGCCTGAGAGCTGAGGTCTGGGCCACCAGCTCAGCAAGCCCAGCGTTCCCAAGCCTGACCTGCAAACCTCAATCCTCGCTGTGCTCACCAGTCTCTGCTTTGATTTTCCCCAGGAGCTCTGACTCTGAAGAAGCATTTGAGACCCCGGAGTCCACTACACCTGTAAAGGCACCACCATCACCTCCACAGCCACCCCCTGAAGCAGCAGCAGCAGCAGCAGCAGCAGTTGTTGCAGACGTAGCAGAGCAAGAAATAAAACCTCAGCTGCCCGTGGAAGATACAGGTAATGAGTGGGACATGTTACTGAGGGAGATGAATATGCAGGGAGCTGTTTCTCTAAGCACAGGCAAGGAATTAATGCTAATAAATTGCCTTCTGGAATATTAGTTAATTACCCATGCAGAGAGGAAAAACCCTGTTGCTTCCTGGAATAAAGTAATAGAGAATCTGTCCATAACATTTGAAAAATATTAAAGAAAAGAGGAGCTCTCGAGAAAAAACTTCCTTTTGAACCAAGATTCTTTTTGTAGGATCTTTACAGAGTCAGATGAGTAGAAAAAGGAGTTGTGAGTTGCAGATGCAGGTACCTGTGTGAGCACTGTTAACTGTGACAATTAACAAAATGCCATTTTCAAATGTGTTACCTGAAACAGGAGGTGATCAAAAAGCCCGTTAGAACAACAGAAATACTGATTTTATAGGAGGAACATGGGGCTATGTGTGAATGTCTGTATAGTATACCTATGTGAAAATTGGTATGTACTGGGAAAATAAAATCTTTATAAAGGGAGAATTGTGTTTAAAACCCAAAGAAATTCTTTCCCCAAAAAAGTGTTCTTTGTTCTCCAGATTGAGTAATGGAATATGAGGGAGTAGAAAGCATGCTATTAGCCCAAAAAAGCTTTGTTTGGGCTGTTGATGACAGCTCAACAGTTTGAGACTGAATTCCCCATTATGTTGTCTTTTTTCCCATCTGAAAGTCAAGTCATCTTGATCACCTGGCTAAATTGTATGCAGATAATATTTCTCTCAGTAGTCTAAAGCTCACTTGTATTTTGTTTGGAAAGAGTTGTAGCATCCCACCAAAGGTTTCAAGCCACCTGAAGCATTTCTGGGAGTTATTCATTAAGCAGTGCTCTTTAAGATCATGATTTATGATGCAAGTTTATAAGAAGTTTCGAAGATTTTCAACAAACTGATTTCACAAAATAAAAATAAAACACTGAGGCATCCTGATGCTTTTTCCTTTCCGCTGTTCGAGTTCACTCTTCATTATAGAAAAAGTTACTCATTCTGCATCTTCTTTCCTGTTTTTTTAAATCTTTGGCAATCCAATGATTACAAAATAAGTGCTCAGAGAACAAAAGAACACACATGCTGAACAGGATTGGAGTGTGCTTTTAATTACTGCAGTAGATTATCTTCAAGCCCTTGATTACACATGTGCTTCCTTGGCACATGTGATTCTTGTCTCCTTCCATCCCAGTTCTCCCCCTCCTTTCTTTCAGATCTTTCTGAGGAAAAGTGGGAAACTGAATATAGCTATTCACAGCCAGTGTGAACTTTATTGAAGGCCACTGGATGGCAGAGGGGAAACCACTTCATTTGCAAATCAGATTGTCCATGGGAGGCAAGTTACAGCAAAGAGACAGAGATCTGTTCAGTGTTCCAAAATGATGCAAAACACAGTTATACAACAGGGGAATTTACTGGAGGGGAAGAAGATGCGTAATGCAGAAAAAATCCAAATGTAGGAGGGCAACACAAAGTATTCATTTGTTTTGGAAATCTTTAGGAGAAATAAATAATACTAAGGCTATAGTTTAGGTGTTTAGAAATGAGAAAAGTTAAACATTTTGTGCTTTATAAACCACTTGAGTGTCTTGCAGTTTATTTATTTCATAAGTTATGCGTGTGGCTGCACACAAAGGGAATGAGTCCCTTCTTCAGAGCTCAGGGGCATTGAGGCAGAGCTCCTGGATGGCACCATACAGCTAAAAAACCAGGTTTCACTGGAGGAGGAGTGAGGAATATGGGCAGCTGCAGAGCCTGGCACAGGCACAGGGAGAGGCAGCAGTGTCCTGCTGGGCTCCTGGTTCAGCAGCCACATGGCTTTGTCTTCACATGGGATGGGTGACAGAGCGTGTGTTTGGGTGGAAGGAGGGAGCACAGTAAGTGTTTAAAGGATTATTTCATCTCTGGCTGACAATAATTACTTATGCAGATGGCTGCAGTTGTGTTGCATGATATCATTAGCACAGCAGCTGGACCCCACTGCTGGAAAGGCAAGAGGAGAGTTTTTAATTAGGTTGACTTCAATGGTCGTTTAATAAATACGATGAAAGTGAACGAAGCTGGGCTCGTGCTGGGTTTGTGCCAGCTCCTGGTGGGGTCAAACCTGCTGCATGGCTCTGGTCCATCAGCAGCAGAGCAGAGGAGGGGAGTCAGTCTGAGGGCAAGTCTGGAGAGGAAGAGGAGCAACAGAGCAGGTATGGAAACTACCCCTGAGCCCCAGGAAGTGCCACCAATGAGCCCTTCCATTCCTCCCTAAGTAAATTCTGGGAAACATTATGTTATGCTCTCAAGGCCAATTGGAGAGTTTGAGGTTGCATTTGTTATTTTTTGTCGTTATTTTAAATTATTGTTGCTTGTCTCCTCAGCTTCCCGTAGCAGTGTCCTCTTGTCCCTCGTTTCATCCATCTAAGCACCAGAATGTCCCCCAAGCCCACTTCCCAAATACTCTGGTTTTGGCCAGGAATTCCTGCCTAGGAATTTTCTTTCACCCCTACTGCCTTCCCCAGATGATAACTGAACTCAGATTATTTTCACAGGGGAGGTGTGAGAGCTGGAGTCCCCTCTGTGCATTACAGCCCAGCAGTCAGGATATGGGGCACCTATATTCCCTTCTGGTGCCAGGGAAATTTGAGGTCGGGCTTTCCAATAGAAACATTGTGGTCCAGACGAAAACAAACTAAATTTTTGGTATGGAAAGCATTCTTCTTCAGTGTTCTTCCTCTTGAAGCTTGACATGGAAAATTTGAAAAGAAAGTTCTATATACAAAATTTTCTCTCAGAAAAAAATGACAAAAGTATTTTTACAGAACTTTTTTAAAAAGTGGTACTAATTGATTTCCTGAAATCAAAGGGTTTTTATAACAAGCAGGAACTTGAAAGAAACTGTTTCAAAATTTCTAGTGTTAGGTAATTCCAATTCCTGTATGCTTTTGGCATTTTTTCCTCATAACATAATAAGTGGGTGCATTCTGTATGCATTTTCCAGAGGTTTGCCTTTGTCTGCTTTTTCTCTAGAAAACAGAACCGGAATTCAATTTCTTCTGTATTTGCCTATTGCATCTGTTTAAATGTTATTGCTAAGCCTGTCAGCGTAGTGTTACATTTTGTTTCCAGCTCAGCAGTGTTAAGGCCTATTTTCAGTTTATTGGAGACTCCTCTGTTTTAGAGATGCTTCAGCACAGTTGCTCCTTGCCTTGGCTGCTTCTGTAAAGGAGCAACAGAAAATGGTTTTGTTGATTAATGCACACAGTCTTACAATATCTTGTTAACGCCCTCAGGCACAGGGTGGGATTCTTGGGGCTGTCCTGTGCAGGGCCAGGAGTTGGACTTCAGTGATCTTCGTGGGTCCTTTCCAACTCAGGATATTCTGTGGTTCTGTGACCTTCTAGCAGCTTCTGGTTCTGCCATAGCAGGTGCCATGTGAAGATATCAATTGTTAAATAAGCCATGTAGCTCTAATATTTAGGTCTCGTTACCTGGGTACAAGAAGTCTGAGTTTTATGTTGTTGAGTGTGGGTTTGGGATTGTTTTTCGTAGTTGATCCAGTCAAAATTTGGCTGAAATCAGAGGAATTTCCTAGTGGAAGGAGCAGAACTTGGGCCTTCTTTTTTGATGAATGAAATGAGGGGTTTTGAGGAGCTTGCCTGGTTTTTTTATTGCAGTGTAAGTTCCCCAGCTATCCTCCACGTTCTTGGAGTGCTTTATAAAACTTAATATCTACCTGTGGGCAGCTCTTACCAGTGCAAATTGTGGGTGACTCAGTGCCAATAAAAGGCATAAACCTGATTTAAAACCTTGTGCTGGTCTCTCTCTAGGGCAAGTAAGTGCTGCCTTAATTCCTATAGCTGGCATTGTAGTATGTCCCTTTGTGATCAAACTGCGTTTTAATAAAATACTGTAGTGATACTGATTGGCTTAATTTTGTGTTGCAGAAGGACAAATGTCACTGCTCTCTGAATAGGCTGTTAATGTCAGGAAAGAATGGTCTTCATGTCTCTTTGTAGTAATAAAGCTTTGAGTACCATTTATATCTCCTGCCCCAGCAATTCTGCTGTTACCGGGAGTGAGCCAGTCCTGTCGTAAAGCCAGAAGAGGCTGACAGCAGCATTCCACTTCTGCCAAGAGCTGTGTTTGCTGAGACGGTTTCACATCTTGTTTCATAAAGAAACAATAAAAATATCGAGCCACACTCTGCAGAAATCTGTACTCTTGAGTAAAAAGGATTTGATGAGGAGGAAGTCGTGAAATAAGCAGTTAAAGAAGATGAAAGCCCTGCGATGTGTGGAGCACACAGAATTTAAATGCTGGTTTGTTGTGAGTTGCTGCAAAGCCTTGCACGCTCCCTTTGCGTGATGCATCCCAAACCTCAGCCTCTTATTTACAGTCCAAATCCTGCAGGGCAGTGGTTTGTTTTATTTCATTTTACTTTGTTTTAATGCATGTTTATACTACTTTGAACAAGGGCCTCGATGCTGTTGAGGGCTTTGACGCAGGCTGGAATGAAAACAGTGCATAACTGCAGATGATTCCTTGTTCAGATCCCACCTTCATTCCATGCCGACCTACATTTGTACTCCGCTGACATCCCAGTGTTTATTGTGATGTATTCCCCTCAAATGCCTTCCATTCTCCTTTCAGGGTGAAAGGGGCAGATGAGGCTGATGCTGGAGGTTTATGGCACTCTTTGAGTGCCCCTAACAGGAGTCCCATCAGTGTCACCAAGTGATGTGTGTGTGAAGTGAGCATCAGCTCGAAAGCCTAATTAACGACCCCTCAGCCAGGCTGAAACCAAGCCCAAACCAGTGGGGATTAAGGAGAAAAATAAACTGTTCTGAAGTACTGCCATGCTATTAGCGTTCATTTAGCAGAAAAACACATTAGAATATTATTTTAATTGATGTATCCTAGTGAATTTCCACAGTCTTAAAAGAGAAACTGCGTAGCTGTCATCCCTTTGACAGTCTCTAGAAGTACATGGTGCCACTTTGGGAAATGTGTCCAATTCTCTTAAATCCTTTTCTGTCCTCTACACCCATAAATAATAATTCTTGCAGTCTCTGTGCAGGCGTACAATTTCTTCTGAAACAAAGGATTTTTTTTTCCCTGTTCTTAATCCATTCATAGCTTCTCACTAAAATAATAATTGTCTGTATTGCTTTTATGAACAGTGTTAATAAATGTAGCGGGGCAAAATGAGAGTTATTCTGCAAAACATGTCAGGATTGGAATGAAAAGGGTGAGCAGAAATGTCTCTGAAATCGTTTAGGGCTGAGCAAAGCATTCATTTTTGTTTGACTGTTTTTCTTTATAAGTGCATAATTTTTAAAAAATGACAACGTGAAGAAAGCTGTGTTGCTTCATC
This sequence comes from Melanocharis versteri, assembly GCA_013397845.1. NCBI lineage: Eukaryota > Metazoa > Chordata > Aves > Passeriformes > Melanocharitidae > Melanocharis > Melanocharis versteri. The sequence continues at coordinate 16,472 of VZTG01006989.1, forward strand.
AGGAAACACAGGGGCATTTTGCTCCTCAGTGAGAGCTGGGAGCAGCTGGCTGAGCCCAGCCTGAACTGAGAGCTGGAGAGAGCTGTCCCAGGTCTCGGGTACCCCACAGGGACATACAGGGACAGCAGTGACCCTGGTACATTCACATCAGTGTAGGACAGTCACAGCAGGAGCAAACCATATGCAGGACTTGTAAAACATTTGAATAATCAACCTAATGAGCTGAAAGGCAGCACAGACCATCATCTTCATGCTTTCCTACCTCTGTGTTTTCTGGTTTTTTGCTATGCACTCTGTCTTTTCCTGCTTTGTCCAATAGAGTTGTTACATCCCAAGTGAAGAGACTTCTATAAATCATTTTAGGATTCCATTCAATAAGAAAACCTTTAATTGCAGTGGAAAGCTGCTTGGATTAAGAGTTTTAACATACAAACCTCTCTACAAAATTTTCTTTTCATCCGCGAATTAGAACTACACTTGGAAAAACCTGGTTTAAATAATCTGTGGAGAGCTTCTAGCTTTTTTAAGGAAGATTTTTCAACTGAAAATATTTGTGGAGTTCTCTAAATGACTTTTTTTCCCCATAATTTATTTCATATTAAGTTCTCAGTTATTCATCTCTTATTATAAACTTGTAATTATGAGGTCAGAGTAGAGTATATTCACTGCTTGGGGCAGATAGAGGAGCAGTATTGATGAGTTGTGGAGAGGAAGCCATTTTCCTCTGGGTAAACTGGTAAAAATAACATGGGAAACAAAACTTAAGGTCAACATGTAATTACTGAAGCACCAGTCAATTTACAGGAGATTTACTGCATAAGAGCTCTGACACAATTGTGTGAACTCTTTATAGTAGTAGAAAATGGGAGTAAAAAAGTGCTTTTTGTGCAGTTTTTCTGGTATTTGCAGTATTTAACATATTTTGGTAATATCCAGCTCTATAAGTGATAGTTTAGAAGAAGTGCTTTAGAGGCTGTTGCAAATACATACTTTGTCTTTTCATGAAACTTGCCTTGAATCCTGTTCCGGGGAAAACAGATCTATTTTTTCCCCTAATCTGGTTCATACATTGGAAAAGTCACTTGGGTTTGCTTGGTGAATTTGTATGGTTTTAACGCCTTTTACTTGCAGTAATATTAGATGATAATAAAACTTCCTAAGCCGCAGTTCTAAGAACGTGTTTGAAGGGCGCTGAGTTTTCTGTTTGTTCCCGCAGGACTGTGCTCGGAAGCTGAACCCGTACCCGATGTGTCACACAGCGAGCCAGTCCAAGAGAGCCCTTTCCGTCCCCCGTGCCATTCCTTCTCCACTGTCTTTGACGAGGACAAGCCCATAGCCAGCAGTGGAACCTACAACTTGGACTTCGATAACATTGAGCTGGTCGATTCTCTCCATGCCTTAGGACCCAGCTCTGCAGAGCCCAAGAATCGCGACCCCAAAGCAAATGTCCGGAGAAAATCCACGGATTCGGTGCCGGTTTCCAAATCCACGTTGTCTCGATCTCTCAGCCTGCAGGCCAGTGATTTTGATGGAGCATCTTACCTTGGCAACAGCGAGACGTTAGCACCGTCAGCGGATGTGTATGGTACTGGTTCCAGCAGTGCTTCCAGTACCCTCAAGAGAACGAAAAAACCCAGACCAGCTTCCTTAAAGAAGAAGCAGTCAGCCAAAAAACCTCTGGATGCTCCACTGGTGAAGGAAACCCCGCAAGAACCGCCTGAGCTTGGCCAAGCAACTTGTGAGGATAAAGCACCTGAGGTGAAGGCTGACTCAGCAAAACCCGAATGTACTGAACCTTCCAAAATCTCTGCTGAGAGAGAGGAGGCCCCGCCTGTGCCTGAAGGATCCGAGCCTTCGGATCCGGACCGTTTCGAAGGGATTAGTGCATTTAGCTCCGGAGGCAGCAAAGTGCAGAACTCCCCCCCTGCCAGCAGGAAAACACTACCTCTAACAACGGCCCCCGAGGCCGTGGAGGTCACTCCGCCGGACACTGGGGGACAGGAGGACCCTCCTGCCAAAGGCGTTGCGGTGAGGCTGGAGTTCGATTATTCTGAGGAGAAAGGGGGGGGCGAAGACCAGCAGGAGAGCACTCCTCCTCCCAAGAAAGCAGGGAAAAAGCCTGGTGCTAAAATGCCGCTGCGGAGGCCAAAGACTAAAAAACCGGTGGAGAAGCTTGACAATGCTCCGACCACCCCGACCAAGTCGCCCACTGATCCCAACGAAATCCCCATCACGAAAGGCTCTTACACTTTTGATATCGACAAGTGGGACGATCCCAACTTTAACCCCTTCTCGTCCAGTACAAAAATGCAGGAATCGCCCAAACTGCCTCAGCAAACGTACAGCTTCGAGCCGGACATGTGTGAGGACTCCATTGACCCTTTCAAGTCTTCTTCTAAGATAGCCAGCTCGCCCTCCAAATCTCCAGCTTCCTTTGAGATACCTGCCAGTGCCAACGAAACGAATGGAACGGAAGGAGACAGCCTGAACAAACCCGCCAAGAAGAAGAAGACGCCACTAAAAACGTGAGTTAAAGGGCAGAGACGTTTCTAGAATAGAAGCAGCACGTTCCTCCCCCTTAGCACAGTTACACGGGATTTATATTTGAATAGAGAGATGGAGGCGACCTTGGGTGTTGGTGGCCACGACTGGAGTCACGCTGGGAGGTTGTTCCTGCTCTCAACCTGTTTCCTCCATAATTTGATATTTCCAGAGCTACCAAGCCACATTAGGCAACTGCGTTTTTCAAGTCTTTGGGCTCAGTGTAGTTTCAAACCTGGTTAAATTGTAATTTTATCAGCTTTGTAGCCAATTTTCTGTGACCTCATCCTGGGAAACTGATGCTGTTTAAGATGATCAAAGTAATCACACCAGCAAAACTATTTTATGAATCATTGTTTTTGAGCGTGGGTTGGGAAATAGTAAGGCAGTGACAAATCTCGTATTGCAAACAGCAGGAAGAGGGTTTTATCCAGTGACTTATGGTATTTAAAAGAAAATAACCTGGAACAGAAGAGTGCAGTATTGAAGTATATTTTTATGTATATATACATGACCAAGAAATGTGAAAAAATTCCTTTTTATGAAAGAGCTTACAATTGTGCAGAAAGTTTAAAATCTCCAAAACTGCTACATGTTAGGGAAATATCCAGCTTTTAGATACAGGTGACAAATTCCAGGATAAATTTTCTGTGTTGGTGGTTTTAGATACTTGGTTAAAAACCTCTATGGCTGGTTGCTGATTTTTATGTTGCTTTATCTGTTCAGATATGGTTATTTTGAGTTGGTGACCACTAAGTTTATATCCCATATATCTGAAATTGATCTCCTGTGTGTATCTAGAAGAAAGTATCTCATTTCATGTTCCTTTATGGTTTAAATGTTTCCGCTAGCTAACAAAAATGGGAGCAAAAATTTTAAATGTCAATTTAAGATAAGGAGATAACATGGGTAATGTAAAGCAGTACAAAAGCTGACCTCCTGTACAGCGTGAGATGGAGATTATTCAGATTTTTCTGAACAGCCTCCTGCCTTCTAAGATGCTAATTCAAGTCCCTTGTCAGATTTTAGGAATTTTCTTCCTAGGGGCATTTTCTTCCTAGGGGCGTTTCTGACTTATGGATAGTTTAGACCACTGTTTTTTTCTGGTGTTGCTACTTTTTGAGGTACACCTGAAGTTTAGTGGTAAATGACACATTTTCCAAGACTGCAGTCCAAACTGGTTTGGTCCAAACCAAGAAGATTTAAAAGTCTGACAGCAAGAGAGGAACAGTTTGAATCTTACTGGGGAAGTGCAGAGGGGAATTTTAATATCACCAGATCCTTAAGTTTTTGCAGCCAGCCAGAGTCTCCTTGTGTCTTCCAGTAGCTGGAGTTGACAGACCCCCAGTGTGGGCCTCTTGGGTTCTCCCATCTGCTTTGAATACTGGAAAGAATTCCAAAGTTATTAATTTAGGGGGAAAATGAGTTTACAGAGAGTTTGCTAAGCCACATTTGTCCTTGACAAAATCCATCACAGGAAAACCCTGTCCTAGGATCACAAAGTTCACTGCTGGTGTTTATCACGGTGGGGAGGTGAAGCTTCCCCAGCTCAGGGCTCACGAGTTCTTGGGTCAGGAGGGCTGCAGGAATTCCCAGCCCGTGCTTGGCACTGCTTTCACTGGGTTGTGTTGTGTGTTGCTCACTGCAGCCCCGTAACCTAATTTTGCAATTGTTTTTTTTTTGTTTTTTTTTGGTTTTTTTCACAAAGATGAGACTCTGCATATTAATAATGCATTGCAGCCTGCAGCTGTGGTACTTTCTAGAAGAAAGTTACCTTGAGGCTTGTTAGGGGATGCCAGGGGGGGCAGTGGCAGGAGGTTTTATTAGCACTGTTGAGGGGTGCAGAAATCAAGCCCTGTGGACCAGTTTGAAAATGTGTTCCTCATGTGGAAAGGCAGTGGTTTCTAGATTAGCGGTGAAGAAGCCAGGCATGAATTTAAGCCTTTGCTAAGATTGTGCTGCTTTGAATCTGAGCCACGTGCTCAGTCTAACGTGTTAAATCAATAAAAATAAGACATTTTTGTTCTTGAATGAAACCTGCAGCAGTCTAAGCATTGACCTCCCTGTGAAAAGATGAGGCTTTTTACAAGAGATGTGAGCACGACACAAATTGCTGTCTGGTCATCAACCTGAGTGCTGAGCTGCTTGGAGACAATCACATTGCTCAGGTGATGCTGAGCACAGAGCAGCTGATGCCTCCCCAGCACCAGCTCACGGTGATGAATAAAAATAGGTGATTTGTAGAGACATTGCTTGTGCAGGCATTGCTCTGGAAGCTCTTGGGTGGCTGGAGGCTGTTTAGAAATGGAAGGTGCCAGCTGTCATGAGCATTGCATGTGAGGAGAGATGAGCAGAAGCTGCCAAGCTTATAAGTAAATGAAAACTTCTCTTAGCCTAAGCTGTTTGGCAAGGTTTGGTTCTGGTTTGGGGGAAACAAGTTTGCTCTGTCAGAGCACCAGGTTAGGTTTTGAAGTGAACCAAAACAGCTGAGATTTAAAGAAATGTCATTTTCTATCCTGACCTGGGTAAATGGTTTGAAATGGTCAAGTAGCTTTTTCTGTGCTGTCACAACACATCAGCAAACATGACAAAACCTGGAATAAGTGCACCCTCTCCTTAAGCTTAGCTGCCATTCAAAAACAGTTTTGCATCCCATATAATAACAAATACTGTGTTTTGAAAAGCAAGCAGGTGGCCTCCATCAAGGAAGGCAAGGACAGTTAGTGTGTTGAAAGGAACTTAACTTGAAGGTGTCAGCTTTGAAAAATGTGTTTCGTAAGATGAAAGCATGTCAAAAGTATAACATTGAACTAGAAAACATTGAAGGACTTGATGAATATTTTTTTCTCCTCATGTATTTCACAATAAAAAGTAGGGGTTAAGATTATACAGGTAGAAAATATGCATGATCAGATTGCCTTAACACATTAACATTAACAGAGTATTTGTAGGTTAATCTTTTTTGTCAGTTCCTTCTGTCTGTCTCTCTTTTCTTTGTCTTATTTGTCTTAGGATGGTAGAAGATGTGATGTCTGTATGTTCTCTGTTGTAAGTAATTCTAAGCTAACAATTCAAATTTCCTCTTTGATTTATGGGCTTTTTAATTTTACTTATTTATTTTGCAGCATGATCAGTTATTATTCAGCATGAAGCTTTTATGTTAATGGTTTCACTTCACTTGCACATATGAAAGCTATTTTAAGATGCCTGACTGTGAATGAGTTTGAGGAATCTGTTGCCTCATTATCTGTTGCCTATCAAAGAAGATCCTCATTTAAAAACTAGAGAGATTTTGTATCCTTGAGCTAAAATATGGAAGTTTTATTTCTACTGTTGAACAACATTGTGCAATCAATCCTTTGTAAATACGGCATAAAGCGCTTGTCCTTCTTAAAGAAAAAAGTTATCCTAATTAATTCTATCATCATAGCTGGGTAATTAACGGCATTGAACACACCAATATTCAGCTGCCCAATTTATTTTCCCCTCTAGAAGTGGTATTGATTTACCCTCTGCTGATTGAAACCCACCACTAGAATTTCTGATGTCAACCTTGCCATCATTGATCAAGGGTGAGCTGGTGGGCAGTAATTTTTGCCACTGCATCTCAGTTCAAACACAGAGTCTTTATCAGTGAGTTTGCTGTGGTATTTTTCTCCCTCTTGTAGCTAGTAACAGAAATGGTTTTGAATAACTCTGGCAATGTGCTTCAAGAGAAGAGATCAGTAATTAGTTTATTCCTGGTTAGAAAATATTTTTAGCCAATTGTGATTAAACGTGAAGGCAACATTCATAATTAGATGCATCATGACATAATGTATGTTCTTCATTCCTTTTGCTTGATTGAAACCTGTGGGATTATGGGGGGCTACAGTGTCCGTGCTCCCAGTCTGCACTGTGAGGTGTCAGGGGAACTGGAAGCAGAATTGCCATATTTCTTGTTGTATTTGTTTTTAAAAAGGTCTGTTATGCCCATTTGTAATGACACAGCTCGTTCTGGCATCTGGGGACCAGCACCTGCCTCAGATGGTTTTATGTAGTTCATCTAAAGCAGACCAGGTTTTTTCTTCATGGTTTTTGGGGTCATTGGAGCCTAAGTTTATCACAGTTTTAATTCTCAGGTACAGGTGTGGGTTAGACCTAATTTTGGGTTGTGAAACTGAAGCAGACAGAAGCTAAATCATTTCCACAGGGCCCCGGAGGGTGCCTGTGGTGGAGCAGGCATTTGAATTGCAGCCGAGCAGTAACTCTGCTCTGTGAACGTGTCAGGAGTTAGCATGAAAAATATGGCAATCCTGCTGTTCTCAGCTTTTGGGGAATCGAGGCCTGTTCCAAGTGCATGACAAAAATGTGTACCCATGGCATGTTTCTCTGTGGTGCTGCTGCCTAATGGATGGGATTTTAATGCAGAAGGGCTTACAGAGGTTGCATTGTCTGTGGCTGTCTCTTGCTAAGTGTGAAATGACCTGATTCTTGCTGCTATTACCATATTAACAGTTTGAACTTTATTTTCAGTGATACATTTAGGGTGAAAAAATCACCAAAAAGATCCCCACTATCAGATCCTCCTTCTCAGGTAAAGTGCTGCCTTATTTTGATGCATGTAATTTGTGTTCTTGAAGGGGCAAGAAAAAGGGGAAATTTAATTAATTTAATTGTGGAATCGTGTGTTTAATAACAGAAGAGATTTTTGTTGTAGACTTGTACTTTTAATAATAGAGAAGATTTTTGTAAAGAATATAAGCATATGTCCACGTATAGCACATTGGGCTATTACCATAAAGCATTAACCTTTTGTCCTCTAAAAGTCTGTACAGAATATATATTAGATCTAGTATTTTCTCTGGGAATTCCAGTTAGGGTATCAGCAAATGTACTTTGGAAAGCCCTGTGTTAAGATGGAGCAAGGATATTAATAAATATCTTCAGTCAGTTTTCTGAAAAACAAGACATCACTATCCACCCTGGAATTTTTAGATTAGAAGGTAAGAAACTAAATGCACCAAATTGGTGGGCTGGAAGGGAAATAGAAATAAACCAAGTGGGCTGATCTACCAGGAACATGTGCTTGGATAGTTTGATTCCATGTTGTAAACTGCTGGCAGGTGGTTTTCTTGGAAGAGAAGTTAACAAAAGCTGTTCTTCCACAAAGGCCTGACTGCTTTGATGTGGCACAGCTCCTTCCACGCTGCTGTTCCTCTTCCTGTTATCCATCCTGCCCTTTTATTTGTGCTGCTTGACAGCGTAGAAGTGAAGAGAGGGGAAAGGGTTCATGACCTCGTGGACCTACAAGGGTTTGCTCCTAAAAGGGAAGCCTAAAAAGTCAGTTTTGGTAGTCAGAGACTTCAGTGATGAGTGATGTGTGCCACTTGTGTCAAGTGCCTAGCAGATTTCAACAGCTCTGGATCTTCATTCTTCCCTGTTATCAAAGCAGCTTTGCAATGCAAGTGTTTATCATCAAAGAGCTTAGTTATACTGGGAAAACTTGCTGCTGGTAGAGTTAGTATTTCCCATTAAGTATTTTACACAGAGCTGCAGCAGAGATTACGGAATTAAAAAGATGGCTCTGGCGGTGCAAAGGAATTCAGAGATTGAGCTGTTCCATGTGTTAGCGAAAGATAATGGAATTAATTGGCTCTTGTTTGCTGCAGGATCCTACTCCACTGCCAACTCCAGAAACACCTCCTGTCATCTCCACAGTGGTTCATGCCACGGATGAGGAGAAGCTGGCGTCCTCCGTGACGGGTCAGAAGTGGACCTGCATGACTGTGGACCTGAACACGGACAAGCAGGACTACCCACAGCCCTCTGACCTGTCCACCTTCGTCAACGAGACCAAGTTCAGCTCTCCCACAGAGGGTACTGCCTGCTCCAACCTGGGGGTGTTTACTGAGGGAGGGGGTTTGGTTTGGCTGGGGATGTTGGCCTGTGCTCTGCTGAATGCAGACTCCTATTAGGGAACCCTAAAAATGGTGCTCTCAGGGCTGTTCTGGGGAATGTGGCAATTATGGGGAGCTGAATGTAAGACCCCAACAGTCCAACCTTGAGTTTTCAGGGGAGAAAAGATGCTTAAAGGGAAATGAGAGGGGCCTTCAGAGAAAGGCTTTTGCTTCCTTTGTGTGATTAATTGTTCTTCTCTGCGTGCATCGTGTTCTCTCAGTGCCTTCACAGGGGACTGGGGTCTGAAACTGCTCCAGAGTCACTGAACTACTGATTCTGCCTGAGCCTGTTCCTTAACCTGTGTGGGAAAAGGTCCCATGTTAAAATTCTGCTCAAATTTTCTATATTGTATTAATACCCTTAACATGCCATCTCTCTTCCAGCTTCCTGGGCTCCAGGTATCTTCGTGCATAAAAAGTGTCCAGGATATCCCTCTGTATAAGATAGTTACCATTCATATTTCCAGATAAAATTCCCTACTAGATCAGCCTGTTCATATTTTTCCTGCCATACCTTCCTATAAGCAGTTGTGAGCTAAAGCTGAAAGTTTCTGTTTAGAGAACTGTCATTCCAGGTCTATGAAATTTGGAAGAGACAGAATTTAGAAAATTTGTGTGTGGCCTTCCTTGGGGCTACCAGAGGGAATTGTGCTTTGCAACATCTGCTCCAAAGGCAGATGTTCAGCTTTGTGGGTGGGAAACGTGTTTAACTTGGCTTAAACTTTTTCTTCTTGATCAGAATTCATTTTTTCCCCCTAACCTTTCAGTCCCTGTCCCAGTCTACCATTAAATCTACTTTATGCCATTTTAAGCTGGGTCTAAATTTATGCCTGATTAAGAACCGCAAAACTTTTAGGTCAAGGTGTTTGACATCAAAAAGCAACAACAATCACAGTGCTTTTGTTCATATGCATGTGCTTGTGTGCCCTGGGCTTTTTGGAAATCTGTTGAACAGATACATTCAGTCTGAACAGATAAGTTCAGTCTGGATGAATTCATTTGGCTTTATTGTCAAATTATAAATTTTAGATGCTGACTTCCCTGTATTGGTATTTTAAAAAATAACTTAAAGAAAGACTTTTTAGAAAATAAGCCCCCCTAAATCTGGGAAAATGGAAACTATATGGGAGGAAATGGAACAAAAGAATAGTGAGAGACACTCTGAAACAATCATTTTAGCTTTCAAAATGGGTAGAAAGTGAGCAAAGCTCCTAATTAAATGGTAATTGTCTTGTCTCATCTGTGCTGCATGGTACAGTCGGGGTTTCAGATTACACGCTCTTTATAATCAGCAATGCTTCCACTTTTCACATGTCTTAAAAATAATAATTTTTTCCCCTTGACAGTCTTGCTGCTGCAGCTTTGAGAAATTTCTGAGTAATTTGAGGGCTGTTTCTCAGTGCAGATACTTTTACCTCTCTCAGACACCTGTGTAAGTGTTACCCTGTAACCTAACACTGCTTTTGTACAGACACAGCCCAGCTCCTGAGTCAGCCAGTGCATCCAGCCCTCATCTGTTCCAGGCACTGCCTATAGCTGCTGCCATTTTCCTGTTGCACAGGCCTGAAATAAGCCGTAATTATTAGCAGAAAATTCTGATGTAATCTTGCAGCTATTTGTAGGAGGAGTTGGAGGACATCACGTAGTAAGTCTGTTGTACATGTTTATAAAAGATAATTATCTTGCTTCATGGGATATCGTGGGCTTTACTAATTTTGAATGTGTAGAGATAACCAGAGCCTAAGATTTTGGAGAGGAGGTGATGTCAGAGAGGAGAGGAGAGAGGGAATTATTCTGGAGACTGCTGAGAGCAGTGAGACGAAACAAACTGCGTTTAGCCAGTCGCGTTATTCCTTTTGTTTCTACTTGGACTATTTCCATCTGTATCCTGCCTTTTTTTTTTTCCTTTCTCAGCGGTAAAGTTAAATCTGTGTTGTCCCAGCAGTCAGTTTGGGTTGGGATTGCAGAGCTGCTGGCAGTGCTGCAGGCAGGTGGAGGATCCCTGTGGCTGTGCCAGCAGAGGACAGTGCCGGAACGTCTGCTGCCCCTGAGCCTGCCTGGACACTCAGGGATTGCTCTCTGGAGCATAAAGCTGCTCCATAAACGCTCCTGATGCACCTCACTGGGCTGTCTGTAGATAAATGGGATACAGAAAGGCAGTTTCTGAATGCTTGATGCTGTTACCTGCGATTTCAGGCTTTCTCATGCAGTCCAGCTCCTCCCAGGGGGTTTGAATTCATCCTCCCAGTTTGGGTTTTGCTTTGACTGGGAAGAAAAGTGAGTGAGGAAGGATATTGCTGGTATCTGACACCAGGAGGTTGTCCAGCTTGCCTGGCTCCCTATTGCCATTGAAAACATATGGTGCTAGGAATTTAAACATGAGGAGCCTGCTGTTACAGCTTTCTCTTCACTTTTACAAGTTTTACTGTGAATATCCCCAAAAAGTACTGAGAGTTTGTGGCTCTGCCTCTTCAGTGGTTGTTTGATAAAAGACATAACTTGTGGAATTCCTTGTACAGTGCTTTTTATTATTAAAAAAAAAAAATCAAGCGTTTGAAAATCACATTGAACTCTCTAAAACTTTTTTAATCAACAAAACAGGCAAGAGATTATCTTCAGAGTTGTTTGTTTTTAAATATCAAACCTTTTAATGGTGGTGATCATCTTCCTAATGCAAGCCCTACTTTTCAAAAGCTGCCCAAATCTAGAAGGATTTTAGCACATGATTTTATCATAATGCAAATGCTAGTGTGCATTTCCTTAGGATTTATTTATAGTGGAAATCAAATTATGCAAGTGGTTTATTGAATTAAGTCATGGAAACAGAACAAAGTACTGCATTTGAACAAATTAATGATGTTTTTAATTTTTTAATTAAGTTGTCATTGTAAGAGGTTTGCTTTTATTCGAGTGCAGGAAGGTATGATCTCTTTTCCTGTGTTACATCTGTCTGCTTCTGTATCAGCTACTGGGTGACCATGGATTGGAAGGAAATGCTGGTTATTCCCTCCTTTGTAACTGGGAGATTAGAAGCAGAGAAGCAGTAAAGATTTGCATTTTTATTAAATTTTAGACTTAGGCTTCTTTGTAAATCTTCCTGCTTTTGACTCTTGCTCTGAAAACAAAATGTGAGAACACCCCAGTAAGCTAGGCTGGTGTCTCACCCCTGGTCCATGAGCATTCAGGTGTCTTTTTCTTCAGTGATAGCGCAGTAGTTGTTCTGAATTAAGAGTGTGATAAACATGAAGAAATGGAAATTAATTTTTCTTAAGGAAACTGGAATCAGCACTGCCAATTATTGAAAAAATGTGTTTTCTGTGATAAGATAACATAATAGGTTAAGGTTATCTGTGCTCTGATATTACTCTGAAACTTTCTTAATATTCTGGTCCCTGGGGCAAATTAAAAATCTGAATTTTTTTCTGGCAAGCTGATTTGCCTGAAATGTGTCATAGGCTCATTGTTGAAAATCAGTGAATATCAATGCACCTTTTACTTTCTGTATTTTCTATTTTTAATATGTCATTGGAAGGTATTGAGCAGAGTGGGAGTGGCCCTTGTCAATGAGAAGAGATCTCATTTACTTCTGAAAAAATCATGTCATGCCATGTATTAACACCTCTTTTTCTTGTTTCTGTTGCAGAATTGGAATATGGCAACTCATATGAAATAGAATATATGGAGAAAATAGGCTCCTCTGTGCCTGTAAGTTCTCACCTCCATTTCCATTCATTTGCATTCCCTTGTCATAATATACTATCCTGATAATGCCCTCAGCCTCACCACCCTTTAAATTAATTATTATGTGCCTGCAGCAGTTTGGCAAAACCAGTTCCTTGAAATTGGCATAACTGGGGTAAATTGCCTGTGCTTTGTAGTCCTGTGTCCTGTAAAGCTTGTTCCATTTAATGATTTTATTTCTTAGCTAGCATCATAGGAGTTCTTTCTGGAGATTCAAAGCCAATCAGTATTTCCAGCAGTGCAGAGTGCAGAGCTGTCTACACCAACTGCTGAACTATTTAAGAAACTGGGAGTAAAACTTTGAAGAAGCTGAAGGGAATCAGGAGAGAAACAGAATTAGTGTGAAGGATGGAATGCAGCACTATGCATTATCATTTGCTTCACCTGCTTTTTAATCATAGATTTGATAGCTTGACTGGATCCAATGAGGGGATATTCCCTGGGGGCGTTGGGAAAATCAGGCATGTGGTGCTTAAACCAATGAGAACTTTCAATGAATATTTTAGTAACACCTTCAGCCAAGGGATGCCTCCTGCCTGACAGGACCAGAAATCTGATTAACCCCAAACTGGGAGAAGAAGAGCCACTACAAAGAGTGAACTGCTTGGGTTTTGTTCTGTGATGGTTTCTTCCTGAAAGGGTTCATCTCAGCATCAGCATTATGCATAATACAGCCCTGTATTATTAGTTTCATGTTAAGTCATTTGCTCACTAAAGGCTTCAGTGACCTGAATTAGCTTTAATGGAGAATGGTTGAATTGCTTAATGAGTTTCTCTTTCCCTGTGGCCAGCAGGATGATAGCACCCCGAAGAAACAGTCCTTGTACCTAATGTTTGATGCACAGCAGGAGAGCCCAGTGAAATCACCTCCCATCAGATTGTCTGACTCCACAACTCCCTGCTCAGGGTAGGTCACTGCGAGCAATGGAGGAGGGTGTCAGGGCAGAGGGTACCCTCAGAGCACGTACACAGGCACTTCTTCCTCTCTCTGCCTCTGTGCTGCCAAGTTATTTGTGTAAAAATAGATTCCCATCTGTGTACACATATGATAGAGAGCAGAGGGCAAAGATACACAAGTTTTGTGATGGGAGGGAATAAGGACATGTATTTCTCCTTCACATTCTAACTAAATAGTCACAGTGGCAAATGTTTCACTGGACAGTGGCCTCCTACTTAAAGGTTTTTCCTCAGATACAGAGGTAATATTCATGTTAATCTGGAAATCTGTTAATTGCAGTTTTTCACTTGGCTTTTCCTGGATACATTTTCCAAATAAGGGCTCTTGTTCATAAGACCGGGTTGTGGGATTTGTGTTTACTTCCAGTAATTTTACTTGTCAAGGACATCTGTTCTTGTTCGTAAGAGTTGTGTTTTGGGAGAGAGGAAGGTCACAATGAGAAAGGGGTAAAAAGGCAAGTGAGAAATGTTGAAGGCGTGTGACATTTCTGATGGAACTGCTTTTATTTAGATGTCTCCAGTGCATTGTTTTGAAGGATATTGCAGAGTGTTACGAGATATAATGATGTAAAATAGAGATGAAACAATATGTGTGTATATATATATATACACATACACATGCAAGTGATGAAGAGGACTTGAACAGCTGTTACCAGAAGCAGAATTGTGAAGGCCTTGTGCTCCACCCTGAAAACATGTACACAATCTTTTTCCAGGTCAAGTTTTGAAGACCCTGAAGCCCAGCAGTCCTCTGGCATGAAAATACCACACCCAGCTTCCCGAGTCCTAGCTGCCAGCCAAGAGGCACACTTACAGTCCCCTGACAAGGCAAAGCAGAAAGACCTGGAGCCCATGACTCTAGGAACAACTCCAGAGGCTATTGAAATAGTAAGTCAGTTATGATGAGAGTTTGGGAATCATTTTCCTGCAGAAATTTTGCATTTTGCTTTTGGCCTGAACAAGTTGGGCAAAATCTCTGTTGCTCATTCAGTCTCCTCTTTACCCTTCAGACATCTCCTGAAGACTCTTTTGTCTCTGCTGATGCTCTTCTCAGTAGGATATCTAAGAAAGCCTCAATATGTGATCAGCCTGAATATCTAGATCCTGACCTAGCAGAAAAGAACCCCCCAGTATTTGCTCAGAAACTTCAGGTTTGTAGCAGAAATATGAACATCACTTTTCTTTCTGTTTGTCCATACTCAGGCAAAGGAATGCTTTGCCTCATCTAAAAGGGGTGGAGGGAGGCTTGGAGAGGATGTGGAAAAGAATTAAAATAATTATTTGATTCTTTCCAAAGTAACTCTGCCCTTTCAAAGACTTAAGGAACAAAGATATTTTCATTAACTCATGTAATTCATATGAGACATAAACTTAAATTTCATCAATACCTATGCTGTACCTCTAATGTGTGTATTTTCCAGAAGTCTTTACAAAGCAAATTTTTTTAAGCTTGAACACAGGGCTTGATGTGTGGAGAGTTGTCTTGGCACCCGGCCTTATAAGTCTGTATGTATAGATTCATTTTTTGAGATTCAGGACCTAATTCTGCTGAAATGAAAATCAGGCTTTGTTTTTCTAGTAACCTCTCTAATGCAGAATGCGGCATGGTTTCTTCCAGGAAAAGCAAATTGATCTGCAGAGCAGTTCTGTATGTCGGGACATATTTTCTGGAATATTTACAGTGAAATTTTAAAACAGCAAAGGTTGAATTGAGACCAGCGTGTGGCATAAATTCACATAAAATGGAAATGAAAGGAGAGGAGTCTGTGATAAAACAGCTTTAGCTTCAGAAAACATTTATTTTAAATGAAGTGTTGTTCATACTGATCACCTAATAGAAATGATTTGTCTGTACAGCTACCTCAAAACTAACCCACCCCTGGAGTTTCGTATCACTGTCCTCATCATGAGAGGAATTTGGGGTGTGTTTGTCACCCAGCAGTTGTCCGAATTACACGTTAAAACCTAACATTCCATTTTTGAGTATGTTGAACATTTTTTCTCTGTTCTTACGACGTTTTTTTCCCTGTGGGGGCCTCCCCACCAAACCCTTTGACAGGAGGAGTTAGAGTTTGCTGCCATGAGGATAGAAGCGCTGAAGTTAGCCAGGCAGATTGCCCTCTCCTCTTTGCGCTCCAAGGTACCTGGTGTGTGCCTGCCCTGTGTGTGTGAGTGTGCACAGCCTGGGGAGCCGAGTGCTGCTTGTCCTGGGGCTCCCCGGGGGGACACCAGGAGCATGCTGGCAGCAGAGCTGACACAGCAACGCTGTCACCCCACTCACACCCCAATTAACAGCAGGCAAGAGGCAGCAGCGTTCCTTCCGCAGGAGATGGATTCTGCAGTCCAGGTGGTCGTTTCTCGTTTCTCTGCAGCAAGATTTGTCCTAAAATATTTGATGGTGAG
Source organism: Melanocharis versteri (assembly GCA_013397845.1). Lineage (NCBI taxonomy): Eukaryota > Metazoa > Chordata > Aves > Passeriformes > Melanocharitidae > Melanocharis > Melanocharis versteri. The sequence continues at coordinate 32,053 of VZTG01006989.1, forward strand.
AATATCAGGCTTGCTTTGGCCATAAGGGCATTTTGTCTTCTGCTGTTATTTTCAGCTTGAACTCAGACACCTTTGACCCTCAAAGTTTGGAAGTGAGGGATTCAGTCGACCTTGCCCTCAGGCATCTGAAGAAAGGGACTGCAGCAGGGTTGGAAGGGCTACAGAGCTCCCGAGGAAAAAAGGCCTCCCAACACAATGTGTCTTTATTCATAAAGATCTAAGTCGTATTTTTTTCATTGCTACTTCCAGGTCACACTAGCTAGTTGTGCCTCAGAGTGATGCTTTGCACTGCTGTAGGGATGCACGTGGAACTCACTGTGTTTGGAAAGCCAAAAAAGTCATTCCATAAGTGTTGGTGGCTTTCTTGGGAAAGGCTATCAGCTGATTGGGATGCTGAGGGGATGGCAGTGTCCTGCTGCAGTGAGACATTTCATTCCAAATGAGGAGAATGTGCTTCTGACATGTCTTTCTCCAGTGACCTTCCTCCTCTTGCACTGTCCCTTAATAAGTCAGCAGAAAGTCTTTTGCTCAATCCCAAATTGTCTGGAGTTCATTGCATCACAACATTTGGGCTGGTTACAGGGTAGAATTTCTTGGTGCTTTTAAGATCAGTTATTAGTCGCTATTTCATAAAAGTAAAGATTTTTTTAAGGTTAACTGTACTCTTCTGAAAAAACGATGATACTTGATTTATTTCACATACCTTAAATAGCCCACGAGCCACCTTGTTTCTGTTGTGCACATACATTTACTAAGGTAAACACATCCCTCACAGATTTAAGAGTATTTTAAGAGTACGTGGTTACAGTCTTTTGTTTAATTAAGAAAAACATGCTGTTGTCTTCATTAGAAGGACTAACCATGCTGAAACTTCTAATGAGGAACACAAAGAACAAAGCAAGAAAAACAAAAATAATTTTCCTGTGTGTGACTGTGTCCCCTTGCTCTGCTGCTCTGAGTGTCAGGTGTTGGAAGAGAATGAGGTGGGATCCTCTCTAGGTCCTCTCTACCTCCTTATTCTCTCTCAAATTCCTTGTCCTCGCAACACTTTGCTGGAACATGCAGGATTCAAGCCCTCCAGCATCAGGAAACACATGAGATGCAACACATAATATTACATAGACGCTCTTCATGGGTTATACAAAAAAACTTCTGTCTAAAATCTGCATTTTTGCAACCAGCCAACAATTCAGAAACTCACAGATTTTAGACTGAAGAGAATGCATTTGTGTGTTTGTGAATACTTGTGAGTTACTCAGGGAAGATTCCGAGCTGCAGAAATCTTACAGCATGTGGGGTTACATTTTAAAGATGCTGTTCAACATCCTCACAGCATCTTGTTTTATTGGAATGAGTTTTGAACTCCTTAGAAATGGGGAATGGATTTCACGTGACTTTTTAGAAAACGTCATTAATCTGTGTAACAAAGATAGAAAAGAATGGTAAGCAGAAGTGAGGAGAGAAAAACAGGCAAAACTCCCCCCTCGGACAGAGAATTGGCAGCAGTTTGAAGATGACAAAGCCCCGTGTTGGTGCAGGCACACCAGTGCTTGTAGACAAATACCATGGGTGTCGTGTTAGGCTGGGAAGGACTTCAGTCCTTGCATAGCTTTGCCATTTCAGTGGGAGCTTGCTGGTGTTAAATTAGCCTATGATGACACCCCTTGTGACCTACAGTGACTGATGGCCTGGATTAAGTAGCACAGAAACCAGCAGATGACTGCAGTGACTTAAATTTGGATGCTCCTGGCAGAATTCCCTTCTGGATGGCTGGCCTCCGTTCCTTTCTGAATGCTGTATAATTGCATTTAATATTTGCTAAACCATTACAGGATGGGTAGCAAGAATAGGATGATAAATAAAGATAGAAGCACTTGTTATGACAAATTAGGTCACCTAAAATTAAGATTAAATATAAGCATTTTGTGCTAGCACTCGGAGTGAGAATAAGGATGTGAAGTTTGTTGTTCTCAGGCAGAGTGAAGTTATTTGGCCACTCCCAAAATTCTTGTCACAGACTTCAACAACAGCAGGACCAGTCACCTGCTTTTACATTGCCAAATGTTTCTGTCTTCCAGCATTAAGATGAATTAACGCTTTTCTATTGAACAGTCTCCGTTTGGATGTTGTGAGGTAATTTTTTAATAGGTGCAGCTTGAGTGGAGTTTGTGTCCAGCACCCTGTGGATGCTGAGGCGATGGAGAGTTGGGTGCTGAGAAAGGATACAAGGGAAAGGACTGAAAGGAAAGGCATGGGCAGAAATGGGATCAGTGCATTGCAGCTTTGTGGGCCTCTCACGGTAGTGGAGGAGGAATATCTCCTTCAAACAGCAATGCAGTTGATTTGTAGCAAAACTTTACAAGCAGAAAACTTCTGCTTGGGTTTTTCTTGCCTGTCCATGTATTTGCAAGCACAAGTAGGTCTCACTTTGCCTGCATTGACCTGTCTGCTCACACATCAATTGGTTAAAGAATCCATCATTCCATACACACCCAGGCAGCACTGCAGTGCTTGGAAAGGGCAGCCTCATTTTCAGCAGGGCTAGACACACATTTGGCTAACTGCTATGATAAAAACTAGTTTTCATTTTCATTCCATTTCTCCCTTTTCTTCCACTCTGACCTCCTGGAAGTGAGATAACTGCAGCTGGTTAATAGATGTGCATTTGTTCCCTTCCTGGTCAGATATCTGGTTTCTGTGAAAGGTGCTGGGGAGAGAAGGGTGTTGAGCTCTCAAATATTTACACTAAGATTGCAGTGACCTACATTTTGCAGTAATTCCCCTGAAGACTCTAATCTTTCTGTGCGAGGTTTAGTGACTTACAAATCCCTGCGCTGATTATTACCCCAATTAACTGCTTACCTTCTCAGCAATTAGGTGTTAAAGCATTATTATTGGGTTATTTTGGGTAATACCATCATCCAGTTGGTCAGGTGCTGTTATTTTCTCGGGGTAGGAATATTTTGCAGGCAGCAAATAACAGTTGCTGAGTTATGCATCAGTTAAGAGCTGTGTAAAATTGGCTTTTGAAGTATAACCATGAGGACTTTTACTGGTTACTCCTGCCAGAGAGCCCAGTTGTGACTTGTGCAGGGTGTTTCCAGAGGGCAGTACTAGTTGGATCACTACCACAAGCATTACTGCTCAGTGGTTAAATTCCAGGAGTTTTTATAGTCATTTTTGGAAATTTTAAGCTGTTTTCCATGTCATTATTGCTATTGTTTTGTACAGTTTACTGAAATGCAAAGAGAACTAGAGAAAACAAAACTGTATTGAGATGTTGCGCACTGTATAAAAATACTTATTAATACGTTTTAAAAGACATTTAAGTCTTTTTCTTTAAAAATTGTCATCTTCCCAGCAGTTACTTTGACATGTTTTGCTATGAGATTGAGGAAATTTGTGTTTCTTTTTGGCACGATGAATATTTTCCAGCAATCTCTTTATGAGATCCAGCAAATTAAGCTGCAGGAGGCTTTTGAAATGTGGCAGATGCAGTTCAACAGATCGATCTGAGGGGTGGCCTTTCTTTGGAGGACAGCTTTGATGATCTAATGGCTCTGTTTTATCTCTCAGTTATTCTTGCCTTGTGATTGAGAAGGGACTAAAGTACATTTTTTGGAAGGAAAACTGAATTTTTCTGTGGAGTACTGAATTGAGGCAGCAGTTGTTTTACTTATGGAATGTTTTACCTTTACTCAAATCTGTGGACAACACGAGGTGATTTTGTATTTATGCATTTACAGACATGTCTGAGCTCGTGTCCCAGGTGTATTTTTTCCTGTTTAGTTGTTGTACTTTGGGAGATACTTTTAAGAGCACAGGCTATGCAGTTTTGATAGATCATGGGATGCTTTTTCCTCTGGTAGGAAAATCCACCGGGTTTGAGGTTGCATCTCCTAATTCTGCTGGAATTGATCATTATTTTGGGTGTTCATATTAAAGGTAGCAAAAACAGAGAAGAGATGTCCTGTTCCATAAATCCTAGAAGTAAAAGTCAGTTGACTCCCATGTTTAAAAACAAACAAAAGTATAAAGCAAATTAGTGAGAGTCTCCTATAAATGAAGATGCAGTGAGGTGTTCTGTAAGTACTGTTTAGGTTATTCTTGCTCTAATTGAATTATCTTGCCTAGTCTTTTAATGTTGTTAGTGTTTCTTCACGTTCTCTACAGATGTGATACCCAGAACATCTGCTCCTGTGTGCATTGTGTACAATTTTTAATACAGCTTCTTCAGTCAGGTGTGATACGAGAACTCACAAGGGATTACAGCAAAATTAACAGTGGGTTTGGATGCTTTCTGTGGTCCTGGGCAGTGTGAGAACAACTCTGAGGAAATGAATGTTTTATGGAGTAGCATCTGGCAAAATTACCTTTACCAGTGTTGAGACAAGAATATGTGATGTTGAAATTAATGACGATTGAACCTTGATCCAGTCATTATCTACTCTGTTTCACATTCCTGTGCTTCAGTCAGTAAAGCGTGACTGTAATTTTCTTTTAAAAATACAAACAAAACAACTAAAACAAAACCACACCACCCTCTTTTGCAATAAAATAGAAGAAAATATTTTTTTCTCTTTTATTTAAAAAATAATTGAAAAACTCTTCATTACTGCTCTTAATTATTGCAGATAAAGCCTAAAGACTTAGGTACAGCATTAGTGAACTCAAAGGAGCAGAATACATTGTTTTATGCACAAAGTTAACAAGTAAATGGGAAAAATACATTATCCCCTTTTCAGCAGCAAGGAAATGCTGCACCAGGAAAACAGGATGTGAATAGCCATTTCCATCAGTGGATGGAAGAAAGCATTGATCAACCTGACTTTCCTCCCCACTCATGGTCCAGCCCTCCTCGTGGCTCCACATGGATTTGGTGGAGGGGGCTTGGCACACGGTTGCCTACAGAAGCTGTGGCTGCCCCGTCCCTGGCAGTGTCCAAGGCCAGGTTGGACGGGGCCAGGAGCAACCTGGGATGGTGGAAGGTGTCCCTGCCCATGGCAGGGGGTGGGATTTGATGAGCTTTAAGGTCTCTTCCAACCCAAACCATTCAGGGATCCTGTAAACTATCCTTTGTAATCTCCTCAGTTTTAATGTGCTGTAGCTTGGGTTGTTTGCGTCGAGAGTTGTTTGTGAGACATCTCCTGCATCTCTGTGTCACGTTCCTGTTCTTTGCTCTCCTCATTTCACATGCTGCTCTCCCCTGTTTAATCTGGGCTGCTGACATGAGCAAAAATTGACAGCTGCAAAAAAAGCCTCATTTAACTGACTAATCGCATGCTGGACACCAGTGAGGCAGCAGTGTCGCCTGCATATTCACACTTTTTACGTGGTGTTCTTTATGATAGGTACCAGGTATTGACAGGCCAGACCTAAGAAAGTGAGCTGTCCTCTTGCTTCTGGTTTCTTGATTTATCTTTGTGGAAGCAGAATTCCCCTTAACAAGCTCTCTGCCTTCAAATCTGATTCCTTCTGCTGATGTGCATTTCTTGTGGATGTTGTGGTGAAAAGCAGTACATCTTCTAAGATAAGACCTTAAAATATCGATGGCAAAGTGCTGTCTTTTTTTTTTTTCTCTATAAAGGTAATAAGACTCTCCTGGTGCTTCTTATGGATCTTAAATGTTTATTTTATGATTGCTGAATTCAGAGCTCCTTGTCACTGTTGCTGCTGTTGTAATTTAGGGGTGCACAGAACTCTAGTCCTAGCACCACACCCGGAAAACACGTGAGCTAAACACCTATTTAATGGTTCGTTTCTTTGTATTTAAAAAAACAAACACACAGAGAGAACCTGCTATCCCAGCAGATGTTTCCATCTCCAAAAGCGCGCTGTACTCCCGCATCGGCGCCTCGGACGCAGAAAGCACCACGGCTCTGCTCTACCCCCAGCAGGACCTGGACTCTGCACTGCGGCTCGCCAGGGCAGAGGTAACTGTCTCCAGAGTTTGGGAGAGGAAAAACCTGCCCCTTGTTGTTCCCTTCTTTCCTGTTTTCTCCCAAATGCTTTATGTTGTGGACACTTGTTCTGTTCTCGGAACCGTCCTCAGCGAAAGGTGCTACACTGCAAGTTTTACTTGTTTTACACAAGTGAAAAGCAGGTATGATGTAAAAATAAATCTTTATGTTTTTAAATGTCAGGAGTACTCTGTGCTTCTTAACATTGCTATATAATTATAAAAATGGTAAGATGCTCGAAATAGGAATGCAATTACGTATTTTACAAAGCTATGTATCGTATTAGTCCAGCTAGTAACAGCAGTTTAAAAAATGGGTATAATCCAGTGAGGTTTTTTCCCTTTGTTTTCTTTGTTTCAGATTGTGGCCAAGGAAAGGGAAGTATCTGAGTGGAAAGAGAAATATGAAGAAAGCAGAAGGGAAGTGATGGAAATGAGGTGAGTTATTAACTTGATCACTCGGTCAGAGAGCCTCATCTCAGCCTGTGGGTAGTGCAGAATACCATGCCCATACAACTGTTTTACTTAGCTGAATTTGCTTCGTTATTTTTAACTTCAGGCTTTGAATTGATCCTGAACTGATACTTTGTCTTTTCTCTGTATGGTGGGCGCCCTTGTTCAGGATAGTCATTGAAAACTTCTGTGTTGCTAATCTCATTCACGCCCTCAGAATACTGAGATAGGAGAGGTTTTAAGGAGGTTTATGTCAGGGGAGGATTTCCTCTGGTCTGTGTGTGAATTCTCAGGAGGATGGCATAGTGAGCTTCCTGTTGCAGACTGGATGAGGTGCCTGCAGAGCTGGCAGGGGGATGCACATCGCAGTGTGAAATTCACTCTCCACAAGTAGTTTTGCTTGGAAAAAGGAAAGAATGTAGTGAAGAATGTGCAGGTTTGCAGATAGTTATGAATAGTACAGGCTCCCTGCAGGGCATCATTGTAAACAGTTGTTTAACAATAGAAATGAAACCAGTGTCAGTAGAAAAGCATTTCTTGTAAAGGAACCACTCTGAGTGTTGGCTTTTAAGGAGATTCTACTCCCTTTTCTTTGAACTAAGATGATTTTTTAATTACTGCACTAAGGTTGATTTTAGTTAAGCAATAGTTCTCTTGGCTTTTGCTCTCTTGTTCCATTTGAGAGCTGACAGAAGGACCCTGAGCTTTTCAGTTTGTTCTGGTTGTATCTGTTCTATTTCTCTTGCAAACCTGCCTCTATTGCATTAAATATCTGTACACTGGAACGTGGTTTGACCTTTCTTTCCAGCCCAGGTCCTACCACTTGCGAGGATGACAACAAAATCCCTGTAGTGGATGATGTGAGCAGTGCTGCTCAAAGCACTGATGCCTCCCATTCAGTCAGTTGAAAGGTTCAGCTTTTCTTCTTTTTTTTTCAGTTGATAGGACCGTAAGAAGCACAAAGCAATGAGCTTTGAGCAATCATCAATTGCAAAAGAGAATGTATAAAATACTTCATGGAGTCTTTAAAGCTTATTATGTTCTACCTTCAAAAACCAGAAAAAATGGTCCCCTCCCCTCTTAACTCATAAATAAAAGGAAACAGTCGGGTTATTTTAGCATCCCTCCTTTAAGTAATAATTTGTACAATCACTTCTGAGACTGAATTTTCTATAAAATCCCTTCTGTTCTAGCACCAGCTTCTTCCCAAAATGAAGAGTCTCAGTGATTTAAAGCTAAACTCTGATTCTAGTGATGACCTACATAAGCAATTGCTGCTTATACCCAGGAAAACTGTACTTAGGGAGGGAGAGTAAAAGGGAGCTGCAGTGCTGAGCTCCACAAACGCTTGCATGGATGCCAGGAATTGCACATGGCAGATTGGAATAGCAGCAGCCCAGGGCTCTGAGCCAAAGCATCTTAAGAGAAGCATCTGCAAAAGGCAAGGGCAGCCTCTTTATTTCTTTTTTGCCACCTCCCAGTGCCCAGCTGAGTTCTCTCACCTCCCTTGTGCTCTGTTGGGACAGGGAACAAAGCCCTGGCATAGCCCTGAAATGCTTAATGAGGAGAAACAGAACGGAGTGGCTGCGAGCAGTCAAACACAGGGAGCAAAACAAGGAGGGAACAAAATGAGGGATTGTAAGGAATGTCTCAGAGTGCAGCTCACACTCAAGTGTGGTGCTTGGTCTGTTGTGTGTGGGGGTGCACGTGTCTGCTGGCTGCCAGTGGGCACTGCCAGCCTTTTCCACCATGGAAGGAGAGCCAGGGGTGACACAGAGCAGCTGGCACACTGTGGATCTGCACCTTCATCTTCCCCACAGTAATTTGCTTGTGTGTGTCTCCACCCTCCATAAAGTCTGATTTGAGAAAAAAAAAAAAACAAAAAACCCCACATTAACTAAGCCAAATTTCCCACAGGCACATGCCTGAACACGTGGATGAAAGGAAAAATCTGGCTAATATTGTCACAAAATGATAAATAGGCATATGTGCACAAAGAAAGATTTCTCTTGGAAGTTTAAATGTTCAAGCAGTCCATGTGTGGTAAATTAGAGATGCAGCAATGAGATATGACATAATGATAAGCAGGGAGTGAAGGGATTATTTGAGTTGCAAGCACAAAAGCATCACTTCCCAGAGAAGGAGAAGCAATGCTCCTGTACCCATGTCCTGCATACTGTGGTTGGAATATCCTGAATTTGTCTAAATTTCCAGGAAAACATCAGTCTGGAGGAAATACCACTCCAGAGAACAGAAGCCAAAATGAGAAAGTTTAATAATGCAGTAGCTATCGAAGAGCTAAACCACAGTGGGCTGTACTATAATCCAAGAGTACAACCAGAGGCAGGCAAGAAATATTTAATTTTGGTTATTTGGAGGTCTGATTGATCATGACTCTGTAAGGGGAGTCAAGCAGATAACCTCTGACACCCTGTGTAGCCCTGGATTCTGGTGGTTTTATGACTTATAAATGTGCAGTCAGTGAATAGACTGAATGTCTAAAATAGCAACAGTTAAGCCTATATAATGTGTCAGGCTGGGGTTAAGATGTGCCCTCCCAAAGAGGAATGATGTGGCAGCATCCTTTGGTTCCCCAGCTGTAATGACCATTATTTAGGCTGCTTGACTGAAAGAGGCCTTTGACATGACTCTGGAGCAAATTCTTCCCTGGGAAGCGCTGCAGTGTTGTAATGTTGTGTTCTTTACCCCGAGTACCGAATCCTTGGCTTCATTTCTTGGATGATAAAACTTCCTAAAGGTGCCTCTTGTCACAAGGATATGACAAAGCTTTAAAATTCTCATTGCTTGCAGCTGGCTTTTGAGGTAATCTGCTTTGAACATGAAACCAAACCCTTCCTTTTAGGATAAAATCCTTGCTGTTATCTGCTCTCCAAAGTGCCATTTACTATTGAAAGGAAAAATCCCCATGCTCAGGGGTAGAGCCCCTGCTCTCTGAGTGCAGGGTCAGGGCAGGGGAGATGCTGCTGACTTTGGGGCCAGGTGGCCTTCTCAGGGCTCTGGGCTCTGTCTGTGATTCAGATTTGAGGCAGTTCTGGAGTTACTGCAGTAGGTTTTTTTGGGAGCTCTGCAAGTTTCACCTTTCCTTTACTGACTTTTGTCTCAGTATTTTCCCACATCCTTTCTGTAACCTCACCAACTGCAGCAGAGCTCTAAAAATGGAGCAAGTGAAAGCGAGTTTCAAAAGAGGTGTATTCAAACTCCAGTGAGCTGTTTTGAATATCCACTTCAGATGAAGCGTGGGGTTATTTTGTTTTTTGTAGACGGTCCTGCGTGGCTCATGAATCAAAGCACAGATCAAGCTAGTCTCATTTCATTAGCTTTATTTGGCTCTGGGAAGGGATGGATCATCTTTCTAAATCACATTTAATCTGCTTATTTTGGCTAACCTCTTTTCAAGAAGGAAATTCAAAGCCTACCGTGAGTATACGAAATAAAACAGTCTTAAAAGTAACATTTTGGCACCTCTGCTTCAAAAACAGATTTGGGAAATGGGACGTGGTGGATTTTGTGCTACACAGTTGAATATTTTGATCTCGTTCTTTTAAGTGATAGTGAATCATTTTGTCATGAGAAGATTAATTTAGAAGATGAGATACATTTTGGGTGACAGCCAACACTTACTCCTGTTAGGTTTACTTGCTACCAATTATAAGTTTACTTAAAGTTTATATTAAAAATAAACCAACACAAATGTGGAGAAGAGGGGAGAAAATAATGGAAAAATCAGGCTCTTTGTAATTCTTGAGTTAGGCCAGTGTGATTATGTTTATAATCATGATGGGTGATGTTTCAAAAAACAGACTCTGTTTCAAAGCAATCTCTTCTTCCTTCCTTCACCTTTATTGATTTCCATGGAGAATTAAAAATCATGTGCAGTGTTAAAATTGTCAGTTTTATTTGCTACTCGGGCAATAAAGAACATAAAAGTTTCATGGGGCTCTGTATCTCTTAATAAAACACCACAGTTCAGTTACTGATAGTGTTGTTTGCTAAGTAAGCATGAACAATGATGTTGTTTGCCAAAAGTTTTTCTTCTCTTTTTTTTTTCCCCATTTACAGAAAAATAGTTTCGGAATATGAGAAGACGATTGCCCAGATGATAGGTAGGTGTTCCTACTGTGCAAGATGCTGCCTGGTTGAAGTCTGGGGGATTCATTTTGATGCTGGCCGCATCTGCTGATGCTGCAGGGAATTGTGAATGCATCTGAGGACACCAGGAAAGGAAAAGTCAGGGCCTCGTTGCACAGCCAGCAGCCCCCGGGCAGTTCAGGTAACACAGAAAGCTCGGGGCTTTCCCTTCTGCAGCAGAGCAAACTGGCCCGTAGGAAACAGGTTCAGATTTGTGGGTTTCTCCAGGAGAGACTTTCAGTGACCTAAAAACCCCTTAGGCATCAGCTCGCAGCTGTTTAATGGCAGATACCAAACTTAGCTCTTTACAACAACAGGGATTATCTGTGCTAAGTGCATCGATCAGACCAAAACCGAGATTAACTCCAATCCCAGCTGGGAGCTTACAGTCCAGCCCCCCCCAGTTACTTACTGACACAGGGGTCTCCTTTTAAGTCGAAATTATGACAAGTTTTGCCTCTCAGTAATTAAAAAACGCCTTTGCTAACAGCATGTCCCACAGGTAAAAAACTCTACGTTCAGTAGCACTTCAAACCCAAAGGTTGCAGGGCTCATGTAGTTCCTCAACATGGGAGGTCTGGCCTCTGGGATGTGATTTTAAAGCCTCCTGTAAGATTTCTAAAGCTCTTTTTGTTAGTCTGGCTATAGAAAGCACCAGTGGCTTGTGCTGCCTTGTGCAGCTTCAGCTCGAGCTGTTTCCCAGAAAGGCAAATGGCTGAGTGGAATTTTGGGATCTCCAAGGCCAAAATTGCTGAGAAGAGCACCAATGTCTGGTGCTTTTGCTGCCTTTCCTGGATTCCTTGGCCACTGGGAGACATCCCAGCCTTCTTTCAAGTGAAGGGTAAAATGGACCTAGAAATAAATAAATTTTCTGAGAATGACAACTATAATAAATAAAGTAATTAATGAAATACATATAATAAAGAATAATAAACACTAATAATATGCCAGGCTTCATCCTCTCTGGTGTTATGCCTCCACTGCCTTTTGTATGCACAGCTGAGCCAGCGTGCTGCCTTCTGACATGGTGTCTGTCATTGTCATCCTGCAAGTGTTCAAGTAGGAGTGACCAGAGTATGCAAAGAACTTATTTCATTTTGGTTTACACTAAACCTACCCTGGTGTGGCTTCCACCCTGAACCTGGCCAATGCTATGGACAAACAAAGGACCTGTCCTTTTTTTCCCCAAGCAATGTATACAGTTAACAACAGATAAATTCAAATTCTGTTTTTGAGAAACAGATTTTAAAAAAAAAATCAGATTTTGAGACTGCAGTGCAACAATAAGATGCAGAGTAAGAGTCCTGAGGCAGAGGCACAGCCTTGGTGTACACAGTACATTCCACCATTGCCACTTCCTCTTGTTGCAAAGAAATGAAGGTTAAATAAAGTATTGGACTGTTGACTATGGGTAAATAGACCTTTGAATTTCAGATTCAGAGTATTAGAGCCTCTCAGATGCTCCGTGGTGAGTTTTTAAGGGCTATGGATATAAGTAATTTAATTTGCTGTCCTTTTGCAAAGGAACTGAACCAACAACAGCAACACAGGAAACATCCTTTCTGTGTTAATTAGAGCAGCATGCAAATCCTACAGCATGGTAACACGTTAAATGTGAGGCTTCTCCCTGCATTTAATGTAAATTTTTGATCTAATTGTCCCACTTTCTCATGCCATTTCTTGTAAATTGCTGTCCCTTCCGATAAAGGAATTCGCTCATCCAAATGCCACATGTGGAGGAAAACTTGTGTGTGTTTGCTGTTTGCATGTACTTCAGTGACCTGTTATCAAAGTAATGCCTCAGTGCTGAAGCAGAATATGCATCTTAACAAAAGAAATGCCTGTGCTGTTTCTGTTGATCATTTAACCCTTCTGAACTATTTAGACAGCCCTGTTAGAAGGGCACTGCACATAAACCAATTTCACCAATCCCTTTGATTTGAATATTCAATGAGGTTGATAGGTCCTGCTGAGCTTTTTGTGGGTTGGCATGTGTGTGTATAATGAATACTGAAAATATCCCATATTAAGAATATATGACTGCCTGTTTTTGCCTCTAAAGGCACTGAAAAATATGCATTGCAAGCAGCGATTGCCTTTGATTCCAAGGGCTGTGGAAGGTTTAGTATTTGCTGTCATACATATATGGAACCCAAAATCACCCAGCTTAGCTGCTGTGATTACTTCATGCCACACTCTGTGCAGCCAGAGCTTGCAAGCTGTCAGTGTGGAGATCCCTGTTAGTGTCACTTGGCGTATTTTTTCACTGGTGCTTTATCTTCTTTTTCCTTTTTTTTTCTTACACTTGCCTCAAGCCCTAACACATTTTAGTTCACACTGAGGAGTGGGGGAGAAGAAAGACCAGGCTTTCCAGGCCGTGCTGCTGCTTTGTGCCTGGTGCCCATTTTGCCCTGGCAGCCAGGGAGCAGAGCCTGGGTGACCCCAGTGTTCCCTGCACCCCACCCTCCACAAACCTGAGTCACAGCCAGAATGCCACCCCAGTTCTTTTCAGTGACAGGTTTCTAATGTTGGTTTGTTGTTTTGGATTTTTTTTCCTGTTAAAAATGTATCCTTATACTTCACGTTTGAATACATGATGAAATTCTCCTTGTGAAAAACAAACAGATGTTATGCTTTGTGCATTACGGGTTGTTGCATTACTTATTTGCTGCTTTCCTAACAATTCCCGATTTTTCTATTTTGCTTCCGTTTTCGTTGCTTCTTGCTATTTGCTTGCAAAAACAAAACAGGCAAGCCTGGTAAGTAAAGCTTTTCACCAACTTTCACACCAGCATTTTGCATCTTTAGTTTCTTTTGCTTTTGTTCTCTGTTTGCTGCATTCCCATTGAGTCATGTGAGTAGTAGTGAGCTGAGCCTGAAAGCGGATCTGCCGTGGTGCTGCTCTGATTCTGTCAATTTGGATAGTGTTAGTCCTGAGCATACTGCTGTTACTGTTGGTGAGCCCTGGGCAGGGTGTGTTGCAGACATGGAAGTCATTTAATTAAGATATTTTAATCACATAGCCTCATAAATGTCTTTAGAATTAAGTATCTGTAACCGCTTATCTAAGATTTTACTGGCAGACTATCACCAGCACATTTTAGTGAAACTAAATCATAGTCTTAGAAAATAGAAGGAACTTCCAACCCAAACTATTCTACTATTTCATGAAAGTACCACATAAAAAACTCTAGTCCCCCTCCATCCAAGTTTCTGGGTTTTGTAGTATTTAACCACTTTGGTTTGGGAGCATCACTTGAACGGGGCTCGGAGCAGCCTGGTCTAGTGGGAGGTGTCCCTGCCCATGGCAGGGTGGTGGAACTAAATGAGCTTTAAGGTAACTTCCAGCCCAAACCATTCTGTGATTCTGTAGCATTTGCCCCAGTTTCCCATGTGCAAGTTTAAATGGTGCTGGGGATTGAGAGTTGGAAGAGCTGATCCAGCTGAGGAAAGAGGAGGGCCCATGATGAGCTGGGAGGAAGAGGAGGAGCTCAGTAGTTGTGAAGGAGTGTGACATGAATTATTAGCTTTCTGATTGCCCTAGAAACAGATAAGGAAGTTGCTAAAATACCTCAGACAGCAGTCTCACAAAGAGTAAAGATGTGACTTTAAATACATTAAGTTATTTTGGATGATCACGTGTAGGGATCTCTTACCCTGCCTGGAGTTGCAGTGACAGAAGTGTTGCCAGGGAACAGGACCTGCCAGGAAGGGGTTTGGAATTATCTAGGCTGGGTGTAATCTCCAGCACGATTAAACAAATCTAGTGCTGGAACACCAGGAGACAGCTTCTCAGGTTTAGAAAAATAAACAAAAGACAGCAAATGGTTTTTTATTTTAATTGAGAACACATTCATTTTGACATTACAGAGGAATACAGGGTGGCTCCAAGAAAGCAAAATAGAAAAGAATGTTTCTTTTTAATGAAGTGTTAAATATATCTAAGTGATGTGGTATTACAGGGCACTGGGCTTCTCTGCCATGTCAGAAGTGTTTGTTCAGCAGTAAAATAAAGGTGTTACAAGAAGGTCCTGAGAGCCTCCCTGTTTCTTTTGGTCTTCTGTATGACACAGAGCAAAATAAGCTCAGGTCAGGCTCTGCCCCAGCCAGGTGCTGTGAGGGTGAGCAGAGGAGCACAGAGTGTAGCCCAGGATCTGATGCACAGCATGGCATCATCCCTGCTCTGGCCTTGGTCAGGCCAGCAGAAATGTGTATTTTTTGGATGGAATATGCAAAAGTAAGAGATTAATCTCAGTTTGGGCATTGACAGTATCAGCTTTGGCATTTCAGAGCTGACCAGCACTGTAAATAATTCAGATGAAAACTCCTATTCAGATAAAAAACCCAAACTTGTTTAGTTCTTTATGTTTCCAGATATAAAGGCCCGAATGGAAAGTTGTACATTGCGAAATGCCCCATGCTTTTTCCACAGGAGAACTTCTTGCCTTATTTTAGTTTCTGTCACAAACCAAGGAAAATGGTAATACAGAACTGCTGTGTTCTGTGGGTGGATTTTCCTTTCAGTATCATTGAAAGTAGCCCTTAAGACATGGATGCAGGAATCATATTTTAGGATATGAAGGAAACAATGCAGCATTTTGAAAGACAATGCCAGACCTTTTCTTCCAGTGATATGTGGATATTCCAATTTATTATGAGGTCAAGTCCCTTGAAAATTTCTCCTCCATATAGATTTGTATTCCTGTTACGTTCTTCCCACCATCCCTGGCTCGAATTTAACTATACACAGGAGGAGCTTGGCAGATGTTTTCTGCAGTTTTTTTACACTTAGGAAGTCTGTCTACTGTTAGATTTCCTTTCTGCCACTTGCTACAGTAATCCTGAGAGCTGGCAAAACACTGCTTTTCCAAGGGAAGAATTGGAGTGGAATTCCACTAAACAAAGTGCCTTGTTTGTGCAGGATTAGAAGGTGCCAGGAGATGACAGGCATTTATCAGCAATGGCAAATAATTTGTGGCCAGTGCTAGGAATATGCATAAATGTCCTTTCCTTCAGCTAGTGCATCTTCAGGCAAACAGGGAATCCAACACCTGCCTTTTCATGGAGACAGCTGAGTTCAGAGTGAAGAAATCATCAGTACAGAGATACATTCACATTTTCCCCCAACATCAAAATACTTAAATATCACCATATTTACCAACTGTTTTCCAAAGCAGGCTTGTGTCTTTATATAAATCTGACTTTTCTGGATCCTGTAAACTTACTAATACACAAATAGAGCAGAGTATAGTAGAAACTATAGATGGTAGTGAAATCAGTGGGCTTACTGCTGTTACCCTTCTGAAAACCTCTCTTTTCCCTACGCCTCTCTTCTTTCAGAGGATGAACAGAGAGAGAAATCTGTCTCCCACCACACTGTTCAGCAGCTCATAGTGGAGAAGGAGCAAGCTTTGGCTGATCTGAACTCAGTGGAGAAATCCCTGGCGGATCTTTTCAGGAGATACGAGAAAATGAAAGAAGTCCTGGAGGGGTTTCGGAAGGTGAGTCACGTTAACATCTCCTTTAAAGAGCAGAGCTGAGCAGGTTCTGTGTGCCAGTGCTGCTGAGCAGAAGGCAGGACTTGTGCTTCCAGCTAATTCTGATGTCCTGCATGACAGCCCATAATCCTCAGGAGAAGTGTTGCAGCCAGCTATCAAATGCAAACAGAAAAATTGCAACGCTTTTTGCATTGTGTAATATTCCCTTTCAGGTGGCCTCTGTGGGGGTGTCAGTGTTGGGCTGCAGCCCTTCAAACAGCTGTGTGACTCCCACAAACAGGTGCCTGTCCTGCTTTTTAACCCCTTGGATTAAATTTGATGTCATCTTCTCTTTTTAGAACGAAGAAGTGTTGAAGAAATGCGCGCAGGAATATTTATCACGAGTGAAGAAGGAAGAGCAGAGGTATCAGGCACTCAAAATTCACGCTGAGGAAAAACTGGACAGGTAACTGAGTCATGGATTCACAGAATGGTTTGGGTTGGAAGGGATCTTAAAACCATCTTGTTCCACTCCCTGCCATAGGCAGAGACACCTTCCACTGTCCCAGGTTCCTCCAAGCCCCGTCCAACCTGGCCTTGGACACTGCCAGGGCTGGTGCATGGATTGTACACATTTTTTCAGGAGTTTATGCTGCAGGAGGATTCCAGTGGCTGGACCTCACATCCCAAACTGCTCCTGCAATATGCAAAGCACGGGTTGCTCTGTGATAAAGGGTGGAAAGAAATGCAATAATGAGAATTTCTGCAATGTGCTGGGGTTTCTTCCAGCTCCTGACCATACAGAACACCTTAAATTTCTATATTTATCTAATGTCCTTATGTTTCTTTAATATATTTTCATGGGAAGATCAAGAAAGAAGCCATTAGCCAGTTTCTAGATTTGCATGTAATGATAGTACAGTCCCCTGAACTGGAGCTCAGGTTTGGAAACTGCCATAAAACACTTCTACCTGAGTCATATTTGTGACCCCAGCAGAGATATCTGAGAGAAGCATGAAGGGAGCATCACAGACATTAAGAAAAGACTCTGCAGGCCCTGCTGAGCAAGAGAGGGAGTTGTGAAAAGTCTCTAGGGACAAGTGTCAGAATATACCCAAGATGTGCAGAAGGCAGCCCTGCCCTCTCCCCCCATTTGTTAAGGTGCTGTCCATCCACCCTTGGGCACCCTCTGCCCTTTCCTGTAGAGAACCTGATGTGACCAAAGCCTGTGTTTTCTGCAGAGCCAACGCTGAAATTGCACAGGTGAGAGGCAAGGCCCAGCAGGAGCAGGCAGCGTACCAGGCCAGCCTGCGGAAGGAGCAGCTCAAAGTGGACGCCTTGGAGAGAACACTGGAACAAAAGGTAAAGCAGGAGTCTGTTCTCCCCAGAGCCAGGCTCTGCCTGAGGATTGTCCTGCAGCTCCCTGGCCCCAGGGACAGCAGCACTCCCCAGATTTTAGGACAAAAGCCCCAGTGTGCACCTGCTGGACCCAGGTTTGATCTGAGCCCTGACCAGTGCTTGGGGCTGGCTCAGCCTTGGCCAGAGCTCGGGGTGCACCTCTGCAGCCCAGGCCTTGGTTTGCTTCAGTTCTCAGGTGTCAGACCTTGCTTTAGCTCTTCTCTCAGGTTCTGTTTCCCTTTTTAGTGCTAGCTGTAATTCCAATGCTAATTCCAAAGTGTCTGTAGGAAATGCCTATTTTTATCTCTGTGTTCTCTAGCTCAGCCAAGGGAGCTTGCTTTGGCACAGTACAGCTCGTCCTTGCTTGCAGCTCTGCAAGGCAGGGTGAAAATAGTGAAAAAAATAGATAATTGCAGCCTAGAAACAAAATTCCGCTGTGTATTATTGTGGTGTGCTGGGAGTGACTGCTATGAAGCTGTCTGCTTTGGTGCTAAATTTGATTTATTAAAACTGGAAGAGCTGTATTTGGAGAAAGGAGGCATTTATTTGAATGCATGTAGCTGTACTGTGAACATGAACACTCAGTTGTCCTATCTATGCACGTATATCTATATGTATAGATATCCTCTTCTCAGCATGGAGAAAAGTTAATTTTCTCACACTTCTCCCAGTAGTTACATAATATTAAAATTAAAATAAACCCTCATCTTAATGCAGCAATCCTTTTCATAATACTTCATATTTTATTTTGCAGAATAAAGAGATTGAAGAATTAACAAAGATTTGTGATGAACTGATTGCCAAAATGGGGAAAAGCTAACTTTTAACCAAATTTCTGGACTTCGATATTGAGTGCAATATGACCATTGGCACACTGATGTCCATACATTTATGTGGACAGGTTATATTTTCACTTTTTCGTATGCACTACTGTATTTTCTTTCTAAATAAAGTTGATTTAATTGTATGCAGTACTAAGATGACTATCAGAATTTCTTGCTATTGTTTGCATTTTCATAGTATAATTCATAGCAAGTTGATCTCAAAGTTCCTGTATCAGGGAGATTGTCAAGTTCTCTAAGAAATTACAAATTGCTGATCCTAGCCTTCCCTTTGTACATGAGTTCCCATGTTGGATGTCTTTTGGATTTAATATAAACATGTATTACTTGCATGGGGACTCTTGCCTTAAGGAATGTAAACTTTATCTGCATTTGCTGATTTGTAAAATAAAATTTAAAAAAAAAAAAAAAAAGGAAAATGCATGTCACAAATGAAATTCTCTATTGTAAATAAATTTTTTCGTTGAAAGTTGAAGATAAGTATTGCTCTGTTTTGTGTCCTTCACTTGCTTATTTCAGCACCAGATGCTCTTGGGAATTAATTCCTTCACAGAAAGCCCTTCATGGGTCGCTGCTTGGAGCACTTTGTGGGTCACCAGAGTCTGCTGCTTATGTGCACATATCTAGGTCTATATCTTACTGTCTCTCTAAATACATATATATATATATGAGAGTTGGATTTGGACCACTCAAGTCTCAAGCATAGGCTTAATCCTCCAAAATATTTAATGCTCTGACCCTGATCCAGCAAATCCCATGGGCAAATGTAATGAGGCTGTTGGAGGAGGCTGTGGCGTGTGGTGACGGGATGGTTTTTAAGCATGTCTGGCACTGAAAGGTGAATCCATTTCCTCCTCCCTGCTCCTGGAAGAATTTGCCTGCAGGGCTGGTGGGGATGAGGTTGGTGTGATTAGAGGTGCAGCCGGAATAAGCTCGATAAGTGGCACTCTCGCACACCTCTTTATCCTGTAAGTTATCCTCTGCTCAGGATTAGGGATGTAGGAGAAGCATTAAGGCTCTAATAGCAAACAAACTGCTTTCTTTGGCTAATGGTGCATCTCTTGGGTCTCCATGATGTGGACAGTCTTCAGCCTGGTTCTTGTCAGCTCCCTTTTTGTCCTCAAAAGTAAGTCAACTCCTTTTTCTTTCCTTTTTTTATTTCATTTTCACTTCCTACCTCAGGCGTGGCCGAGCCTCTTTGCTGTTCTGGGCTCCTCTCCTGGGTTGGGTTGGTTTCAGGTCATTTTGTGTGTGTGGTTAGCAGCACAGAACTGCGCCTCTGTAAGGATAAATATGTGTGCTAATAAATTCAAACGTCCCCACTGACAGCCAGGGTGGGATTTCTGCTCTGCAAGCTTCAAGTGTGGTATTTTAGATACCTTTCAAATTCATGCTTGCCTTTGAAAATACCATGTAGTTTGAACCAAGGAAAAGAAAGAGGAGTGAGTTATGGTTGTAATGTTTAAACAAGAGCAGAACTCAAGATACACAGTTGTACTTTCCAGCTGAATTGATATTTTAGGAGAAAAGGAAAATTGGATCATTGTAAGGTTTTACGTGTATACAATGTGCTTTTTCATGGTACTGTGGACCAAAGATCGTGATGGAGGGGGAAAACAACAACTTGTGGGCTCTGCTCTGAAAACATTACTACCAGATGTGGATGCAGTTAGAGAACATCAAATGTTTCTTGTATTATTTTAAATGCAGATTATAACAACTAAATAATCTGTGGTTGATTTTTTTACTATTATTATTTTTTAATCAGTATCTGAACCATTTCTAAAAAAGAAACATTGGTAAGATTTGCAGAACCTTTGAATTTTCTAAAACCTTTTTGCAATTTTTTTATGCGCGCTCGAAACGATATTAGGAAGATTGATATTTTTCAATACTTCTTTTAAATGCTAAGTGGTCTTTTCTCCCTTCACCCAGGTGAAGCACTGCAGTGTTACACCTGTGTAGGTTCTAGTGATGACGACTGCAACAGACAAGGGAGTCAGCAGTGTCCAGGCCATGCAGATGCCTGTGCAGTCATTAGAGGACAAGCAAGTAAGTGTCACGAATGGCTCAGACTTGTTGACACGTGTCGGAAAAGAAATAAATAATCACTGTTGGAAAGAGAAGAGTGCGTCGTAAGATAAGGAGAAAACCAAAAGTAAATGTCTCCCCTCAAAGTAAACCCCATTAATAAATCCCAGTCCTGATTTTGTTGATACAAAATCCCAGTGGGAATGATTTGTCGGTGTGCCACGATGAGCTGCACCCAGTCTGTGTGAGAGCTGGAAAGAAACATTTTAAGTATTGCCCACTTCTTACTTAAGTGACTTACCTGGAACTGAGGATGGAAAAGAAGCTAACGAGCCCCTGCACTCGGGCACATCCAAAGATATTTAAGCTGCACCAGTTGCCTCTAAGATAAATCGGAGTTGTTTAGGTGGGAGTTTGTGGTGTGCTGCTGTGTTGTGGTTTTATTCCTTTGTTTGTGAGGAGCAGCCAATCCCAAGGTTGTTGCTCAGTGCTGGGTGGTCGGGCTGCTGCTGAGGGATGCAGGTGGGAGCAGGTGGCCATTTGCAGCCCCTCTGGGCTCACTGTGGCTCTGTTGCAGGTGGCATCATGAAGTCCTGCTCGTTCAGGTCCTTCTGCGAGCGGGCGAGGAGGGACGGATCGAGGGCGCCCGGGGTGAGCGTCCACTGCTGCTACTCCAACAACTGCAACGCCAAGAGCCTGGCTCCCAGGGTCACCAGCACCAGCAGCTACTTCTCCCTCCTCATCTTCACCCTGCTCTGGCACCCCTTGTTGAAGCTGACATGAAGGGGCAAAAAGAAAAAAAGAGTATCCTGAAGCAACAGCTCTGCCTTCTTAGCAAGGGATGATAATATTTCCTAATCACATTGCTCCATGTACCATATATCTCACTAGGCAAAAAGCTGTAGGAAGACCTGACAGATGTGTAGATAAAAATTGTTTCATCTGCTAAATAGGTCTTGATCTCTGTGTAAGAAACGCTGCCCTGTTGTTTATCCTGAGGGGTTGATTGTGCGAATACGTAACATTTTCCTGCAATTTAGATAAGGAGAAATCTTTGCTGCTGGTAGCCTGGTAGTAAGGTAAAGGGCACGTGTCTGCCAAATGCTGTTTGCTGCTGGCAGACATTCAAAAGCAAGCTAAAATTTTCAAGCACAAAGTGACTGAAAATTCTAGCAAGCAAGTGAATCTTTCAGAGAGCATTGGTGTACTGGACAAAGCCAGGAAACTCGAAATACAGATGATTTAGTATTAATACAAACTGGTAAGAGAAGGTCATTAAGAGAATCATGCATGGAGGTATATTGTATTGTATATTATGTTATATCCCTGTCAGTGTCCAAGGCCAAGTTGGATGGGGTTTGGAGCAGCCTGGGACAGTGGAAGGTGTCCCTGTCCCTGACAGGGGCTGGAACTGGATGATCTTTAAGGTCCCTTCCAACCCAAACCATTCTATGGTTCTATGCTTGTGTGTATTTCCTGGGGAAAAAGAACACCTTCCAGTCTTCTCTTTTCTGATCCTTTGAGAATCTTACCACATCGAAAGAAGAAGAAAAAAGAAGAGTTTGGAAGTTGTTTTTGAGCTGGTAAACTCTATCCAAAGATTGGCTCAATCTATCTTCCCTGCTGGTTTTAAAAATAAGTGATTAATATTAATCTTGTAGGCAAATTATTACTTGAGTTTATAATTCTTCTTGAGGCTTCAGTTATGTAGACAATTCTCCACTGTCCTAAACTTCAGTCTTTGAGAGTAAGATAGTTTGTATATATCTCCCCTCCTTCAGTGATGTGATTGAGTTGAGGTGGTTGATGTATCCTTTTCATTCTGCAAAGTGAATTAAATTATTTGGAGGTCTTTAGAGGCATAAGGGACTAAATCAATATTTTTAATAAACCCATTCATGGCAGTTTTACCAAGTAAATGATCCAGAAAGGGTCACACAGTAGAAGGCATTGTGCATCACTACCTCCTTTGATCCAAAACTCAGAGCACCAGGCAAGCAGATGAGTGATATTTGTAGATTTTAGTGTCCAGCTGTGATGATCTGGTCCAACCCCTGGCACACACCGTGCACAGGATTGGCTTAAAGTCCAGCTGGTGTAACTGCAGTACAGGTGGTCTGTCCAGTCCTAGTTTTAGTTGCCTAGTAGGAAAAAGGTTAGGTCATCGAATTTATGGAACTCACAAAATACGTGGCAAAGTCGTTTTTCCACTAGCTTTGTGTCGTGACTTTTTTCAGTATGATTCTTTGAAAAATCAGTTCCAGGCGGTGTGTAGTAGAACTCTTCACATTGACCAAAATTTTATTAAGGTTGCAAACTCTAGAGAGCTGCTTCAAGGTAAATCAGTGAACCCTCCCTGCAGAGTGTAACCCTCGCCTGCCTTGTAGCTGTTGCCTGTCACAGGGAACTGTCTGCTTGTTTCACTGTGCCCTTTTCCCAGTGTGGATCCTTCCATCAGTTCCTGTAGATTGTGGCTTCACACTGGCTGGATTCTCCCGGGGTTTTGCTCAGATGGGCTCAGACAAGGCAGTTCTGCTCTATTTTTAGTCTCTAGGCACCAGTCTGATAAAGCTGTTGAACATAAAGATTGCAACAATGCAGCAGATCTTGGCTGAGAATGTTAATTTAGACTCCAGCGTCCCACCTGTATAAAAATCACTTAAATTGGTGTAAGTATTTTTCATCTCATTCTCAGCTTGAAGCAGTTCCTTCAATCTCTTCTGCTGCAGGAAGCAGGTATTGATTGTATCTTTATCTTCGTATGGTCTTGTAATGATAAATCTGTATTGAATGTAATCTCTGTATATGCTCAGTGCATTTCCTTAATGAGAAAATAAATTGCATGCAATGGCTGACATTGTCTCTTGATAAACACAACTGCTTCTTTTAATTAGGATTTCCAGCTGCATCTGGCACTCTTGTTTTCTTGCAGGAATCCTGTTGGGCTTTGTTGGGTTTTTTTTTGATGTGGGATATATTTCTTAAATCTGTCGGATAAAACAGTGAACGTTGGTAGTGTTCTTGCTGCTACATTTCCATGGTAAAATAAGAAGGTAAATCTCTATCCTCTTGACAAACACCATCTGTCATTCCTGACGGCAGCCAGGACCGAGATCTTCAGGCAGCTCCCACCGCCTCCGTCCGATCCTGCCTCCCAGCACATCACGGGCCCTGCTTTGCTTTTTTACAGCAGAAAAAAGGACATTTTTCCTGCCTAATTATGACCCTGAAGTGTGCCTGCATGTGGGTATCTAGGAAGGATAAACCACATTTTTGGATTGGCGCTTTCAGAGCGGTTTCACGACGGTTCTTGGCATAAGCGTTGACAGGAAGACAAGCACGGAAAAAAAAAACCAGAATAGAAGAAATGCCTTTTAAACTCCATTTAAAATACAGAAAATATTTTAAAGTTTCCATTGCCATGACTGTGCAGAGCTATTCCCAGTCACAGGTACAACAGAAAGTTGGTTGTTCTGAGGTGTAATTCCTGCTGCACCCGCAGGCTCCTTCTCCCTTCCTTAATGTCAGCAGCAGAGAGGCTGATACTGAAATGCCTTCTGCTGCAACCCAAAATGACAGGACTTCTTTTTCATCTCTTTATCAGCTGGATTTATGTAGTGGCTCATTTGGGTAAGTGCTGGGTTTGGGTGTAACTCTGCCCTCTCACCTCCAAGGAAGGATCTCCAAAGAGATTCCTGATTTCTAACTGAGAGAAATTCCCAGTTGTAGCTATGGCCCCAAATCATAATTTCCATTATTCCTTTCTATCCCCTAGTTTTTGGCTGTATGAGCAGCATTCCCTTATTTTCCTGGTCTTCTCAATGGCAGCAAGAGCCTCTGGGACCTCCTGGGAGGGCAGAGTTGAGCAGAGTGCCTTGAGCTCTCTGTAAGGGTGAGAATGTGCCATTTAATTTGTGCCAGTGTTCATCCACACCTGACTTTTCCACAGTGAGTGCAAGGTACCAAGTTGTCCCTTGTTCTTGGTGAGGAATAAGCAATTCTTGTGGCCTTTAAAATCTAGGTCAGAGAAGATCAGCTCAATAGTGGCTGGGCAATTTGATGAAAGTTTTAAGTACATCATGCTGTCACAAATCACAGTTTATTTTTTAAGCTTTCTTCCTCATGTGGAATTTTAATCGGGCATCTCTGTCCAGTAGGGATTAAACAAAAAACATGCTTGCAGCCTGTGTTACCATGTCTTTGTGTGCAAAGAAAGCCCAACTCTGACAGATTTCATTGTGAGCATCACTCCAAAGGGTCTTGACCTTTCTGGACCTACAGATGTTTAAGGCACAGCCCAGAGCTGCTGGCTGTGGCTAGTAACATGCCCTTGGGGAGGAGTTTTATGCTTCTGAAATCAGAATTCCTGACTGCAATTCCTGGAGCCCAAGGTTATCACCCTGCATACACAAGCACTCCCTCTTATCACCCACAGCCAGCAGTGCACGGGGTATTTCTAACTGGTGAATTTGTGACAGGCTCAGATGTGGCATATTTACTCATATTTACTCACAACAGAGTGGGGAAAAATGATAACAATGTTAATCCCATAAAGAGTGTAGTGAGAAATTCACCGTGTTGGTGGCGTAGGTACAGGTGAACTTTCTTAGCATCTGAGAAAAAAAAACCCACAAGTGAAAAGCCAATGTAGGACTCAGTTTGGAAAGAACCACAAGTAGCTCGTGGCGCTTGGCAGGGTGGCTTTGTGGAAAGTAGGTCTTGTCAAAAACATCTCATTTGAGGTTATGCTTTTTTGCTGATAAAGGCAAATACATGGATTTTGCAACACATTTCAGATAAAATTGCAGTTGTGATACACAGATTGAGAGTTCAAGAGCCAGGAGAGTGAAAGACTGCGAAAACAAGTTCTCAGTGGAAAATCTTCCAAGTGGTGCCTTGACACAGGCGAGCTCCCATCATCTCCCCGACAACCTCGGGACGGTGCCATGAGAAGTGTCACAAAAAGAGGGGGCTGTCAAAGCTCTCTGGCATGTCTGCATGGAGATATTCCTGCATGTTGCCATAGGGACGGGTTTCCAAGGGAGACAGGTGAGGCACTTCTCTGGAACAAAACTGAAGCAGAGGCATGAGCGTGGGAGGACGGGGCTGAGCATTTTATCGTAGAATCACAGGGTGGTTTGGGCTGGAAGGGACCTTAAAGCCCATCCAGTGCCACCCCTGCCATGGGCAGGGACACCTTCCACTGTCCCAGGCTGCTCCAAGCCCCAGTGTCCAGCCTGGCCTTGGGCACTGCCAGGGATCCAGGGGCAGCCACAGCTTCTCTGGGCACCCTGTGCCAGGGTCTCACCACCCTCATAGGGAACAATTCCTTCCCAAGATCCCATCCATCCCTGCCCTCTTTTTTAGCCACCCAGCCCTCCTTTCTTCCACACGAGTAATTCCTTAAGGAGTCCACTTTTCCTAAAACTCCTTACACCTTTCGTAGCAGCCTGACTTAGCCCCACAGGCAATATTTCTGTCAAAACGACCCGTTACAGCTGCAAGCCCGAAAGACTGGCAAGTATGAGATAATGCCTGACAGGTGAAGAGGAATTTCTCTCTTGAAGTTATTTCCCTTCTCTGAGGACTTCCTGCCTTTCATCCTCACCAAAATGGTTTTAATTTTTTCCTTTAAACGCTCAAAGGGGGAAGGTGTTTGAACACTGGCAGAGACTCAGCCAAAAAAATAAGGTTGGTGTCCAAATCACTGATTGCTACTGCCTCCACTGGAGACTTCCAGTGTCTTGTTTTATGCAATGTCAGGCACCCTCAGCTTCTGATTTGCAGTGAAAAAAGATCAGTGGGACTCAGAGGGACTGGCTGGTGTCTCTTTAGCCAGGTCGCAGCCTGATTTTCCCTAAAGAAACTTTTGATTTGTGGGTTTGCTCCTGTGCTCTCCCAACCTTCAGACAGCTTTTGCAACATATCCTTGAGATCCTGAGGATGTTCATCTCCTTTCAGCAACTTTTCTTTAACCCCTTTTACAATTTTTGGAGGGCTTTCCAATGAAAACAAGATCTCCACAAGCGTGTAGTTACTTAATTCAGGTTCTCTGTATGTGCCACTGGAATGACACTCCTAAGAGGAGGGTAATCTCTAAATTTCCTCTTCACACTCTGGTGATTACTAGGGTAAGTTTTGCTCTATTTTACTTCATGCTGAGCGTTTGAAGACTCAATGGCCAGAGCACATATGAGCAGAGGAAAGTTCCTGCCCCACTGGTGCCTGCCAGGGACCCAGGAGCTGAGTGTAACACAGGATCCATCCAAATCACAAATCTGCAGCTGGGGCTGCAGAGCTGGGGGTCAGGGCACACTTCTGAAGAAATCTGCTGTGATTTTTTGAGTCTCACTTCTGGTGCACTGAATCTGTGAGAGCTGGGCATGGATGGGGGATACAGCAAGGGACAAGCCCTGCCCTCATCTCATTTAGTCCTTCCAAGGGTTCAGCTTCACTTTTTTGGAGCTGTCTTTCTGGACATCTCTTTTTCACTGTACCATTAAGAGTGCTCATGAGTACTTGGCAGTCTCCATCACTTGTTTCCACGTTCTCCCAGCCAGCTATGACTCCTCATATTGGATAAACACGTCTGGTTTTGTTAAATATTCTGTTTCAGTGATTAGGGCTCTGGAAAGAGCAAATCAGTTACTGAGATGAAGCAAATCCATGAGTGAGGCAGTGAACCGAGCCAGGAAAAAATGTTCATGGGGAAATCATCCGAGCAGGGCTGTGCCTGGGGGGCACTGGCAGAGGTTTATCAGCATTCCTGCAATCAGGGCTATGAGGAGGAGGGATCCACCAGGCTCCTTTGCATTGCTGATGTCTGTGCAGCAGATGAAAAGGAGAGGTTTGTCCCTGGGTTGGTTTAGTTCACTCACCCCGAGGCTTAGGACAGGGAGGAGCTTCTCCTAAAGCATCTTCCCAACACCTTCCAACCCATTTTTTCTAGATGTAGTAGATTTTTTTCCTCCTGAATGCCAGCATATGTATGTCTGGTGCTCTTTAAGTGAGGAGGGGTTTGCGGAGTTCCATCAGTTGCTGGTAATTTCAGCTGTGATATATGAGGGACTGTGCAAGCCAGGAAGTTTTTCAGAGCTGACCTCGATGGGACTCTTCTGAGGGTGATGACAAGCAGGGGGGAAAAAACCTACTTTGATTTGACACCTCCTGTTAACATCAGAGAGAAGCAGTCCCTGGAAAACCCATCTCCTCAAAAGTCAGGATCCCTTGTGGAATCAGAAAACAATACTTTGCTCATGAACGATCAGCAGTTGAGTGATCTCATCTGACCTTTGCTTTAATATGGCTTATCCAAAGCTTTTCATGCTTATCCAAACCTTGGCTCCAGCCTGCACTGTGAACCCAGGCTATTCGGGGCAAATCCTGGCGACCTCTCCTTCAGCTGGCTCTCCTCAGGAGGATGAAGAGGGGATTACTGCCCACGGGTGGGTGTCCTGAGCCAGCAAATAAAACACTCCTGCCCGTCTTGGAGCTGATTTCTGAGTCGTGGTGTGCTCGAGGATCTGTCTGTGCCCAGTCTCAGAGACCAGTTCTCCAGGAGACAGATGGCCTGTGGGCTGCACTGGTCCCAAGAAACACAGTCAGTCACAGGCTTAAAACTGTTCTCTTTTTAATTTTTTTTTTTCTTAAACACTTTCGCTCTCGATTTGCCCAGCACCTACAGAAGCATTTTCATTTGTGTGATTTCTGCACCTGGGAAACCAAGGTCAAGGTGGTGCCATGAGCCCCAGTCAGGCAGAGGAGATGGGATTGGAGCCAGTGGCTGGAACTGGGACAATGTTTGGTGATGTTGGTGGCACTGGAAGGTTGCCCTGGCTGGAATGAGGTGCCTGCAGACAGACACTGCCCCTCAGGTGTCCCAGCCTCCCAGCTCCAGGTCCCCTCCCAGATCTGCCCGTCTGGATGGCAGCTTTGTCCCGCTCCCCTGCTGGTTGCTGCTGGGAATTTGGATGCATTTTAAATCATATTAGACTCCCCTAGTTCTGCTTGAAAAGCCTGAAGAGGCTGCAGTGCCAAATCAGGGGCTCATTTAAGGAGCTTTCGTTGAGCATCAGTGCTCTCGTTCTTTATTGTTCCTGCAGAAAAATCACCTCCATTTCTTTGCTGCATAATTTCACCTCCCACTGTCCCAGGCTGCTCCATGCCCATCCTGCCCTTGGGCACTGCCAGGGATCCAGGGGCAGCCACAGCTTCTCTGGGCACCCTGTGCCAGGGCCTCACCTCCCTCACAGGTAACAATTCCTTCCCAATATCCCATCCATCCCTGCCCTCTGGCTGTGGGAAATCATTCCCTGTGTCCTGTCCCTCCATCCCTTGTTCCCAGTCCCTCTCCAGCTCTCCTGGAGCCCCTT
>VZTG01006989.1:66301-101331 GCA_013397845.1 Melanocharis versteri
CTGTCCCTGCTCCATCCCTGTCCCCTCTCCATCCCCGTCCCTGCTCCATCCCTGTCCCCGCTCCATCCCTGTCCCCGCTCCATCCCTGTCCCTGCTCCATCCCGTCCCGCGCTGCTCCCGCCCGCCAGCAGATGGTACCCGGCATTTACGAACAGCTCCGCTCTGTGTTTAAGCAGCAAACAGCCCTTTCCGAAGGCGGCTCGATCCCACCCGTGTGTTCCTCAGCTGCCCCGACCCGGGAATCCCCCGATCCCCAGAGCCCTGCGAGTTCCATGCCCAGGTGGAACAGGATGGCAGGTCCCCCTTCTTTAGGTGCGACATTGTTTTACCGCCCCCCAAAAAGTGCTTCCTGCTGCATCCATCAGCCCTGGCCGTTCCTGCGAGTCCTGCAAAAGCGAGCTTGGGCTGAGGAATCATCGCAGCCATCGCCAGCCCGAGAGGAGGCAGGCACGTGGAAAAGTCTCCAGTCCAAACCTGGGCGGAATTCGGGAGACAGATCCCCGCGCAACTTGCATTTCTACACAGTCTAAAAATAAACCCTAAAGTACATTTTTAGGTGCTCACACTTTTTAGGAGGATGGTGATAGCATTAACAATGAAAATAACGTCACAAATAGACCGATTTTGTGCTGTCCTTGGGTCACCCTACAAGCACCCTCGTAAGAGCTGAATCAAAAGATCCGTTTCCCAAACCATGTGCAAGTTTGTTTTTATTCGTAGAATCACAGGGTGGTTTGGGCTGGAAGGGACCTTAAAGATCATCTCGTTCCACCCCCTGCCATGGGCAGGGACACCTTCCACTGTCCCAGGCTGCTCCAAGCCTCATCCAACCTGGCCTCGGGCACTGCCAGGGATCCAGGGGCAGCCACAGCTTCTCTGTCACCCTGTGCCAGGGCCTGCCCACCCTCACAGGAACAATTCCTTCCCGACATCCAATCTAAACCTCTCCTCTTTCAGTTTAAAACGATTCCCCGTTGTCCTGTCACTCTCTGCAGAGGTGAAAAGCTGCTCCCTTGCCAGCTCTCCCCGTGTGCAAACCCTGGATGTGCCGGACCCCATTCCCAGCGCAGCTCCCTGCCCTGGGACACACAGGACAGCGTTTCTCCGGGGATGCAGTCGGGAAGCTCGGGAGCAGCGCTGGGAGCACACACCAGCCTTTCCCGTGGGATGAGTACAGACTTGTGAGCTTTGTCCTGCTCCTTTTTGGAATTTCTGCTTTCTGCAGAGACACCAGGCTGGTGTCTGGACTAGTTATGCTCTAGTTTTTCACTTACACAGGATGACTTTGTCTTTATGCCAACACATAAAGCAGAATCAGGCAAATACGCTGATGAATGGCCAAAAAAAAAAAATATAAAAATCAATATGTAAAACCGGTGTAATGCATTGTGCTCTAAGTAAGAACTCTTACGCTGAATACAGATTGTAATAAAATCACCTAAAAACCAAGAGAATATTAAACCCTCTTTTTGTTTAGCTGTTTTATCCAGATCTATTTCAAACTCCTGCAAATATCCTATGCGACATTGGCATCGTTAAGAGTTTACTTGTTATGAAGGTTCTGAAGTTCATGATCGCATCTTCCAGCTACAGGGACAACCATAAAAAAATAATTCCAGATCTACCCTGTAAATATGACCACAGTGACCCAGAGCAGAGGGAAGGCTGATGGGACGAGGCTCTGAACTGACCATCAGTCTTTTACACCCAGATACATAAATAGCTTATTTTTAAAAGATAGCTAAATGTTTCCCCACAGATATATAAACATTCTTCCGCGTCTGGAAACACTGTGTTGTAACCCAGCATACCATGGCCACCAGTGGAGCAGAGCATTTTAAAACAAACAAACAGCAAAGAAATGACGACGGGCACGAAAACATGAAAGCAAATTTTCTGGAAGGTTTGTTGTTGCTGCCCTTTTAAAATGAAACAGTCTGGGGATTTGTCAGAAGGTTCAAAATATTGACAGTCTCACCTCCCCGCTTTTGTTTCTAAGCTCTCCCACCTTCAGCTGCACTGCAGTTTTTTGATATTAAGCGTAGTTTCTCTCCAATCCCATCCAGTTAATTATGTTTTAATAAGAAAGAAACCTCAAATTTAATGAAAGTTAGAAATAATTAGAGAGTGCCATAGCCTACACGACGCAAACACTGAATTAGTAGAAATGTGATGAAGGGCTTTTCCCCTGCAGGTTCCTGGTTTTAATATCTAATGAGGATCTGAAATTCAGTAAAATGAGAATAGTCCTGATAGACAAACAAAGTTGACGCTCTGCTAAACAAGAGCCACCCCTTAATCCATGTAATATTCTCATTACTGTTAATTAACTTGAAATGAAAGAGTAGGCTGCAAAACTTTAACAGAACTGTGATAGATCCGCTCACTGATCTCTCGGCGGTGCCTCGGTGGGGGCTGATGCTGAGGCAGAGGTGGCTCCTCCACTCATCCCACCCCTCCCTGCTGTGCTGCTGTGCTGTGTTTGGGGGTGTGGGTGTCCCACCAGACCCTGCTGTGCTGGAGGCACCGAATGTGGGCTGCTGCAACCACGGGCAAGCAGAGCAGAGATGTTTAATTCAGCAGGACACATCTGTACCGTCACCCACAACCTGCTGCGCACCTCCTCTGTGGGGTTACCACTTCTTTCAGCCTCTTGAGGTGTTAGCTACCGGTTACACGGATTGTCTTGTCCTTCCCCAACCAAGTTTTCCGATTTCCACGTCAAGCGTTGAGCTAAACCAGAAAATCACAGCTGTTCCTGTTGGGCTCCTGCACTACACAGTGTGCTTTCCCGACTTCTGACGCAGCCCGGCCTGACGTCGCCTTTTCCACTGGAAAACCAGGACGTTTTTCCTTCACACCAGCTGTCACCACAAACACCCGTGGCAGGGGATCCCTCCACATGTTTGATCACCTTCTGAGCGGCCTCCTCGACATGTACCTTGTCCCTAGCAGGGTTTTTCCCTATGGACAGCCAGGGACAATTTCCATCCTCTAGCTTGGAAAACCTGACCGGGTTCAGGTGGGATCCTGGGTTCTGCCTCTCCAGTTTGTGCTGGATGTGGAGCACGGGGCTCTCGGTGTTCCATCTCCTGCAGCCTGAGCTTGTTGCAGAACTTCTGTCCTGCAATTCCCTCTATCCTACCCCTGCCAAAATGGGTCACCCACAGCCTGCACTCATCCTCCAGCTGCTGGTGATCCCTGGCTGATCCGAAATCCTCACAGCCTATGGGAAGTCATGGTGTAGGTATCCCTACTCCAGCTGTTTGCCTCCTAATGAGTAAATCTGCCGCTTCTCTCCTCCCTGTTAACCAGGCAGATCTACGCAAAATTTTTTTACAATTATTTCTCACATTGCAAAAACGCACAGTAAGTGAGGAAGGCCAGTATGTTTCTAGTTAGGAAGGCCCAGCATGGATCTATTGCTTTTATCATTTTGATAGGGACGTTTGATAAACAGGCTTCTGGGCTCAACTCAAGCATTTTGGCCCTCTGCAAGCCCTAATGCAGGAGAGGGGCAGCGAGTTGCCAGAGCTGCTGAGGGCACCAAAGGGTGGTGACAGGGCTGCCGTGCTTTCTGGAATGGAAGGTTTGTTATCCTGCCCCTTCTGTGCCTTCCAGCAGGCATCACCACCCCAAATCCAAATAAAAACAGGACAACCCAAAGCCAAGAAAAGCGCTTGGCTCTCACCTGTGGTCTGTGAGAAGCTGCTCAGGGCTGGAGAGCCTCGTGCCCGACACCAAGCGCAGCTCAGAGGGTTCAGCCCTGACCCTGGGACCAGGCAGAGGGAAATCAGCGCTTTGATCTCCGTTCCGTCCGAGCGGCAAAGGTCACTCCGGATTTACAGTCTTATTATTCCCCAAATGTTTGTGGAAGCTCTGACTCCCCGCCTAGAGCTCCCCAGTGTGCTGTGGTTGGAAACAGTGTCACCGGGCCGAGCTCTCCCTGGCCTGCTAATACGGAATAAATAATTTATGCCAATCTGTTGTTAACAGCTCTTTTCTTCCTGCAGATTATTTACACTCTGTGGATTTCACCTTCTGGAAACAACTCCTCAGGACAAATCCAGCTCCTGAAACCATTCTGCTATATTTTAGCAGGTGAGGAAGTGAATGGGAGTGGAAAGAAGTTAATTCAATTCCAATTCAAGTTGTTGGGTTTTTTTTTAAATAGAAACTTTAATTCTGTAACGCATTTTCCTAAACCGCCAAGAATTAACTCTTAAATAATTCTTCCAGAGGGCACATTTCTATTTCATATTTTAAGTGTTCATGGAAAACCAGAAAAATCTGGTTTATTTCTTATAGCAATCACTGTACATAAATGCCAGTCCATTTGCTGTAGCATCCCTATGAAGGAAAGGTGCTGAAGAGGAAATTTGCCTCAGGCCTCAAATTATATCTTGCTGGAACCTGAATCACATTTTTTTGAAAGCTCCTAAAACGCGTGGGAGAGGGGTAATGATCTGTACTGAGATAACACAAATAATTTTCTTAGTCTTCACAGACTGAAATTAATTGGTCCTGAGCATGGCTTTAAATACGTGACATTAAAGAAGCACATGGTTACCCCACAGGAACGAGCTACCCTACATTTTAATGTTGCATCATTATCTTGTTTTGTATCCCTGGCCACGTGATATTGACTCTGGAACAGGAGGCAAGATGTTTTAATTGCACATAAATAATTATGTAAATGTAGATAGCAACGCTTGTTGAAATTAATCATTCATTATCGCTGTGGAAAAAAAAAAAAAAAAAAGAAATGGCAATCAGATGAGAAGATGAGATAGCGCTGCCGAAAGCTGAGCTGAAGTTCTGTTTCATTTCTCAATCAGCCTTCATGAAATGTGCTTGATGAATATCGATTCACCCCGCTGGATAAATCTGCCCGAGGGAGGAGACACTTCCCAGGGAGGGCAAGGAATATTTGTAATAATTAAAGGCCCATCAAGAGATCACAAAGCAACTTACAGAGGAGGTGAAACTGCTTTTATTCACGTCTGTGAATAAGGAAAGAGTGACGCAAAAGAGACATTGAAATAGAGTTACTAAAGAGGGATTGAACATTAAAAACATTGATCCCCCCAAGACAGAGATACCTGCTGGCCCTGCATCATCCTCCCACCAGGGATCACTGCCACAAAACCTGCAGGGTCAGCTCCCAGGACTTCCCACCAGGAGCAGCGCTGGGAAGAAAACTCCTATTCCCAGTGTCTGGCCAGATGGCACGGAATGAGTTCCTGACTCTGATCCGGGGCTCTTCAGCCCGAAGATGGGGACGGGCTCAGCCTGGCCCTGTGCTGCCCCGTGGGTCTCACACCTTTCCTGCCCAGGGGAAGAGCCATGGCATTTCAGGGCAGAGCAGCTGGAGGGCACCGAGAGGATCACAGGAGCATCACAAAAACAGCTGAGGGCTTTTTCTGACCTTTTGCCCTTTACTTGATTGCCTGTTTCTTTAAAGAAAGTTTATTTCTTGTTTGTGTTTTTTTTTTTCTCTTCTTTAGTTTTTTCTCCTGCTATCCCCATGAGGCATTCTTTCCTATGAGTCATCCACACCATAAAGAAATTACTGTTTGGCTCAAAGTTCTGCTCCCATGCCTGGAATCAACATTTTTTCAGTGAGAGATAGGAAATGAGCTGAATTTGTGGGTGATTCACTATTTACTATTTTGACCTGAGATGTGTTTTTACCACTAACTTTAGGAGAAAAGAAAATCATACAATAAAATACCTAAAAGGCCAAAGCTACATGGGACAGAAGGCATTAACATGCTCTTTAATGGTTTCTTTACATCATATACAGTAATAATCTTGGACTCTGATTTTACATTTTATCAGGATTATTAATATGACTAATTTTATTCCACAATGGCATCTTAAATATTTAAAATACCCCTAAAGAGTATTTTACACAGCCGTCATACAGCTCAGAAACGTGGTATTGTTTGTGCATTTATATTTCTTTTCTGTGTGTATGATACAACATAATGAAGCTTTTTTTTTACATACATATGGCCTGGATGTGAAAATCATATATATGTAAAAATAGAGCAGCCCTGTGCACTAAAGCCCAACCACAGACTGCCCAGAAACAGGGTCTGGACCATAAAACAGCTGAAGGTTTGTGAAACCCCCACGTTTGCCCATTGTAATCCAGTGCTGTCAGGTGGGGTATGGAAACAGATCCTCTCTCCCTCCAGGGCCACCTCTCGGTGTGTCCAACCTCTGTGGTCCACCACAAACAGCACTGATGTGCCCCTCTGGACGTGTGGGGGTCTTGGTCCCCTCCCAGCAGCTCTGCAGGGCTTAGGATCCCTCCACAGATCCCCAAATCAGCGGCTACTCAAACCCCATGGACCAGCTCTTCACTTAAAGGGGTGA
This sequence comes from Melanocharis versteri, assembly GCA_013397845.1. Classification (NCBI taxonomy): domain Eukaryota; kingdom Metazoa; phylum Chordata; class Aves; order Passeriformes; family Melanocharitidae; genus Melanocharis; species Melanocharis versteri. The sequence goes on from VZTG01006989.1 coordinate 72,686, forward strand.
AAACCAAGCTCTGAAAGCCTTGCTTGAACCTGCTGCAAGTCACTTTCTAAAGTTAGATTTAGACATTTAGGTCATTATAAAGCAGATGCTGCCACCAAATTTGTTTGGATGTAACCTCACTGCAGCATTTTTGCCAGTAGAAACAAATTAGAAAATGCTGGCTGCCTCCTCAAATCCTTCTGGTTTATTTGTTTCGAACCAAAGCAGATGCAGAAAGTTCTTAAGTAGTGCATCTCCACCGCTGGCAGGTATTTATGAAGAAGGCAATGATTTCAGTTTCAACTGCAGGAAATGGAACACATCTGGGATCAAGAAATGTCTTTTATGGTGTCCATCACTTCAGGTGAAAGGGAAGGAGGAGGAAGATGAGATGAGGAAATTAATTTCCCAGAAAAGGCCACAACAGATTTTAAAACATATATAAACTAAAATATTGTTCAGAGTGTTTTGTTTTGGTTGAAATGAACATTATCACTGTTGTTCTCCCAGGATAGCTTCTGAAAATGAAGAGGGCTTTTCCAGTGCAGCTGGTGTTTCCTATTTCACTGATATTCTTGCAATCACAAAGTGATGAAGCTGCCTCTCCGTGCTCCATTCAAGCACACAGGGGACAGGAGAAGTTACCAATGATTTCTTGTCCCATAAAATCCACCCAATAGATGCACGGTGTTGCCAAACTGCAATTTTTTTCACAAATCCATGATTTTTAGCTGGGAGGCAGAATGGGTTTGAAAGCCCCACACCCTGAAAGCAGTTAGATTGGCATGTACCACCCCAAAAATACCTCAAACGGCACAAAGCCAGGGTGAAACAACCAGAGCCCCTAAACTTTCATTTACGAGCAACAACATTTGAAGCCATCCATCATTTTTGGAGGCTGATTAATGAGTGTGAGTGGCAGTGTGTACAACCAGCACCTAAAACAGCTCTAACATTTTCCAGTTTCTGCTTGGCTGCGACTACTTCAAACAATTACTTCAGAAGGGTTTGAGGTCCAGCTGGGCATATGCTGTGCTGCTTGTGGCCACGGGCCTGTTGACCATCACTGGACACGTCAGGGATGGTCCCTGCATGTCCAGACACATTGAGGCTGTTCTGGACGCTGAGATGTCCCGAGGCTTCGCTCCCAATCTTCGCTGGGTGGAGATGAGGGGATCTCTGCCTGTCCCCAGGGACTGTCCCCAGCTCAGTCTGCTGGAGCTGTTAGGTTTCTCGCACTGATGGAAAGCAGACCCGTTCTTAGCCTTTTTCATCTGGGATGAGTGATTTCAGGAGGGAGCAGCAGCCCTCACAAGCCGTGACACAACTCCAACCCACCGCTGGCCGCAGCCGCTGGAGCTCTCGCAAGCCCCTGAGCAGGAAACGAGACCTCAATGGCATTTCTGTCTCATTTCTGGAGGAGCCCAGCCCCGTTCCTCTTCCTTTTCAGAGCACGAACAATGTGCAGAACAGTAGATATATATTGCTCCTGTGAGCTGGCGTTTTGTCCATTGTTAGTGCAGTGAAAAATACAGACTTTTCACACAGTTTTCTTTGTAGAGCCAGCAGTTGCCCGCAAGCAAACGCCGAGTCAGGTCCACAAAAACAATGAAATAACATGATTAAAACTTCCAATTCGCCTTAATCCAGGGCCCTCTGGCATGAGCATTATAACAAAGCCTTAAATAAATAGTTATAAGAGCCATTTCTGTCATCGCATTGCTGATGCAGAGTGGAAAAGCATGCAAAAATGAGGTGTCTGCATGTTCTGTCTCCTTGTTGGCGACTGCATCTCGCAACGAGCTGTTGAAAATGTGCTTTTTGAAATTGTGATACTGAACGTCACCCTCAGGCTTGTGATGGTTCTCATCTCACTCTCACCCCATGAACACAATTTATTAATGGTGTACTTTTATATGAATTCGAGGCGTGAAGATTCAGCTCCTCCGAATTCCCCCCGTGGGGAAGAAGGGCAGAGGGAAATGAACATCAGAAGTGCCCCCCTCTCCTGCTCAGACGCTGCCTCAACTTGGGGCTCTTTCAGAGGATTTAGAGGCAGGCAGCTTTTTGTTTATTTGACGTGCAACCTTAGCCGACCTGATTAGAACGGGCTATTGACAGCTCTGGAGCTCTGAATCAGAGGTCTCCAGAAAGCAGCCCATTAATTACTGGTGCCTGTGTGAGGAATTGATTAGCTCAAACCATCCAAGTGTCACGGGCAGCCCAGCCCCTTTCCCTAATCAGCCCGATTCATGCCCAGACAAGGCCCATCCTCTGCAGGGAGGGAAACGGGCAGATCTCATGTACGGAAAAACAAAAAAACATGGGAAAGATTCCCCCAAAGCACAGCTGTGACACAGAATTTCATGCTGAGGAGACAGAACGGATTTGTGTTTGGACGTGAGACCTGGAGGAAAAGTTTGCAGCGTGGTTTGGAGGGGCTGGTTCACAACAAGAGAGGATCTGGGGCTTTTCCAGTGACACCCCTGCCGTGGCGATGATTTAAAAGGTCAGAGCGAAAAATCCGTTTGCTGGATTCTCATAGGATTCTCGTAGGAAAGCAATTCTCATTGCTTTCCACCATGACCCACTGGATGAGGCAGCCCACAGAGCACAATTAACTGGTGCCTTGGAACTTGTGTCTGCTCAGGACACGGAATTTCAGAGTGTTTCAGTGCGTTTCTTACTTGTTTTCCTGAAGCTGAGATTTTCCAGCGCGGGTGCATCTTTCAGGTGTGGCACATTGTTTGTGTGAGACCTGAGGTGGGATTCAATAAAAACCAGCCAAGCCAGAGGCAGGGTGCACCTCAAACAGAGAAGGTGCTAGGCGGAATTTGTGCTTATTTACAGCAGAAAAAAGCAACTCAAACAACATGTTTTCCTCAAGATTCAAGGCAAACCTGCTGTTTAACTCCTTTAATACCAAAGGCTGCTAAATGCCCAGGCAACAGCATGGCTGAGACAAATCACCATTTCCTCTTCAGAAAATGGAAATGGTGTGCAATTGTTCTTTTTCTCTCTCTTTTTCTTTTTTATTTTTGGTGGGAAAAACAACTTCTGAATTCCTTCAGCACTTTCTGAGGGGAGCTACAATGGAGCTCAGCCAACTGTGACCTTTCGCAGTGTGGGGGAGGAGACGTGACGGGGCTGGAGCTCATTTCTCGTCTGCAACGAGCCCTTTGCAAAACAATACCTGTGTTTCCAGGACCCACAAATGCACAGCTGCTTGAAGAAGCAAATAATTAATCTTTCCCTTCCATTTCATCCAGAAGCTGTGGCAGTGGCACAGTTCAGCCAACCCATACATATATATATGTAATCTATTTTAATATATTTTTTAATATTTATTTGTTTGTGCATTTTTAATTTCTGTATACTCTGTAATCAGAGCATTTACATCCCTTTCAAATGCATCACCAAAAGGCAGCTATTGGAAAATGCTGATTGAAAACATGGGAAGTTGCATCAGAAACAGATTTTCTTTTTCTTCTGCCTTCTGCGGATGGTGATTTGCTCCACTCTCAACTATTTGGGGAAATAGCAGGGAAAATACATTTCCTTTTCTGCTGAGTGCCAACTAAACCCCACGGACAGCCAACTTCAGTGTTATGGTGATCCCTACCATGTTCTGCCAGCTGAGAGTCTACTTTATCTTAAACGGTGTGTTTCCTATTAATAATTACTCAACAAAAGCTTGGTTATGTATTATTCATTATTCATAGCTTTTTTTTTAAAAGTCGTTGACGCCACCTGCACTGAACTCTGCAAACCAGGCCTGGATCAGCTTTCACAGATCTCTGACAGAGCTGAGTGTCACCAGATGAAAAAAACAACTGTTGCTGCAAAACAAATTTTTCCTTTTCTCTTCCTGAAAGTTTGCTGCTTTGTTTTGTGCTAGTAAGCAGCTTTTTGTTCTTGCCCTGCCTGTAATTGGGTTTATTTGTTAATGCTAGAGGTAGAAGGAGAAGCTGCTGCTGTAAGAGTGGAAACAATCTTAAATTATCCTCAGTCCTGGCTTGCATCTGGTACAGTCTCATTTGTCCAACAGAGGCTAAATGGGTTTGTAAATCTCACAAAAAATGTCAAATTGAATCAACTGTGGACTTAGGAAACAGTGTTAATGATTACAGGAGGCTAAATTACATGTAAGACAGCTTTCTTTTCATTTACATCCAGTTCATTAGTGTGGGTAGTAAAATCTCAAATGTACCTTTTCATTTGTGAAGAAAATAAGGGTCCAATTTAAGAAGGGTGGTTTATGAAATTTAACTTTATTTTCTGCCCACAAGCAAGGGGAAAAAAAGAAAAAAAGAAAAAAAGAAAGAAAAGAAAGAAAAAAAAGAAAAAAGAAAAATTAAGAAAGAAAAAAGAAATAAGAAAAAAAAAAAAAAAAAAAAAAAAAAAAAAAAAAAAAAAAAAAAAAAAAAAAAAAAAAAAAAAAAAAAAAAAAAAAAAAAAAAAAGACAGATCTGTCGAGAGCAAGATGCCCCATCCCAAGTGCTGTGCCAGGTGCTGCTCCTCCCAGCACAACAGGAAAACAGGGCTGCAGCCTCTGCCACTGCGTTTATGAGCACACAGAGTTTTTTTTATGTCATTTCAAGCATTCATATTTTGGCTTGTAACAAAATAGGCACCTTGGATGCCAGGCTGGAAAACCAATCAGCCAGAAGCTCTGCACGCACAGGGCTGAGGCTGGGCAGGGGCTGGGACAGGGGCTCTGGTGGATGTTGGGGGGATGTGATGCAGGGAAGTATCCTGAAATCACCTTTTCCAGCCGGTCTGTTGGTGTATTTGTCACTCCCTTCCAATCATTTCACTTTGAGGGGATCAAAGGCAGCGTCTGCTCAAACACTAACTTCAAGCACTACTTTAATAAAGGTGTCCTTGTGATTTCTTTTTTTTTTTTTTTAATTCATTTGCCTAAAAATGATTTCTTCCCTTCCTCTTCTTCCTCCAGTATCTCTGGATTGAGGCGAGCAGCAGACACCTCTCAGCCACAGTTTCTGTGGCAGTTTGGTAACCTGGGATCTCCTTACTCTGGAAAGATCCTCACCACAAGGACGATGCAATTCTCAGGTAGGAGAAGCACCTCGTTCTGGTCTCCAGCTTCCCCAAACACACAGCAGGAACGCTCGCTGTCAGTTTTACAGAGTTTCTAAATGTGCTTGTTGTCCTTTCGTGCTCCTTCCACAATTTCTACGCCTCGAGTTGACGGCAGTGCGAATAATTGCAGGCCCTAAAATTAAATGTTTTAGAAAGGCAAAGACAGACAGAGTGAATAAAGTTTTAAAAACTTTCCAAGCAGTTTGTCAGATGGTTTTTCCTCTGTAGCAGGAGGCTGGCAGCAGTGACCTGTGCTGGGAAATGCTCAGTGCACCAGCCTGGCCTTGGTATTTGTAGGCTAATTTTTGTTTTGAGTATAACCCTTGACTCATGGAAAAATAATCTGAGTGTTTTGGGCTGGTCCCTGACTTGATCTTCCTTCAATTAAGGACTGTCTGTTTCAAAATACGTGTGGAGAAGCTTTCAAGATAATGTTTTTATCCTCCTGTGCTCTCCCTCGCCGGCTCTCCGAGAGGCAGGAGTGACTGGAAGCCAGCTCCCAGCAGCTGTTTGCTATGTGGGTGGCTGGGCTTTTCCAGGGAGCAAAATGCAGCCATCAGCTTCACCAGGCTCCTGCTCTGCCGTGTCCAAACAGAAAGTGACATTTCGTGTTAAAAATTAATGCTGCGATGTGGAATTAAACCAGCCAGTTTTAACCAGAGCACTACAAGCACTGCTTTAGGCGAGTGGCAACATCCCTCTGAATTTACTGTGTTGGGAGGCACATCCACCAAACAAAATCCAACCGGCTAAATTTAGTCCGGATAGGAAATTAGCTGGAGGTTAAATAAAGTTTTCTGCTACTTTGTTTTGTTTTTAGATTACCCAAGAGATGTTCCTTCCTGGAAAGGGAAATAGGACAGAGATACATAGCTGTTTTTCAATCCCTTCGTTTACATGGACTCATTTCAAGGAGGTTTTATTGTGTGTTTGTGATTCAAACCTCACCAGCCCCTATTTTCAGAAGGAAGGGTTTGAAGTGCCAGTGCCAGGTCTGTGTGCAGCCCAGCTCCCCTCAGCACCTCTCTCCTTCCACACTCTGACCTACTCTGAACGCAGGTGGAAAAGGTAAAAGTCTACTTAAAAAAAATTCCTTTGCACCTAGTAGTTAGAATCGGTATTTGTTGCAAAATTGCATTCCAGAGGAGATGAAAAATTACAAGCTTTGCTATGTAATGTCTAAGCCAGAGGAGACAGAGCTCCTCAATCCAGCAACTGCAGCCAAAGCTCAGTGAAATCTAACCCACAGAACTTCTGGATTCCTATTTTATCATCCACCCTAACATTTTTGCTTGGACATCATTTGGCTTAGAGAGACACTTCTAAACCTAAATCCTGGAGCTAAGCAGCCACGACTGGCTGTGTGTCTGCTTCCATACATCAAACCAGAGCTACAATTCCTGATCTTTTTCCTCAAAGACACCAGTTTTCTTTGTGCACGTCTCATTTTCTCCTGCTTGCTGTGTTTTGCAATAATCAGGTAGAAGGATCTGTAGGCAAGCACACAGTTACAGGTTTATTTACTGATCCGGGATATAAATCTAGTTGCCTAAGCAAACACAAACTGTTTAAACAGTTGTTGGAGCAAACACGAAGGATGAGGCACACTGGAAAGGATTCTAAAAATGCTCTGAAAGCTGGGGCTCGGTGTTTCGAGGTTTTGTTTTTTTGTTCTTTAACAAAGCTATACCATCACTTCTTTTAACTTCTGGGAAGGTGCTGGGGGAGAAAGAGGAACCTCAGCATTTTTATAACAAGGGATTTTTCTGGCAAGTGGCTACCTGTGCCGCCGGGGAGCTCTTGCAGGGAATTTGTCACTCTAAAGCCTCCTGCAGCCCAGGGATGGCACAAAGGCCTGCACGAGAGGGAACCAGCCCTGGAGAGGAGGAATGATCCTGTCCCACCCCGCTGGAAGTGGGATCCGTAGGGAAAAGCTGGCGAGGAACCGCCTCGGTGGCACCGCGAGCCGGGGACTTCCAGAGCCGTGGCGAGCCAAGCCAAACGGCCCTGCAGAGGAATCTCCCTTCGGAGCCTGCTATTTACGCACTCCAGGGCTGTTCCTCCAGAGGAAGCAATAGGAATGTGCCGTTCCAGAGCAGGAAATACCACTGTCCTAACAGTGCTGTGGGTAGGAACACGGGGCTGAGGGTGGCATTGTGCTGGACAGGCAGCTCTTGAAGGGCTCCTGCAGATGGTGGGGCTTGGAGAGTGAATTCTTCCAGTGCCTCAGCCTGCAGGGAGCTGGAGGGATCACCTCCAGAACAGAAATAGAAGATGTGGGAGGCTGTTCCTTGAATCTCAGATTGCTGCTTTTTGTAATCATAGAATCGCGGAATGGTTTGGGTGGGAAGGGACCTCAATAAGATCCACCCCCCTGCCACGGGCAGGGACACCTTCCACTATCCCAGGTGGCTCCAAGCCCTGTCCAGCCTGGCCTTGAACACTTTCAGGGATCCAGGGGCAGCCACAGCTGCTCTGGGCACCCTGTGCCAGGGCCTCTCCACCCTCCCAGGGAAAAATTCCTTCCCAGTATCCCACCTAACCCTGCCCTCTGGCAGTGGGAAGCCATGCCCTCTGTCCTGTCCCTCCATCCCTTGTCCAAAGTCTCTCTCCAGCTCTCTTGGAGCCGCTTTAGGCACTTCAGGGCCTAAGGTCTCCCTAGAGTTTTCTCCAGGCTGAACAATCCCAGCTCTCTCAGGCTTTCCTCACAGCAGAGCTGCTCCATCCCTCTGATCACCTGTGTGTCCTCCTCTGCACTGGCTCCAACAGACCCATGGCCTTCCTGGGGGTAGGACCCAGAGCTGGACACAGCACTCCAGGTGGGGTATTGCACCCTTAAAAAGTGCCTTGAAGTCCTGCTCTGATTAAGGCCAGAAGGGTGTGAGAAGCAACCTCTGCCTTGCAAAGCTTTTGCTTCCCCGTGGCACATACAAAATAATTTTTGTGGTACATCTTTTGGGATATAAGGTACCTGTGAGCGATGCTAAAAAGTAGAGGACAGAAAGAAAGACATTTTTAGCTTAGTGGATGGACCACTGTTGTCCTCACATGCACTTCATAAATAATTTTTTGACTTTCTGAAGATTTCTGGGGAGTACATTATTTAAAGCATCCAGCTATTCCTCCTGAGACTGTGTTCACTGACATAAAACGCTCCCTGAATTGAATTATTAATATTTTTTCCAGTATCTCAGAGTTTTTTCTGCTCTGTACAACATGTGCAAGTTTGCCTCTCAAAATGACAAGCAGAAAGATGGAGCTGAATGTCCCCTTGACCATGGCACCTCTCCATAGCATTTCTTGCCAACTTTCCTCAGGCCCCTTGTTGGGACATCACAGCATTTCACCCCATGGGTGCTGATGAGACAAGCTGAGAATGCTGCTTTTAAAAAGTAAAAGGGGAAAAAAGAAAGGAACCAAACCAACAAGACAAGCAGAAAGCGATGACTGAAATTAAACACCGAATCAGAATTACATTATGAGTTTCTTGTGCGTGTTCTGGCTTAGAAGAAAGGTCTGTTCTACAGCTCCCAACATTCCACCTCCCTGCATCTTCCACAGTCCTCTGCTCCACTGGAAAATGCCATTGCAAAATGGCACTGTTTAAAATCATTTTCTTCACAAGGTGCAACCACTTTCCTTTCAGCTGAGTGATGATGCCACGAGAGGCCACTGATATTTTTCCTTGCTGGCTGCGAGATTTGGCGTGGTGTTTGTACAGGTACGTAAAGCAGACAAACAGGAACAATACAGTAGAAGCTTCAGGATTTATCCTGTTTCTCAGAAGGTGCTAATGTGCTTCATATGTAATGTGCAGATTTCTGGAAACTTATGAATCACGCACTTCTTTTCCTGTAAAAATGTCTGCTGTTCTCTAGGATGGCAAATCTGTAATTCCTTCCATAGAGCAAAACAAATTAAGTAAGGCTAATGAGAGTGGTAGGGAGAACATTTTGAAGAATGGGAAGGAGATTGAATCCCGTGTTGCAGCACATCTGTGATGGGGAAGGGAAGAGGGTTTCTTGTGGATAACATAGTCCATGCATGCGACTGAAGCATGGCAACAAAAAGGATTTATCACACACCAGCTCCTTCTGATGGTGACTAACAGGGGATGTATTAAGTATGCAGGCTTCTTTAATACATCTTCCTGTTGACTTTACTCCTGTTTGCACTGGATTAAGGATTGTCTAGGGCAAACCAGGTGAGACACCAAAGAAATTGGCAAGGACCTTGCAGCAAACACTGTCCATCCCCTGAGTGCGAAGGCGCCAAACGCCAACAGTCCCAAAGAGTGGGTGTTGTACAGACAGGAACAAACTCGTGTCTGCTTGAAAACGCCTTCATGGCCTTTGCAGTGCTACAGAAACACGTTGGGTGTTAAGTTTCTCTGTGATATTTGCCCTTTATTGAGATTATCCATGTTTTTCTCCTTTAATCACCTTTTAGGAGCCAAAACACCACAAAGGAATAATTCCCACTTATGAACTCTTCTTTCAGGTGGAACTTCATCATGCAGCTGGAGTAAGTAGAATTCCCATAGCAAAAATGGCATTTCTGCCTGTTTGTGAAATTCCCTTCATTTAAAGCAGTAATTTGATGTTGAGAAGAAAGGCAAACAATTACAGCAATCCCTCTCTGTGGTACAAGTACATTCATGCTTTGTCTGCCTTCTGACTGCAAAGACAATATTTACATATGCACACAAATCACATCTCATATTGAACTAGAGCTAGGACTGCAAATATTAAAGCTGGACTATTTTGTTTATATTTTAAAGACCTGATGATCGGGAAATGCCGAGGCATCGATAAAATCGACGGCTGCCAGGTGATTTGCAGGGCCCATCTTCAGGAAGTTGCTTTCTGAACATCTGCAGACGTTAGGCAACAAGGAAATTTATTTCATTGGCACCTTCCTAATGAAGACCTGGAACATCCAACAGGGTATGGAGAGGAGAGCTGTGCTGGTACCCAATGTATTTTCTTCCTGGGGAGCAGGTGAGGCTCTGGGAGTGTAAAGAGCAGCACAAAGAGTCTGTCTGCCTTCAGCAGCAAGCTGCACGTTGAGATGCCAGTGAAGAGGATTATCATAGTACACATGCTGCCATTTAATTATGCCCTTTCCTGTAAAGAGCCTGGTTTTAATTAAATGGCAAAACAAAGTGAGAACTTTTCTCCAAGCCATTTTGAAGTGCTCACTTCCTCCTCTGTGTGCTGCGGTTTATTAGATTTGAATGAGTAATGGGGTGGTTTCATTTGTTTAGTAAAATTAAAGTGGTCAGTAACAATTTCCTGTCTGAGCAAACCGTGGGCTGATTAATAATACTGGGGATGGTGGTGAATAGGGGGGTTTTTTTGCAGCACACAGGTTGTGCTGCCTGGCTGCTGCTGCTTGGGGCTTTCCAGAACTGCTGGTGCTTCACCAGGCTCAGCCTCAGCTCTCACTGAGACAAAAGCTATGCTTCCAGGGCTGGGCTGGCCCAGGAGCAGCTCAGAAGGTGCCCTCAGAACTGAACACCAAGGCAGTGTGGAGGAGATTTTGAAGCAAAATTGATCTTTCTCCTCGCCCAAGCATGTGAAAATTTGCATTTGCAGGGCCAAGCCTGGGTGGGGTGTGAGCACTGGAACAACCAGTGAGAGGTCCAGCTTTGGAGAGGGCATCTCTCACTTGGGGCATCAGAGAAAGTGTTTGCCTGGTCCTCTCCAGCCTGGTTTCCACTGCTGCTGTAGGGATGGCCGTCCCTACCATAGAATCTCTTCACTTTTCACAGAAACACGTCCTACTTTAACCTGCATCAAGCAATTTTGCAGAACTCCATGATTCTGGGTCAAAACCTTAAAGCATTCCGTTCATTTGAACTAACAGCAAAAATGGAAGGGAAATCAAACACATTGTGCAAACCTTGACATGAGACTCAGTATTTTCACTCCTCCTGAAAATCTCAGAGAAGTTTATCTCTGTTTATACCTGAAAAAGGCTGCACGTAGCCAGGGGCTCCAGTCTCCCTACCTGAATTGCAATTACCAGTTGACATAACCAGTATTTGGCCATTGGTTTTCCCACACACATTACAGGTTTTTGCCTGAATTTCATTAGTTATCTCTTCAGAGAATCAGAAACACAGATGGGTGCTGACCAGGGCACCCAAAATCCAGAGTGACACAGTCCTCCTGCAGCAGGCGTTCGGGAAAGGATGAACTGGACCGCAGTTATTCCTGCTATGTCTGGATGCTGATGTGGTATTTGTGGTAAGTAAATGCTTACTGCTCATAAAACAGCGTGGACTCTGATATGACATATTAGGGAAAAAAAATAGGCACAGTCCACGGATTTTAAAATGTGGCGACAGACACAGAGGCAACACACCAAGGCTTGTTGCAACACCTATTGAGTCTGTGACAAAAATGCTGTCTCCAATTATTGCTGTGCAGTTGATGACAAATATAATGCCTTTGCCATCAGCAGGCAAATACAAGGGCCTGTCAGCACATAAGACTTCAAAACCCTACATCAACATCCAGCAGCTTGTTTAAAGAGCTGATTCAACAGGCTGCTGACATGGGGTTTTACTAGATTTCTTCAGCCTTTACCCATTGATCTTCACATCCACACATGATCATTAACTCACTTTGCACTTTCTGGAAGCTGCAGAGTGTTTCAAGGGTCACAGTTAGCTAGAGAGTTCATTAGCACAGATTCTATAAATCAAATATTCGTACGTCAATGCCAGCCCTTCCTATAAGTGATGCCTGAGCGTGTGCAGCCTCCACAAGAATTGTTCCAGCCAAAGTTCAGTTCTGAACTACTGGAGTTCCCTTGAATTTTACTGACGTTGGTGTTGAAAGGAGAGGCTTAGCACCTCAAAGAAAATGCTGGTGGCACGTGGACTCAAGTCATCATAGAAAATGCTCATTGTTATCTCAGGATCGTAGCTCACTGCTGCAGGGTTTTCAGCTTAGAGAAAAAAAAGTAAAATTATTTCTGTGAAGGGAAAAACACATGTTAAGTTGATCTAGCTAAAAAAAAACCCTTGAAAAAGAAGCATAGTTCTTTCCTTAATCACACTTCCTAACGCAGATAACACCAAGCCTTTGCACAGAAAGGAAGTCAGAGAAATGACACCGTTCCACACGAACAAGCAGGTTGCGTGGGCGTAGCCGAAATCAGAAATTACACTAATAAATAATGTCTCTCCTCTGACAGCCCAGAGTGCTCTGCAAATGTTATTCCAGTGAAGCAACACGGATGGGCAAATATCTTGCAGTTTTAGGGCCCAAGGTTCAGAAAAACGTAACAATGCAATTGTGTCTCGCTGGAGGTGAGACGCAAGGCCGAGGAAGAGCAGGAACGACACGCCTGTGTTGTGACTTGTAGACCTGTGGTTTAACCACCAGACAAGAAAGGGCTTATTAAAATTAACAGTATTAGAAAAGATTGTGCTCCCCAGCAAAAAGCCAAGTTCCTGTGAAGACCTGTGAATCGCCTGCACAGCTTTTGCAAAAAGTTATTTAAGAGACGATGTCTGTGGTTCGCCTCTGTGCGTCTGTGTTGGGGCTTTTGAATAGTTACACAGGAGTCAAACACGTCTCTTTTCACCTTGTCTGCAAAGCTTAGATTTCAGGTAGAGATAAAAACTGTCTGCTTCACAGCAGCAAAACAAAGTGCTTAGAGCTACCCCTTCCTCACTTAAAAAGAAACTGTCTTTTTGCTAAAAGTTCATAGCCATGAAATCGCAGATGTTTCTCCAAACCAAATGCTTGGCCAGAAGTCATCTGAGAATCTTAAATTGCTAAAAATCAGATTGATTCCTCCAACATGGATCCTGGTTCAGGCCTGGGTGTAGTTGGTGAAACATGGCCAGAACCCCTTCCAAGCCATGCCACACATGCTCTTCTTCTTCCTTGAGTCAGTCCTGGTGTGTCCTCCCTCGATGAAGTGATTTCAGCACCTGGTGGAGGTGGTGAAGCAGGACCAGGACTGATCCGTTTAGCCCATTAATCATGTTTGTCACAGAGTGAAAATAAGCAACTGCAGCCTCTCCCCCTGTCACGCTCGTTGGAAGGGTAAATTCAATCACCACCTCGTTTCCACTACCTGCAGGTTCTTGCTGAAAATTGGCAATTTCCAACGTATTAAGGCATGGGCTTAGATGGCAAAACCTGGCTCTTGACTATAGGAAGAGAAGGTTTGTGGGTGTTCACTTCTTAAATTTCCTGCAGATCCACACATGTTTTCTAATTTCTGTTTGATTGAATAGTATTTTCCAAGTGGGTTCTAATTTTACATGAACCATGAATGAGCTTATTCTAGATCAGTTGTGCAAATGTTTTTGTAAATCTTTCTGAGTTTACACACTACCCTGTGCCCTTTCTGACCCTCCAGCCTATGTCCCTTCCTACTAACCCACTTCTACATTTCAAATTTCAGTGCACAACTCTTGGCAGCCTCTGGACCCTGCAGGTTTGACTCCTTCTGCAGCCACCCGTGCAAGCCCAGAGGGAACAAAACACAGCCTGATTAAAGGCAAGGCATCTTGTTCAATGCCATCAGGTCCACAATTTGGATATAAACATTTCTTTCCAGGATGATTCTATTTCAACATTTCTGTGTTTTATGAAATATTGTGCAACAAGGTGATACACAGAGAGGCAGGCTCAGGCCAGAACTGACGCAGCATTGCCATCCTGTACTCGGGTTATGATTAATTCTGCCTTTCATCACATGAAACGTTGGCTATCAATCTCCTTCCCCTCTCCTTCTACTTTAATAGCAGCAGAGACACTACCTCAGACATATTATGGTGCCATAAAGGAGGCTGATTATTTATTTAGAAGAAATGAAATGTGGTTTAATGGAGCGTGTGTTGGGCTCCAGGCCAGTGAAAGGGTTCTGGTCTTCTGGGCTTCAGTGCAGATGCTCAGGGTTTTCGAAGGCAAATCAGTGTCAACTCATGGGCCCTTTAAAAGCTCATCTTGGCTCTTCCCCAGCTCCTCTGCTGGCTGAATTGCAGCCCTTTGCCTGACTCTCCCACCACTTGAGACGGGAGAAAAATGGGCTCCAGCTCTTGATGAGCTCCTTAGTCCTGCTGGACTCTAAACACAAGGCTCTCAAAACCCCGCTCGCAGCCAGGAGAAGCCTTGCCCATGGGAGCTGGAGCTGCCGTCCAAGAAAGTGTTTCCCACACACTTGTGAGCACCCCAGGGGCACTGATGGACACGTCAGAGTAATGTCTGACCTTGCCCAAAATCTGGGCAGCGCAGCACCACCCCCGCGCTGCCCACGGCGCAGGTTCCCGGCACAGGTTTTGCTCGGCTCTGGGCATCGCTCCCACTAATATGGATGGGGATTTCTTAAGGGAATTAAGTCTAAAACTTCAGTTTCTCATGTCTCTCCAAGTTCTCAGTGCGCTCTCCAGCAATCCCTCCACCACGGGGATGGTGCCCTGGTCAGAGATGAAAAGGAGCACGTATCGAAATGAAACCATGCCGCCGGGGAATAAAGTCATGTAGCTATGGGAAAAACATGTGTCTGTGAAGACTTCCCTCGACTTTAGCACACACATTCTGCTCGTCATAAACTGTCTTTTTATATGACTTGACCCAACAACATCTGCAAAATTCCTGCCTTTTTGAAAGAGCTATGAATAGGTCACTGTTTGTTTCTGATGAAGCCTGATTCATTTATCATTCTGGTCAGCTTTTCATTTCTGTAAATACATTTACCCTCTAGTTTCTCAGTATTTAAAATACATGTTTCATACTAATTCTGAGGTCAGGAGCCAGTCTGCCAACGACCATGTGCACATTTCTATAGCATAAAGTTTATTTTCTTTCCTTGCTAAAAAAAATGGCAGTTTGCTTGCACTAAATCACAATTTTGAAAGGAAATTTATGGTAATCATTTCCGTAAAAGCTTTAGGTAATGGTCGGTTGAGTGTTTAAGTGTAAACTGGTCCTAGGGATAGTTCAGTGAAAGCCCTGTTCAATTAGTTGCACAATTACAACATTGATATACTGTAGGAAGTGTAAAACATTTGGGGATAGCCATTAGTAGATAAACTGCACAGGTAATAAGCTCCCGAGTTCACACACATCAATTTTCATGTCTTCAAACAGAAGTCAGTCTGAAAGCAGAGTTAAGGCTAAAGTACATTTTGCCAGAATTCAGAGCCTGCTGGCTAATTAAAATCAAATCTGAAAGAGCCTAAGAAACCCAAGGACACGCCTGCCCATACGATAAAAATCAGCGGGGGCAGGGAGGAGGGACGTGTCAGGACACTGGTGCAGAGGACACGTGGTCCTTGGCTGCCTTCCTGCCCACTGGGCAGCTGACCCCCAGCCCTGGCTCACCCCAGGGGACGGCCAGGAGGACGTGGGAAGGAGCTTGGAGCCCCACAGGGGGTGGGAATAAGGGCCAGACACAACTCTGCGAGCTTGATTACTTGGCTGCGCAGAGAACAGCTTGGCTTTTCACAAGATTTCCACTTGAGGCACTGACTTTGTGGTTTCTGTGTATTTCCCAAACTAATTTGGTTTCCTGCACCAGGTAACCCTGAGGGATGTCCCAGGAGGTGAGATGCAGGCTGATCCTGCTGTGTGATGCACACAGGGATGAGACAGGGGCTGCTCCGAGGGCTCAGGGGACTCTTTAATCCCCAGCTCCAGGACCAGCTTGTGTCCATTTCACACCTCTCTGCTCAAGCTGCTGTAAAACCAAGCGACCACATCACTTCTCCAACCAGTGTTGGACTAATATCGGCTTGACAATGGAGGTGAAAAATGAGTTGCCTCTTCCCTGCACAGCTGCGCTCTGATCTCGGTATGATTTCATCTGTATTTCTAGAAATCCAGACGTTTCCAGAAATATCTGACTGAGTAATCTCTCCATGGCTCTTCAGCAACCCCAGTGGCTCCTACCACTCAGCCTGTTTGTTAAAATTAGCAAAACATTACATAAAGGCTAAGACGGTCCTCAGTGTGGTGTTGTGTTAAGTGAGTTCAGCTAAAGGGTGTTTCAACCAACACAAGCTAAACTAACCTTCCAAGAACAGGCCGTGGGCAAGGCTGGGAAGTTGCAAGAAACATGAGGTAGCTGCTGGGAGAATGCAGACAGATGTCGGAAACATTTCTCCATCTGTAAACAAACAAACAGCCCGACACCCAAATCGGGCCAGTCTGGTGGAAAATATCAAAGTCATGACCTTCATCAAATGAAAGAAAACAGATTACACAGCAGCAACACTCACCGTTTTCCGTATCTCTGGGCACGCCGTGCTGCTCTACAGGCTTCTCCAGGGGAGATGAACTGAAGTGACCGCTTTAGGTTCCAGTGAAGCTTTTTCATTTCACAATCACCATCTGAAAGGGAACAGTCCAGTCTCTGTTTTTGTTTTCTTCCTGGTGATCTCCTCTGTTTTTATGGCTGCTCCATAATTTCCTTTCTTTTTTTTTTTTTTTTTTACTTCTCTTTTCTCCTCCTTTCCTCTTCTATTTCACCATTTTCATTTAGTTTTCCTCTGTTCAGCTCTCTAACTCCCTTTGAGCTCTACATCTGTACTCCTTAAAACTAAGTCCTTAATCCACCCTGTTATTTACACATGCATTTGTTGAAGCAGCTGAGCTTAATATGCCACTTCTCATTCACTGTATCAAATTCCCCAGCTACAAACAGGCCCACAGCCTACTGCAAACATAAAAAAGTCCCCTCACATGCATTTTGAGTCTTTCAGCCTTTCACATGGGTGAATTAATTTACTAGACATGATAACTCAACCAGATGCAATTGCCCAGCCATAGCTTTAGTTCTGCTGGTGTACAGCCCCACCAGGATAAAGCCCCATTTATTTCACCAGGCGAAGACTGTGAGTGTCTCATTGTTTTGGCCAGAGCTTTGAATAAATAATCATCTAGGATCGCATACTTCCAATTTTGATTTCAGGTGCCTCAGTCCCTTCCAAGTGATGGTGTTCAGAGTTGAGCTGCAGGAAAGGGATATTTTCAAATTTAGCAAACAGGAATCCTTTTTGCACATCTGACCTTTGGTGTGTCTGGAGGACTCTTGATGTTTTCACAAAGCTGGTGCATGTGTGCAGCCAGGGCACCTCTGTTTGCCTGCTTTACATACCCAAAATCATATTGTAGCTCTGGGAATCGTATCATAGCTCCTTCACAGACTCTCACTATGGCCCCAGACCTTCCTGGGCCTCACTGCTGCTCAGACAGCCGGGGAGATGCTCCAGAGGGAAAGTCTCATTGTCAGCAACTGGGGATTTCAATCCCTTGTCTCCAGCTGCCCTTGGGATAACACCACCTCAGAGCTTTCCCTGCTGGGAATTCATCCCCTACCCTCCTGTGCTGTCCACAGGAAAAAAAGCAACCACTGAATCCCAACCTCAGCAGCTTCTGCTGACCCCGTTTACCTCCAGCGAGGCAAACACCGAGCAAAGCAGAGGTGGAAAGCCGAGCTTTGCGTTAAGCAAGAGCATTGTGGGACCCTGCAAAGGCAGATTTGTTTGCGTGCTGCTCGCCCTGGCATGCCTGTGCACGCTTGTGCTGCATTCCCGAGGGAAGCTGGGCTCCAGGGAGCCGTGTGGGAAGCTGGCTGCTCCGTTCCTTTCTTTGATAAAGCGGTGGTTGAGTCCACCTAGGAGAGAACTCCTTCTGCGGTCTTTGTTTTGGCAAGGCGGCCCTGCAGAAGTAAATTGAGCTCCCTGCTTTGTGAGCTGGGATGATTTTAAAATCTCCTTCTGCTTTTTGAAGTTAGTTGGAATAATTAAAGTTGCGGAGAGGCGATAAGTAGCGAAAGGCAAATTTCAGGCTACAGGCAGTCTGCATGTGCCTGGGATCTGCCTGGTGAATAAAGTGAAGCTAAAGGAGGGCAAGCTACTGGGGTTGCAACAGCTCAGGAGAGGCAAACACAGATTATTACTCTGTAGGGAAAAGAAAGAGGTGCAGTTCTGGCTCTTTGGACTTGAACTCATGCAGGTAAGGTGGAGCAGGGGGACAGAAACTCTGACACCCTGCCGCATCTGTAGGGATGGTGTAGGAGCTTTATGCACAGAGTGCTCAGCACCCCAACCTGAGGCCAGCCTGGCCAGAGACACCCCAGCACAAACACCCCAGCACAGACACCCCAGCACAGACAGCTCATCCAGAGAGCCCCTCGAGGCAGAGGGAGCTCAGCGGAGGATGCAGCTGCACTAACCCTCAAGTTCAGACCTTGCTACAAACACAAAAGCCTTGGGGGAATTTGGAGGATATTATTTTTTTTTGTTTGCTTAGCTTGTGGGAGTTTAATGTTTAATCATTGCAGAGGAGTGAGTGGGTTACTCATAGAATTGTTAGCCGTGATTTCTGCCTTTTTTTCCTTTTGTCCTTTGTTCTTCCTTATCGCAGCTCTCGCATTTTGTGGACTAAACTGGCTTCCTATCACGGCCCACTGGTCCTTGATTTCTCAAACTGCAATTTTATGGCATTTACAGGAGTCTCTTCATTTAAACAACTCTAATTAAGTACACAGCAGTCAGGAACTGCTTGGATGTCTGCATAACCCCACAGGAGGAGGATGCTTTCCCAGCAGACAAGCACTGGTCTGGGGGGGTTCCCCTCACTGTGGGTACCACAATTCCTGCAGATCAAGGAACCACCTCCACAACCTGCTCCCAGCCTTCACCCAGGAGAAGCAACGCTGAAATTCCAGAAAATATGGTTCCTGATTTCTCAAAGGAAAGAGGTGAAAAAGGAAAAAAAAGCAATAATTTAACTCCAAACAAGGGAACCGTTTGCTGTTAAGATTTTGGGATTTTTTTTTTTTACCCAAAAACTGTATCCCAAAAATAATTTTTAAAAAAATTATCCCTAAAGCTATAAAACAGTGTATGGACCCAGAGATAATCTTGCAACTACCTGAGTGAACCCTATGGGGCTCTTCCCTAAAGGACAGGTTTGTGCACAGCACAGATTGGGGCTCTCCCCAGCACAGGTTCTCCTCTGTTCTCTCCCAGCCACAAAAAACCAGCTGCTCTATTTTGTCCTTGTTTTGGCCACTCTTTTTTCCCTTGGAAATGTCATATCTGGCTGTGGTTTGCCACTGCAAACCACCCTGATACGCTTTTAATGGAGAGAGAAAAATTTATTTGATGATTTTGATTACTCTTGCTGGTTAATAATTGATTCAAAACAAGACCATGAGATACTTCTATTGAGTTTATATTGCTTTTAACAAAACTGAAGGATGCTTTTAACAAAACTGTAACTCAATTAATCCCTGTAAAATGGAAGCTATGCCTCTTAATTGCCATCAAATATTTATTTCATTCTTTATAACACTGAATCAGCTCTATCTCTATCCTTTCTAAACTTAATTAATCCTTGTGTTAGTGGTTCACAAGACATTATTTAACATCTGCAGAGGTGTTTTCCTAGAAGTGAAGTCATTCCCAGTCAGGCACATGTCCCATATCAGTACAACTATTTGTAAATATTTCTAAGGTGTGATGAATCTACCAAATGATCCAAAGGATAAGTCAGTTCTGGGGTTTTCTTCCCAAGATGAGGCAAGATTGACAGAAGCAGTCATCTTTTCATCATTAATATAAGAAAAAAAAAAGATGCATTTCATAGCTTAGCTATCTACAGAATAATAATAAAAAATCCTAAAATGCCACAGAGCAGCCCAACACACCTTCTGGAAATGTTGTCATTCCAGACATCAGGAGAAACAAAAATCCAACCCCCTTACCATGAAAAATGGGTCTCTACCTTCGAAATACAAAGCCACTGGGCTAGCTTAGATAAATTTTATGGCTGGATGAGCACAGTAGCTGGATGGCGAAGGCAGCATTTGGCACGGGAACAGCTGTCAACATCTGTCCCCCTAGGATGACAGATGGCAGGGAGCAGACGCCAGCGCTGTCACCGGCTGAGCAGAGGTGCAGCTGACCTGGCAACGCTGCTGTTTACACAACCCCTCCGAGCTACTGCCACAACCTGTGGAGCTGGTTTTAGCCGGAGTGGAAAAGCTGTGGAGAGCAAGGAAATGCTGAAAAGCCAGACAAGCTGGAGCAATATCTGGAGCGGCGCTGGGCGCATTGTCAGTGAAATCATTTTCAGCAGCAGTTCAATTTCATCCATGTTCAGCCCTAGGTGTACAGGTTGATGGCAACAGGGCTTGGAAAAAGGGCTCCAGAGGAAACCTGTCTCCTAAAGCATCCTTGGGGACCAAGAAGGAGAGGCCAGGGTTGCCTCCATGTCCTGTGGCAGGCTCTGGCTGTGCCCCAGGCACAGGGGCTGCTGTCTCCATGAAAAATCCTGTTCCCCACCTCAGCAGGGCTGGGGCTGGTTCTGGCTTCAGGTCTCTCCCCATCAATGATTAATCCAGGGTGGATTCTGGATAGGAACTGCAGGGGATTTTATAAATCATGTCATAACTGCATCCAATACCATAAGAACATACTAAGAGGGCCTCATTCTTACACTGACTTTAAAAAGTATAAATACAAGAGAGAATGTAATAAAGGCACAAGTTTTTTAATTGGTAAGATCCTATTTGGGCAGCTTTTGATGACAAAATATTCACAATTGTTTTACAAGCAGTAACCCATTGTGTAATGTGCACCATGTGCAAAGGCTGTGGCTTCCTACAGTAAAAATAAGAGCAGTTGGAAGTTACAAACACTGAAATTTGGTCGAGTGTGGGATCAAATTTTGAGCTGTTTTAATTCCAACGGTCAATTTTAATCCTTTCTCCAAGGTAAATAAAAAGGAACATAACTGAAGGCAGCAGAGTTCGTGGGATGACACAAAGGGAAGTATAAAAAGCAAATCATGCTGGGAGTCCCTAGGAGCTCTTCAGAAACCATGAGGCAGGAAAAATGGGGATTGTCCAAAAAGGATGACAGGCATTTCACCCAAGAAACAGGAGTCATCAGGGCTGAAGGGAGCTCAGTTTTTCTGCTCAGAAACCAACCTAAGAGACTATAAAATAATTTCTCTGAAGGACATGTAGAACAGCACTCGAGGAACAACCTGGGAAGGGGACACCAACAGGCTAAAAAACCATTTGGGAATGTCTCCAGAGCCTCATCATTTCACACGCTTTCTAAATCTAAACATTCGGAGATTTTTGCATTTCTTCTAGATATTCTGAAGTGGTAACCAACATTATATTTTCCTTTTTCAATGTAGGCACAGAGTTGGGCTTGGAGTTTTTTTTTTTTTGGCTATCAGCTTCAAGTTGTGTAATGCAATATGGTGGATTTTATAGAGATATCCTTATCTTTTAATAAATCTTTATTAATTGCTTATTTTATAAGCTTAAAAGTTACAATGCTAGCTGTTAGCCAGGGCCTCCATACACTCCAGCTCTTGGGCATTTTTTTAATGGCTGTGTGGGTGACACAATCACATGGCATGAATGAGCCAAGGTGTTTTCTCTGGAGCTCGTGCCAGTGTTGGGCTTCAACGCCACCTCTGTGCCAGCTCAGAGCTCCAGGTGATACTTGAACTAGCACAGCACCTGCCAGGGCAAGAGTGAGCTGGGAAAAATGTTAACCCCATCTGAAATTATCAGCTGAGGTCGTGCTGGTGCTGTGCTGTGTGTCACAGGGCTGGGGCAGTTTTTACCTTGCACTGGGGCAGTTTTTACCTTGCACTGAGAGTCCCTGTAGTTCCTCCCTTGATGTGAAACACCACATTTTAGACACTGCTGCTTGGATCTCCACCTGCAGAGCTGTTCTGCCTGTGAAAAACCTTGGTCTAGGCCCCCTGCGTGGGCATCCCCATGGGGTATATCCATAGGTGGGTACCAGAGAGGGGTTGAGGGCTGGGGACACAGTGGGACTGTCACCACCTGGGACACTGCTTTGGGCAGGTGGAGCAACCCAGAGTGCCATCACCAAGGGATTCCCCATCTTGGGAAATACCAGCCACAGCTAAGTCAGAAGGGTGTGCCGAGGGCAGGGCATTGCCACGTACTTTGGCATCTTGCTATAACTGAATAAAACCTTTTTTACTTTCACCCTGTCGTGGTTTAACCCCAGTCGCCAACCAAGCCCCACGCAGCTCAGTCCCCACCAGAGAGACAGGGGAGAGAATCCAAAGGGTGAAAGCATGTCTGTTGAACTCATTTACTCCATGATTTTGGGCTCTGTCTGTTCTGGTGGTCACTCAGGACAGGAGAGGTGGTGTTTGGAGGGAGTTCCAGTGCTCCAAAGCCAGCTCAGGTCAGGTCACTGCTGCACTGTGGCTGCTTCTTGCAAAGCTTCTCCTCCACTGGTTCAGGTCGTTCCTGCTGCGGTAATTCCTGTGAAATACAACTCAAATCATGGCTTATAACAATTTAAAAGGCACATCCAGTACAGTCTGCAGCCCTGGTCCTTTGAGGACTGGGACTTGCAGCAAAGTATAATGTTATAGCTCCCGGTAAAAGCACAAATGAGAGCAGCTTCAACCCCCAGCTTTACTCTGCACTGCACTGGCTAATATAAATGTAAATTATCCCTGTAACATAGTGCATAGTGAAATATTAAACAAATAAAACACACCAAATAGTGAGCCTCTGCCTCCCATCCTGCCCAATGACAGCGGCAAGGCACTGTCCTGACCTGACTGCAGCAGCCGTGCGAGCTGAAAGCCCCCCAGGCACTTTGCATATATTTCAGTGCAGAATACGCCCTTTTCTGAAGAAGATTAAGCTCTCATCTTCTAAGCTTTGAAATAAAATGAAAGCATTTAAATCTTTTTATTGTAGGGACACTGTATTTTAAAGACAATTCACTTTTTTTTTTTAAATGCGGAATGGTTTTAGGTTAAAATAGACAAAAGGGGGGAAAAGGGCTTTTTGGTTTTTTTGCTAACAAACTTTATATCTAGAAAGAAGGAAGCAAAATAAAAATGCACTGTTTGGTAGAAAATGAGGAATCACCATATGTATTTTAGTATAATGCTATGCACATAGGAATGAGGAAAACAACTGCAACATAAGAATATTAAACTCCTAACGAACTCAAAATGTTTAAATATGGCTTTCAGCGAAACAGAGTACTTAAAAGGCTGGGAAATTACTTCATCACTGTGTATCAGTTCTTATCCACAGCAGCTACATCAGGGTGCTTTTCTACTTCAATATCAAATTAATAACATGATCCAATGACTGGCAGCTGAAGCTGAATGAATTCAACCTCCACGCGAGATTAAATTTCCGAGCTCTGCCAACATCATTTCATCAGAAGAGATGAAGTTTTAGCTTTAAAATGCATATTGCAAATATGCTTTAAAGCAGCTTCTGAATTAAACTGTCTGCTCGTACGTGCAGGGATTTTGATGCTCCAGCCCCTTTCCTCCCCGTGGGAGGCACGGAGAGGTTTTGTCTGCGCTGCCCTCGAGGTGCCCACCTCACGCAGAGTTTTGCTGTAAGGCACTGGCTGGAGGGAAACCTTCTGCAGTGCTTCAGCTGATCACCTGCAGGGATGGAGAGGAGGTTTTTCCTTCACTACCCGCTAGGCTCACTCAGGAATCAGTGCCGCCTTCTCAAGATTCAAAAACTGGCTGAAAACAAGGGGCTGCTGCAGAGGTGGACAGCAAAACCTCATTTCTTAGGTCTGTCTTGCTCACGTGTTTCAGCCACAGAACTGGCAACCCCGAAGTAGCAAGGGTTGTTCTTCCCCAGGTCACACTGGCGGGAGCCTTGGAGAATTTTTGGTCTCTCTATGTTATGGCAAATAATTTAATTAGGTAATAAATACTACCTAATTAGCCCCATGCCACTGCAGTAAACTCAGACATTTATCCTCTGGGATGAAGTTTAATGACTGAAAGGCTTCCCTTGGTTGCTAACACCGAAGGTGTCAGCAGAGTAATGACCTCGCCTGGTCACAGCCTCTAAGAAAAGCAGTCCCATTGAGGTCAGCAACACCCCTCTTAAAATAGGGCACAGGAGGCATACTGCATGTGGATGGAATTTGCAATATTGAACCCATAAAAACAGAATATAGTGACAGCATTTTGCTCTGCACTCAGTAATTCACTGGCCAGGCTTTTTTCCTGTTTTCCACGGCAACATAACTGTTAGTTTTAACAAAACCGTTTTGTCCCGGGCCGAATTAATTTCTTTAGAGCAATGAAGTGAGGTTTTGTTCATAGCTCTTTATTTCTGCATGTCTATAAAGTTGCTGAACTTCCTCTGCTGGGTAAAATTATCCATCATGAAAATACAATTAGAAAATTGATATTTTGGAATTTTTGGATATTTCCGCTGCTTTGCCTAGACATGCAAGTTGTGTATTTATATATACAAGATATGCAGGTGATTTGCATATTTCTATTTGTATGTTTGCATGTGTATGGATAGATACATGCTACTCCTCTGGCACTACTGTTCCACTGGGAGTTTCTACACCTTGTGAAATAAACACTTGTTCTTAAGGGTGCATATTGCTGCAGGTCACTCACCAAATGCTATTTATTATAGCCTGTATTCTGAGTAACTGAAATCCCAGTAGGAATCGATGTCCAAACCCTCCTACCTGTTTCAGTGAGGAGAACCACAAGCAGGTTCTGGGTTGGCACAGCAGGGGCCTGCTGACGTTTTTTGCCAGACACAAGGACTGTTGTGGGGATACCTGCCAGCGTTTGAAAACTATGAACAGAGACAACTGGAGAGGAAATAAGTGCCTGTCTCATAATTCTGCTGGAATATGCTGGGCTCTGAACCAATTTCTACACCGAAGTCAGTGGCATTGCATGGAGAAGAAGCCAGTGCAGACTTTGTACTTGAGTATTTTTAGACACAGGGTAGGTAAAATATAGATTCTGTCCTTTGTAATCTCTGCGTGCCTGCTTCGCATGGCAGAATAGGAAAGTCCCTGGGTAACCCAGTCACTTTGCACCCAAAGTTTACCTGTTTGTCATCACAGACACTTTCAACTGTTAGGTTTGCACGTTCCACAGAGAGGAATACTGAAAACACCGAGTTGTTTCAAAGTCAGGGAGCTCAGCTGACCTCTAAGGAGCCTCTGTACCACCACAATTCATAACACTAGAACTATGAGCAGCTTTCTACTGAAAGCAAGTTTTGCTTTCAGTTGGGGCATTAGAGATGACTGTGTTTACATCTTGGACATCAAAGATTCACAGCTCTTCATCTTTTAGTTCCCCACACGCGAATTTCATGAAAGCACTTTTGTGAACAGCTCAGCTGACAGAATATGGCTATTTTAAAGTATTTGTGTCTCAGCCTAAGTAAAGATAGTTCCTTATATACCTAATTGTCTCCTCACTAAATTGGGAGAATGAGGCCATCCTAAAAGGAAAGTTGCAGTAGTGTTCCGTGATGGAAACTATGGTAAACTACAATATGAGGTTTGCTACCCAATCCCAATGAAATGTACTCCTTCTTTTAAATGTAATCATCTTATTATCCTTTCCTGAGTCCTAGTGTCAGAATACATGGTTATTCAAACCTTGTGTGGGAGGCTGGAGGAAATATTTGCAAGTTAAGGCGTATCAGAGTGTAGACTGCTGTAGTTTTCATGTCTTGTGGAATGGCTTTTGATTGCACGGCTTTTTGAGTGCAAAAAGGGTGTATAATTTTGTAAAAGGCTCTTCCATGTGCAGTGTGATGGCAGGACACATCCTGCAGGCATTTAATAGCTGCCACGGTCCCGACAGTTCTGTCAGGATGAGAAATATCAAATTGGAACTTTAGTGGGGGAGACGTGGTGCTGCCCACTGTTAATTGCCTTGCATTAACTCCAGCAAAACACTGTTAAGCGAAAAACGACCAAAAAATGGATGAATAATTGTGAACGAAGTCCAAACTGAAAAGCTTCTGGCTCATGCAGCTGCAGAGTGTGTGACCTCTCCGGGGTTTGATAGGGAAAAGTTGCCATGGGAATGGTGCGGCATTGTTTGCGGCTGACTTCAGCTTTTATTGTTGTGCTCTGATTACAGCTTTTGTTTCACTGTGAAGTATGGTTGTTACATGCCAGCTTGAAACAAAGATGCATTTACAGGCAGCGGCGGAGTTCAAATGATTTCCATAATTAGAGATATCACTGCTTTAAGCAAGGAAAAAAATTTCTGTGTTACTATTTCAGAAAACACGAAGTTTTTCAGTACCAATTTAATATCTGCTTAGAAAAGAAGTAACTTCCTGGTAAAACTGGTTAAACATCATTACAGGAAATTGTCATTTGCCACTAGGACTGATGGCAAAAGGCTGTGAGGCAGCACCTGAGCCTCCAGGTGAAGATGATAGTTCAGCTGTGGAATACATAGACCTCGAGATTTTCACCACGTTAGCAAAGTATAGGCGGACATACATCAACATCTTGATTTACTACATCCTTAAAGCTTGTTAGCTCCAGGATGTCCTTGAGTAAGGGAAGCCAACTGTGCTATGTGTTCTAAGGGCACTGCTGGCTCATATTCAATTTGCCATCAGCCAGGACCCCCCGGTCCCTTTCCAAGGCGTTGCTCTCCAGTGTCATTCCCCAGTCTGTCCACACATGGGCTGATCTATCCCAGGTGCAGAATCTGGCACTTGGCCAGTTAAACACCACGTGACTGGCGAATGCCAGTAAATAGAATCATAGATCACAAAACAGTTGGGGTTGGAAGGGACTCAAAGCCCATTCAGTGCCACCGCTCACCATGGGCAGGGNGCCCGGGGAGCGCCCGGCTCTCCTCACGGGGCCCCCGCACTGCCACCACTCCAGTAAGTGCCCGGCCCGGGGCGGGGCTCGGCCCGCCCCGGGTGATGCCCTTCCTTCCGCGCCTGCCCGGTGTGTGACCGCGCAGGGCACTGTCCTGCTCGCTCTCCGCTCTCCCTCCTTTCTCCTCCCCGCTCTCCCTGCGAGGCGCTCGGCGGCGCGGGGGCTCTGCCGCGGGTCCCCGGGGCCGCTGCGGTGTCGGGTGCCCCGGTGGCGCGGGCAGGGCGCTGTCACAGCCCCGGAGGTAAGAGGAGAGGTGATCTCATTGCTCGTCACGCTCTGTTCTCCCCGCGCTCGCTCCGCTGTGGGAGCGCGCCGGGAAGCAGCGATGTTATCCGGGCAGAGCCTGCAGGGATGGTGCCTGCCGGGGCGTGGGCTCCGCCAGCACCCTCCCTCGGCTCGGCTGCCCTTCGGGATCCCCGTCCCAGCTCAGTGACGGCCAGCGTGGAGTGCCGGGTTTGTTTTTAGCTCTGCGAGGCACAGGTTCTGGAGAGGGCTGTGTGGGGAGGCTGCTGGCACGCTCTGAGTCGTGTTCCTGGTTAGCTGTGACCGGGGCTGGTTATTTACTGAACCAAAGTGTCTTTAAATGGATAACTTGGCTATAAATGGATGTTAAACTGTAACCACTGTTGTTATACGCGCAGTTTTTATCACCTGTAAAATTCCAGATAGGCATTTGACATGGTGCTACACTTAACAGGCTTAAATTCTGTATGTGCTGTGCAGCTCCCTTGGGAGGAACTAATGCGTGACCTTCATAAAAGGCATTATGTTATTGCATCAAATGTTTGCAAAGTAACATCAAGAGGACAGCAGTTTTCTCTTTGACAGGCTGCTGCTTTGAGGCCTTCTGCAAAAAAATGGGTAATTTTCACTAAGCAGTGTATTGTGTTTATAATCAAGCAGAATGAACAGTCTTCAAGTGGGGAAACAGTTATTACTTTGTTAGGCTGAGCACCTGAATTAGGCATCAGCAAAGTGGTGTTACTTACCTGAGTAAAGCTGAGAGGTATAATCTTTTTTTAAATTTTTTTAGACTCTTAAGAGCTATATCTCTCCGTGCTTCACCTTCTTACCAAAGCAGATTACGTTTAAAGAGACTGTTAGGCACAGAGCAAGCTGAACAGCATCAGCTTCTTTGTTGCCTTCTGACAAATTCCTTGCTTTCCTGACAGAGGCTGTAATGTCTGTGAAGATAAATTTTCTCTTCTCCTTACCCAATCCCATGGATCACCCTGCAGGGCAGAGCCATATTTGATCGTACAGTTTTGGGGCCTGTGAAGTGTGAGGAGCAGCTTCTCAGCGTTGAAACCGAACCAACGGGGTTCGTTGGGTTTTGTGCTTCATGGTTTTTTTTAATATTTGGGCTGCATTCATTTTGATGCAGCACAAACACAATCCTAACTGAGCTGGAAGTGCGTGTGGTAACTTTGGTTGCTCTCTNTTGCTCCAAGCCCTGTCCAACCTGGCCTTGGGCACTTCCAGGGATGGCGCAGCCACAGCTTCTCTGGGCCAGGGCCTCCCCACCCTCACAGGGAAGAACTTCCTCACAAAACGCAACATTTCCTTCCCTGCTGGGGCCTCCCCATTAAATTGACATCCCAGTAATCGGACTACAACTCCCACCATGCCCCGCGCCCCGCCCCTGCTCCCCCGCGCCGCACTACATGTCCCGGCAGGCCGCGGGGCGGCGCGGGCGGTGGCGCGGCGGCGCAGGCGCAGCGCGGGTCCCGGCGGCGCGGACGGAGGCGGCGGGAGCAGCGCGTTCCCGGTGCGGGGCGCGGGAGCGGGGCCGGGAGCGGGCCCGGGGAGCGCCCGGCTCTCCTCACGGGGCCCCCGCACTGCCACCACT
>VZTG01006989.1:101408-136634 GCA_013397845.1 Melanocharis versteri
TGGAGTGCCGGGTTTGTTTTTAGCTCTGCGAGGCACAGGTTCTGGAGAGGGCTGTGTGGGGAGGCTGCTGGCACGCTCTGAGTCGTGTTCCTGGTTAGCTGTGACCGGGGCTGGTTATTTACTGAACCAAAGTGTCTTTAAATGGATAACTTGGCTATAAATGGATGTTAAACTGTAACCACTGTTGTTATACGCGCAGTTTTTATCACCTGTAAAATTCCAGATAGGCATTTGACATGGTGCTACACTTAACAGGCTTAAATTCTGTATGTGCTGTGCAGCTCCCTTGGGAGGAACTAATGCGTGACCTTCATAAAAGGCATTATGTTATTGCATCAAATGTTTGCAAAGTAACATCAAGAGGACAGCAGTTTTCTCTTTGACAGGCTGCTGCTTTGAGGCCTTCTGCAAAAAAATGGGTAATTTTCACTAAGCAGTGTATTGTGTTTATAATCAAGCAGAATGAACAGTCTTCAAGTGGGGAAACAGTTATTACTTTGTTAGGCTGAGCACCTGAATTAGGCATCAGCAAAGTGGTGTTACTTACCTGAGTAAAGCTGAGAGGTATAATCTTTTTTTAAATTTTTTTAGACTCTTAAGAGCTATATCTCTCCGTGCTTCACCTTCTTACCAAAGCAGATTATGTTTAAAGAGACTGTTAGGCACAGAGCAAGCTGAACAGCATCAGCTTCTTTGTTGCCTTCTGACAAATTCCTTGCTTTCCTGACAGAGGCTGTAATGTCTGTGAAGATAAATTTTCTCTTCTCCTTACCCAATCCCATGGATCACCCTGCAGGGCAGAGCCATATTTGATCGTACAGTTTTGGGGCCTGTGAAGTGTGAGGAGCAGCTTCTCAGCGTTGAAACCGAACCAACGGGGTTCGTTGGGTTTTGTGCTTCATGGTTTTTTTTAATATTTGGGCTGCATTCATTTTGATGCAGCACAAACACAATCCTAACTGAGCTGGAAGTGCGTGTGGTAACTTTGGTTGCTCTCTCATGAATTACTCTGTCTTATGGAACAGTGAACTTGCATTTTAGGTCCGTTCAGTCTTGTTTCCCCCTACTTGTTATTTTTATGTTGAGAGAGTCACACCAGTAACAATACGTAAAACTGTCAGGTTTGTGAAGCACAGAAGTGTAGAAGTGCTGTTTTCCCGTTGGTCACATGAGGAAGTGTTAAAAGTGGGCTGAAATGTCTTTGTGGTAGGGAGAGATGCTGGGCCTGGCTGATATTTGGAGGACAGCCTTTTAATTCAGCGGTAGATAATGATGCAGAAAGTGATAATTCAAGAAATAATACGTGGGGGTTTTATGTGTCCTGGATATCACTGAGTGCTGCACTGCTGGAGTCAGCTTTGCATAAAATATAAACCTTTGTGTGACTCATTGAGTTCTATTTGCAGTTATCAAACACTGTGATTTGATTTTGCCAGTGTAGAAAATTTAATTCCGAGTTCATAAATTCTAAAGACATCTATTTTCTTGAGGTATTTCTCTGCTTTAAAACTACATTTGGCCTCATGTTCCGTTGCACAGCTCTGCGTTTTAAGGGTGAAATGAAAGCAAAAGATGCGCAGTGGGTCACTGGCAGGTGTAGTGCAGTGTTGAGATGTTTCAGAGGGGCAGATGCTCTCATACAAATTAGAGAACAGGCAAAGAAGAATCGTTGTATGAACAAAATAGGCAGCATCTTCATGCTTTCCCTCCTCCTCCTTCTCTCCTCCTGTATTTATTTTTCCTCAGGAGTAGTAGCTGAGTGACAGAAGACAGACACACACATGGGGAATACAGAAGGCGTGTGCATGAGGAAGAGACCTGAATGCAGGAAAAGGCCTGGTTTTTTCCAGGTAGCTGGGGCTTGTTCCAGAGGGCAGCAGAGCTATCTCGGCTCAAATAAAGGCTGACTGCATGTCAGAGAGTTGGTGTAGAAGAGAGGAAGTGCAGAAGTCAGTTTTTATTGACTGTAACAGATTAGAAAGAACTTGAGGACATTACTGAAATGAGAACAGATCTCTGCTTGTAACACAGTCTCCAGTGCAGTGTTGGATGTAGCCCAAACTGCCAGGCCTGCAAAATTCTTAATCTATTTTAGTAGATTTAGAATTCCATCGATGTCTTTATTACTGACTGTTCCTGGTTATTTAAGCTGACAGTTATCATAGTAAATGCAGTTCCTCCAAAGTGCAGCAAACCAGCAGCGTTGGGAAGCGAGTACAGGTTCTAAAGAGGAGTTTCCTTGCATGCTCTGCTGAGCTTCTGGATGTATCCAGCTCTGCATCAGTGTTTAGACAAACAATAGCTTGTGATATGAGAGCATGTATCTGTCTTGCAAGATGGGTTTTGGCAGGGTTTTTTTTTTTTCACTGATAATTATGGACAATAGAAAAAGTCTTAGAAAACACTTAGTGGTGTTTGGAGCCAAGTGAACCTTTGTACAGTTGTATAATTGCATGAAAATACAGGATAGTAACTTATTTCAGTGCCAAAATGGGAATTTAGGTAACTGGCTTTAGCATAAAACATTTTTACAGCATGGAACAAGTGCTTAAGAAGTCCAGGAAATTATATAAAGAAACACAACAGTCAGTACATGTATTCTTTTGGTTTTGAAACTAAATGCAATAGGACATGGCTAGAAGCATTGCTGTCAATGATTTATAAAATTATATAAGAAACCTAAATATCATAATCCTAGTGAGCTTATTTGACATATGGAAATAATGTAACTGCTCAAAAAGAGTTGCCTGCTGAAGAGGTCTGAGTGACAAGAATGGTTCAGGTTTTGAAGTGATACTTCAGTGCAGAGAATGACTGAAATGCATTTGAATGGGAGATCTGGCTGAGCTGCTTCAAATTTTTTTCTGCTCTTACGCTGATCTTTCAAATTAGGACTTTGAAAATGTATAGGTCTAAGGTCATCTTGATTCATGCTGTACCCTAACTGAGAAATATTTAGGTACGTGTTGGTATAGGGCTCAATTCTATAAATAACACTTTCCTCTCGGTGCTAGGTAAAGCAGCAGGGTTTTGTTGCTGTTGAGGAAGGAAGCTGGTTCATTGTCTCAGCACTAAACTGCATTTTCTCCCTCCAGGGACTTGCAGAAGCATCTAGAATGTGTAGGTGTTTCTTTAATCTTGGAGAAGGAACTTATTAAGCTTTCTGGTGCAGAACTGTATGAGCCACTTACTCTTAACAGATGTTATCTGCACAAGTAGGGAGTTGCAGGTCTGGTAGACATTTGTGGCATTCAACAGTTTAAACAGTTTTCAGGTTTGAACATATGCCTTTGCCTTAAAATCTGAATAGTTTCAGGTATTTTATGTAGAAGAAAGGTGGTTCAATAGTGAGGTTGCTGCTCTGGGACTTGGGAAACAGGTTCAGCTCACTGTGTTGCCAAAAAGCTTCCTGTGTGGCCTGGGACAAGCTGCTTCTGTGTCCCTCCATTCTCATACTGAGAGTTCTGAGCAGCAGCAGCCCTGCATCACAGCAGTGTTTAGGGTTTGTCAGGTTGGATGTGGCCAGGGGATGATGTGGGGCACAGAGCTCCCTTGGGCTGGGAGGGAGAGATTGAAGACACTGCCCAAGTTAAAAATTTGGGGTAAGCTCTAGGCAGGAGGAGGAAGAACAGCAAAATACAGTGGGAAAAGGGTTTTGACTGGAAATCTCTGGTGTCACTTAGAGAAAGCAAGTCCTTAAAACTTTAAGGAGCACTGCATGGCCTTGTTTGTTTAACGGAATTTTAAAACAATGCTTAAAATACCCACACAGACATGTAAATCTTTTATGTTATGGTTCTGCCACACAGGGGACAGTAGCAAAGCTCTCTCTGTTCCTTTGTTGGCTGTTCTCTTCTTTGGAAGATGCTTTTAATTCTAGCTAACCATTGCATCCAGATGTTTTGGATATCAATTTAGCTCATTTGTTCTGCTGGCATGGTGAGCAAAATCTCTTAAATTGGGCTTGATTTACTGACTTTTCATGCGAAAGAGGTTGAGCTTCTCTACCTTGCCACTCCCCTAAAGGGAAAAAGAATTTGCAGCCACCTCTAATGAGCAGTGTTTTTAGTAACGTTATAGAGATAAAAGTATTATGGATTTAAAATCCTTCTGGTGAAAATAGGGCACTGTCATTGCTATAAATTGAAAATGTAGACTAGACAGCAATTATCAAGCTTTGCAAACATGTTTTCATTGTTGAGAGTCAACACTCCCAGGAATAGTCTCTGTATACTGACAGATAGGTGATAAATTAATTCGTTTAATATGTAATTGTTTTGATGTGTATGCTCTCCCTGGGTGCTTTGGTACCCACCACATTTACATCCCATGTCCAAGAAAATGTGTTGGAACTTGTTCAGACTAGTGCCTTAATTAAGTGTTCTTCTGTTAAGCACTGAAACAGTTACATGCCAGGTTTGTTGTAAGCGTGAGCAGTCCTCTTAAAACTGCACTTCAAAAGATGTTGTTAAATATGTTGGTTAACTCTTTAGGGAGGCTTAGGATGACAAGTCGGAACTTAGGCTGGGCTAATAATGCAGCTGGCGAGTTGTTTCTGTATCTGGTAGGCTGTCTGCCTGTGTGTGCACCAGTGCTGGAAGGCTGGGTAACTTAGAGGATGTTCTTGCTTCAGAAGTGTGTCTGCTGATTCAGGGCTTCAGGCTTTGGTTATCTTGATTTTTTTATCATTAACCTTCTTCTTTTGTTTCTTCCTTAAGTCAAGTTCACTGTAGATGCTGTAATTTATCTATACTGTCCTCCTACTTTGTGCTGGTGCCCTGATTTTTGGGTGGAGGAGCACGAGTCCCTGAGGAGGTCCATTTGCTGCCTTTCTGTGCGAGGCAGCAGTAGAGTGTTGAAAACCAGCCTGTCGCATGCTCCTGGTACATCCAGGATTTCCAGGCTTGTTGGATGTACACAGGACTTGGGATTCTTCTGGGGTGTTTCCGCCTCGCTGCGTGTAGGTCAGACAGCAATCCCACAAAATGCCAGGAGCCTGCCTGGTACTTTTGGGATTATTCTGTGGGTGGGGAGGGATGTTATTCTCCATACACACCGTAACTGAGGTTTTGAGAAACACCTTGGTCAGTGCAGAGCAGCAGCTGGGCAGTAACAGGTATTTGTGTCATCCCACAAATGAGGAGGAAGGTGAGAAAGAAGGCCAGCAACCAGGCGTGGGCTGTACCTGACACGAGGACAATTCCCTGGGCTCATGGCTTGGTTCCAAGGAGGAAGGCTGCTGGAAATGAATTCTGTGGGAAGTTACAGTGAGTGATGTGCTTCGAGTGAAGTGTTAGTGTGCTGGCACTGTGCTGCCAAACCTGTCACTGCAGAGCAGCTTTCACTTTGTGGGCTTTATCTGTGTGTCGGGTGAGACTTTTATTAAATATGCCAGAGTGGGATTTGATTTTCTTAATTTAAGGTGTATAAAAAGGGGGAGGGGGAGGGTGATGTCCCAGAAACTTTGCCATTTGATGGGAGATTTTCTCCTCCCACCTTGGTAAACAGGAGCTGGCATGTTCTGTAAATGCACATTTTTTTCTCTTCCATGAGACAGACAAAGCCCTGTTTTTCCTAAAGAGCTTTCACTACACTTGCACTTACTGAAGAGCTCTGAGATTCATCCTGATCTCTGGGAATCCTTGTGTAGTACTGATATAATTGATAAGTGAGCTGGATTCTGGAGGAAATACCAAGTCTCTGCAGTAGAGGGAATTTTGGCCCACATTGTGGATTATACGATGGACTGAACATGGTCTGTGCTGTAAATATTAAAATAAATGAGGTAAAAATTGAACAGAAAT
Source organism: Melanocharis versteri (assembly GCA_013397845.1). Taxonomy (NCBI): domain Eukaryota; kingdom Metazoa; phylum Chordata; class Aves; order Passeriformes; family Melanocharitidae; genus Melanocharis; species Melanocharis versteri. The sequence goes on from VZTG01006989.1 coordinate 107,213, forward strand.
CATTTTTTCCTTTCCAAAGTTTTAATGTAGGTGAACCATTGCATTTTTCTTTATTCTGCATTGAATTTGCTTAATTAGATCGATAAAATCAAAATTGATAATCAGCTTTGTGTGCTTTGATTTCATTAAATCCTTTTATATATGTAGAAGGGGTCAAACCAAATAGTCACCTCATGAGGTTCTTTTCATTATTCGATATTTGAAATGAAGTGAAAAATCAGGTATTTACAGCCCTTTCTTTAACAACATAAGACTATTCTGTGAAAACTGAAGATATTGCTAATTTCCTAAGCAGCTGGCCTTTCCATTTCTTGCGTACTTCCCAGGAAGGTCTGTGTTTATTTATACTGCTAAGTTTATACCCAGGATTCAGAGTGAAAATCAGCAAGACTGGCTCAAAAATGGCGAACTTCATTATTCAACCAGCCTCACCCTGTTTTTTGTGTTGGACTTCCTCAAGTCAAATAAGCTTCACCAGGATTTGTAGTTTGATTCGGATGGGAATTTGAAATAGCTGGGAGTGTGTGGAATTCAAGTGCTTGGAGTGCTTGGCCTAGACGAAACAGTTGTTAGTTTATTATCGAAATTAAACAGGGTTTTTTTCTAATGACTAGCTAGTAATAATGAGTAATCCTAATAAGTAATGTGGTTATTCCCTGCTTAATTTTTAATTTGTTTTGGTTGTCATGAACGGACACTTTCTGTAGATGAAGCATGTAAGCATCTTCAAGCACAAGAAGTCATATTTGGAGTTTTGCAGATGGCACTTATTTAAAATTCTGAAAAGGCCAGTAAAAACAATTTAAAATAATTGTAAATATGAATCAACTCTGAATTTGCATTTTCAAAGATTTTAACTAGTATATAACTGAAATTAATAAGCATTGAAAAACTTGTTTTGAGGCTTGTCTGAGAAATAAGTCAAAGTGAATTAGAGTAACTACATTTTGTTTTCTTTTATTGTATTTATCTCTGGTTGTATCTCATTTTGAGTAACTATATTATCTAGGCTTAATATAAAGTGATGAAAATTACATCTGACTGTTGTAAAGACTTGGTGTTACTGAACATATTCTATCACTGTCTCGTAGCTTTGTTATTTTACTTCATTGCCTTGTAAGCTGGTCATCACTCATAAGTTATTAATGGATGAATTTCAAGAGTGTTTTTTTATAATGGCCTCGTTGCACAGGACGCTTTCCTTTATTTGTGTTGGCTCAGTGCATTTAGAGGGACAATTAAAATAATTGTTCTAGCTGGGCAAAACCCATTAATAGGTGAGGGTTTGTTTTTGTTTTTTTTTTTTTGTTCTGACTTAAAAGATCAGTGATAGAGAGGAGTTTTGCATCCTGTGCACTGCATTTCCTCATTCCATCATATCCCAGAGCCTTTGGCTGCTATTGCAAATACCTTAAAATGGAGGAAAATAGTTCAGTCAAGAACAGGAAACATCACTTAGAGAAATTTTTGCAGAAGTTTTTGAGGAAGTACCAGTCTGTTCCGTCGTGGAACTTGTAGATCAGTATTTGAAATAGGCCAGGGGATGATGGATTCAGGTAACTTCCGAACATTTTCCTTAGAACTTCCCCTGGAACATAGTGAATTTTTTTCCGAGGTGAAAGTAACATTGTAGGGTAGTATTGAATGAAATTAATCGTTTGACTTGCTGAAGTACTCTGGGAAAGCTGGGAGTGGTTGGCTTACCCTGATTTAACTAGTGTTCCTGGAAAACAGCAGATCGTTTTGAACACAGAATCATGACTGGGTAAGACTTAAGTTCAAGATAAGGCTGCTGGTTTTGTTAGATGATTCATCACTGCAATGATGATTTTTCTATGTCTTTCTGCTTGGAAGTTGGATTAGGTACCGGGAGAGGGATGTATCTTTTGACATCCCTCGTAGTTTGATCAGGGATAGGAGAGGTCAATGCCACTTCTATGAAAGGTTTTTTCATTTGGAAAATTGACTTCTGCTTAGAAATTTTCTTCCAGGTGAATACTGGCCTTTTGCAGCTGGCTTTTCCTTCTTTTTGACTACTTTAGAGAGGGAGTCTGAATTTAGGGGGCAGTGTATCCTGGAGACTTCTGGTTCCCATTTTTAGATGTAGTTAAAAAGTTAATCAGAGTGTCATAGGCTGCTAGCAAATCAAAGTCATGTCTTCCCTGTTAACAGAAGTATCCAATGTCGGCTGCGCCCTCCAGAACGAAAATGAGTCAGTGGAGGATCTTTGGGAAATTGAAAAGCTGGGCTTGTAATTTTAAATCCATCAATTCTGAATTCTTTTTTGTTGTCGTAAAAATTGCAGCCAACTCAGCTCTCCAGCTCCTGGATTAGTTGTTTGTGGGATTTTTTTGTAATGTTTTTGGTAATTTGGAACTTGTATGAAAGGTGAGCAGAGACATTGTCCCAAAACACAAGTTATCTCTGTGGTGGGCTGCCTGTGCTGGAAGGTTTTCAAGGAAATAAAAAGAGGTTTGAACTACTGTCTCTGGAAGATTTATGTGACTTGTTTTTAGAGGCTGTTCTGAGCTGGTTGTCTTAGGGTTGGAATTTCCCCCTCCCCGCTGCCTTTCCTTGTCCTGGATGTACACGAGAAGGAAAGCTTTCATTGCCGTGTTCTTCAGGGGATAAGCAGGACAGTCTGAGCTCATCCCTTCCCCTCGGGAGGCAGTAAATGGTCAGTAAAAGAGATGACCAGCTGGAGAGCAGCTGATTTACAGCAGGAAGCTGAGAGTAATTGCCTAGGCAAAAGCCAGGAGCCCTCACTAATTAAGCTGTCCCTGGAACTGCAGGAAAGACTGGAGATCGCTGGGGATGCTGCTTTACCTTCCCTTTGTGGTGCTGGAGCTGCTGTAAACAGCAGAGCTTAAAGAGGGAGGTGGGGAGGAGGGGTGGGCATGACTCATGGCATCATTTTATATTTATCAAGTGGAGGTGTATGAATGTTGTTCTTCATTTCATAGGGATGAGTAAGTAGGTAATGGATGTTTCTTAATCTTCTTAGCTGATAGAAAAAGAACCCCAAAGTCATCTCCTGGGGTGAGTTAAATCCAAAGTTCCAAATGTCCACATGTTAAAGAGCAGGAAGTAGAATTGTTCCTCTAAATTAAAGAAATAAAAGGAATAAAATATACTCAAAGCTTGATGAAAAGACGTGTAAAATAAAGAGGTATTAAGTGCTCATCTTGTATTTCTTAATCAAGCTCTCCGTGATAGTGCAAAGCCTATTGCATGGCCTTTTTATAAAGATGAAATTCCACTTGCTTTAGTCAGCCAGTGGTCCATGGTTTGTACCTACCTGTGGAAATCAAGTCAGAGGAGAGATTGGGCCACAGAAATGTTATCTGGCACCTCACTTCAGTCTCGTCTAGACTTTGTACTTGAAGATACGAAGGCTGCAGCCAGTCTGTAATGGAGGTGAACTCAAGAACAGGTGCTGGTGGGAAACTAAAAATAGCAATTAATGTGGGAGAGTTTAAGCCATCTGTTATAAATGGTGAAAAGGAGATGCTCGTGCGCCTCTGCAGGTCCTGCTTGTGCAGTCATGCATTTGCAGTGAGACTGCAGAAGGTGATGTGGGATTTTTATTTATAGCGGTGCCCAGGAGGGCAGGCAGCCCTCAGTGTGGGATATAAATGTTGGGGAATGTCAATGTGTGTTGCACCTCAGAGGAAAAGAGCAGGGAGAGGGGAAATCTGAGAGAAGCTGGGCTGATGAGGTATGGAGCTCCTTAAATTAGTACCCTGCTGCTGGAAAGAGGGATGTAAGGCTTCAAAAATAAGTGACACCTCCTGTTTGGATTATAACACAGCCCTCCAGGAGAGAATTTGAAGGAGCTGGGAGTTTTCTGAGTTCTTACAGAGTGTTACTATACACCACAAAATGGGTTTTCAAGAATCGGTTCGTTTCTGGAGGATTGTGGCAAGAACCAGGAGGAAATGGGCCACAGGGATATTTTTCCTGGAGTAGCACTATGTCATTGACCCACATCTCCGCTCCAGGGAGGGAGGGCAAAATAAAATGAAGTTGTATGTGATCTGTAACAGGTTTGATGCCTTCAGCCTTTCTAAGAACTCATAATCTTTTTATAATACTTGATTCTAGAAGAGTTAATACACCGTTCTGTCCTGCAGGTTCTGCTGCAGAAAATAACTAAGGGTGCATGTAATAATGCTGTAAAATGTACAGACTTGGAGATTTTTGTTTCTTTATTGCTTAAAATAATTTAATGAAAAATCTCATCTATTCAAGACATGATCTGCATTCTGAAAACATTTCTAAGTTGAAGTTTTGATGAATTCTTAGGCTGGTGGTCTTCCAGCCAGATTTCCTACATTAAGGAATTAGAGTTCTGCAATTGCTTATATGAATCATGGCAATTCCATCAATGCTTTTTGGGTCTGTCTGGAGCTGTCAGGAAGGGGATCATGGTGGTGGCTTTGTCATGTGTTCAGTCCCTTTAGTAACTGGAAGCAAGGCACAAATTGATTTTTTTTTAATGTGCATTTCAAATTGTGGTTCATTAGTGAAGGCTGGATAGAATTGCTATTAATTTACAGGGGAATCTTGCCAAAGTGCAATATGTGGAAGCAGGCTTTTAAAAATGGAAAACAGTTGTCTGATATTGTGTTAGATTTCAATTTATTATAAAGTTAAAGGGGTATTTTTTTCTCTTATTCTTTGAGACCATCAGTCTGGTAGAGGACTGTAATCCCATGAGGAATTTTAAACTAATTTGAAGAAAACAGCAGTTATACAATTTAAGTTTTTAGATTAGTGGTAGTTTATGCTGTATTTTCATTAGAGCACAGAGTAGGTGCAAAAAGTATCATTTGATAGGCTAGAAATTAGCTAGTAGTACTTTGAAATAGAAAATCTTTATTAATTTAGATTTGGGTTTTCTTTTTTCTGTGAGAATCAGTTTACTGACAAATAAGAAAAAGCTTCTGAGTTTTGTCTTTTGCCCTGGAAAAAATTTTCAAGTATTGGAGTAGTTCAGCTTTAGCTAATTATATGTTCATAATAGAGCATTATGAGCATCCTCCTTTCATTTTCCTTGAAAGGTTTTCTGAAACATAGATTCTCTTATAGGGGGACAGTGCTTTGAAAATTCAGTTGGTTTTATTCAAGGATTCTTAATCAATCCGTATCTTGTTTCAAAAACAAGTTTTCCTTGTTTTGTTTTCTTCACATCTGCAGAGAACACAGCTTTAAGTCTGCTCAGACAGGAAACCAGCCACCAATATTTGCTTTTTTTAGGCACAGGGCTTTTCTGGGCTTCATAAACTGTTGATATGAAGCCTTAAGGGTGTCATGGAAGTGCTGGATGGTTTTGCTGTGGGACCAACCTGGCACAACTTAGGGCAGTAGTGGTAAATGGCAATTTTTATATTCATTTAAATGAAAACAAGGTGTGGTGCCAAGTTCTGCCAGATTAGAGGTGTAATTTAGAGAGCAGCTACCCTTGAGCTTGCCCTCAGATGTGTTTTACAGGGAGACATTGCTTCAGTGTGAAGTGATCCCAAGAGCCTCAATTGAATTACTGCTGGATGATTGTTAAAATAATGACATTGTCCTGAGTGTTCAGGTGTTTATTTTTGTGGTCCTTATAGTTATAACTTGGTTACAGAACTTGGCTTAGATCTGTGATATTTAAATTGTGAGGAACACACCAAGAAAATTTAGATTACCTTAGTGAATTTTCTAACTTTATTGGAGAACAAACCTTTGCATATTTAAACCGTTGTTGCTGGTAATAGACTTTTTAAAAACTGTTTCTCAAAGTGGTTGAGCCAAAAATTCTCTAGTATTCTAATTAGTCATATAAAATGACAGCTGTAAATACAAGTATATCTCTACATGTTTGTATATTGATCCCCCCCCACAAAAATGTGGATATCTGAGTCCCTAAAATAAACACTGATTCTCTCCCCAAAACAACACTTGAAAAACTGTGTCTCATGTTTTGCTGTGGTATATCAGTAGCTCACTACAGATAATTATCAGGTGTCTGTCTCATTGTGCATGTATGAAAATGTATTTAAATCAAGTAACCTTAAAAAAGTATTAAAGGTAAAGAATTTAAAGAAATGCTAAAATGAAACTTCCATATTGCGCGGTTAAAACTGGAAAAGTTGGAAAATTATGAAAAATGTGAAGTGCTTCAACCTTCTGTGTCTTACGTTAGTATTTTTGGATCTGTACTATTTCTGAATTTTGTAACAAAATCATTTCTTTCCTGCCGTGAGAAAGATTGGCATCAACCTGATTTGTATCATTTTTAGATGAGTATGCAAATTTATCTTTGGTCTTACAAGGCTGGCTCTTAAAGTAAAATGTCTGTTCCATAAAATAAAAGGAAGCAAAACCCGTGGTGCAATAGGCTTCAGTAAGGCAGAGCCATAAAAGGTGAAGCAGGCAAAATGGCAATAGGTGAGCACTATGCAGCTTTTAATTTAATTTTTTTAAGCAAAACAAACAAACAAAAAGACCCCCCCCAAAAAAAAACCAAAGTAGAAAAAAAGCCTGAAACCCTCAGACCTCAGTACCATGAGCAAACGGTGTTCACATCTGTTGGTGTACATACAACTTCATTTTGCCTTGTTAGTGCATAAGAATGAAACTATGTCTGTTCTTAGACATGGTTAGACATGAAGTGTTCTTTGTAGGAGAAAAGAAAAATGTAAACCATGTTTCTAAAAGCTTTTTATTGCATTTGCCTAAATAAGATAGGAAAAATCGTGTTGGGCAGTCGAGCTCCTGACAAAGATTCTTTCTTGGCCGTGAGAGGCAATGTCAGAGGAGGAAGTGGAACCCCATTGGTGTCTCAGTTTTGTGCATGTTATGAAGGAGAACCTTTATTTTTCAGTGATCTTGTAAAAGTCTTGATGCTCATCTGCTGCTGACCACTTGTAACTTTACACTTAGGCTGTTGGATCTGCTAAACATATGCTTCAAGGAGGTATGAAAGTCCTATGTAAAAATTCAGTGGTGGTGGTGTGGGGAGCAGCTACGCTTCACTTACCCTTCCGTAGAAACTTCTTTAAGCTACTGGTTGAAACTGCTCAAAATGTCATGGGCAGGCACAGAGCAGTCTTAAAATTAGCAACAAGGAACTTTGCTTACCTCCCGTGCTTTTTGTTGTGCAGTGTGATGTCCAGGGTCAGAAATGCCTTATGTGGATCGCCAGAATCGCATCTGTGGTTTCCTAGACATTGAGGAAAATGAGAATAGTGGGAAATTCCTGCGGCGGTACTTCATCCTGGACACGCGAGAGGACAGCCTGGTGTGGTACATGGATAACCCACAGGTGAGCAGGTGTTCCTGGCAGAGTTTCCTGGTTTATCTCATTTTGGATTTTCTAAGAGATTTGCGAAAGAAAAGTGGGGTTTAGTGTTGTGGACCTGGAAGCTGGGGGAAAAAATTATTGACGTAAGTGAAATAATTGTAAATCAGTTTAATAGAACCAGGTGAGCCAAATCCCAACCCATACCAGCTGACTACCCAGATGTTTAATTCACCTTTAACCTTATGTGGCAGCGTGTGGTTTTCCTTGCATTACATCTTCCTTTCCCTCAACAGAATCAGTCATTGAAAGCAATTTTTAATGAAACCTGCAATTGCAATCCAGTTGGTGTATGAGTGAGAACGGCTTGTACCCGTTGTGATGGAGAGCAGCCTTTAGACAAAAGCTACTTTTACAATTTACCTGCATCCCTGTGTTTTCTAGCAGAGGGAAGAACAGATAATTGCTCAAGGTTTGGGCACAGAGACAGTGAGAGCGTAGGATCCAGGTCAGCTGACAACTGCCTGCCGGAAGAATATCCCTGTACCCTTCTGCCAGGAACAGCAGAGTTAAAAAGCATGAGTCTGCTGTTCAAAGGAACCAGCAAAAACAAAATGTAAATGAAGTGCAGCTCGATGGATGTGACTTGTGACTGAAGCATTTAGCAGTTCTCACTGAGGAGAAAAAGAATTTCTGGAAGTAAGACAGACTTCAAACATTTGATCTCAATGAGCGAAACGAAGCAATTCAGGGCATGTGGACAAAATCTTGAAGTGCTGTAGAAATTGCAATTCCTCAGAAGTTTTAAGACTTAATGATATTTGCAGTGCACACCCAGGCCTAGGTTAGGCCTTTTATTTTACATCTGCAAATGAAAGGGTTTCTTGCAAGAGGCAAATTGAAACTTCTTGATTTTCTTCCACTGCTTTAGTTTTGAAGAACTGCAGAGGTTTTGTAACTATGTGCAGGCCATTCTAAATCCCTGAAGTGGCTGGAAAATATGTGAGATGGCCTTTGAAGTGTCTGGCGTAAAAGATGAATGTCACTTCGTGTCCCTTCCGCCTGCCCTGGTCAAAGTACATGAGACTCCAACATCTGTTAAGGAAAAAGTATTCTTTCCGGATTTCCTGGATGCAGACCCACAAGAATCCTTTTTCCTCTAGTAAAATACATAAACCTCTGAAACAATTACTATTTGCATTGTTTCTAGCAGTCTTTCTGTTTTTAGTTGATTAACAGATGTGTGTATAATAAACAAGTAGTTTAGATCCTGTTTCAAGCATACATTGTGCATTGTCTGTAAAAATATGTAGGATTTTCTTTTTGTTTGTGGAATTACTTGCTTTTTATGCCTAAACACTGACTGCGGTACGAGAATAAACTAGTTTCACTTTGTAACATATGTGATTTGTTTCAGAATCTTCCCTCTGGATCTCCACCTGTTGGGGTCATTAAACTTACCTATATTTCAAAGGTAAGGTAATTAATACATGAGACACTTGTTAAATTCTTGCTGGTAACTATCAAGGGCCTCAACTTCAGACAAATTTAAATGCCACTTACTCCTTTTGCTTTTGTGATACTCCTGAGTTAGAGAAGTGTTAAAACACTTCAATAGGTACAGGTTAAAATAAGAGCAGATTAATTACTGTGTTTTCTAGGTTTGTTTAGTGATTTCAAACAGCAGCTCTTTGTGCTGATAGAATTGATATTTCAGTTCATTAGGAGTATTGGAATTTCCATTAGTCTTGGAGAAAAGACAGGCCATTTCTGAAGGGGAAGATGTGTTTGGGTGTGATACCTTGCAAGTAATGATGACCTTTAATAAACAGGACATAAAAATTTCTAGAAAATACTTAGTTCTTTATGCTATGTATATAGTTAGTTCTAAATACATCTGAAAGGGAACTGTGAACTAAGAAAGTTTCTGTGGTTAAATTTGTAGCAGATACTGCATTAAGAAATAAATGGAGAAAACTACTTGACCTTTTCTTGCCTTTCTGCTGTTTCTCGTTCTTCCTTTGCATTTTTTGTTGTCAATACTGCATCTTCCCACCTTCCTTGTTTATTTGTCTTCCATTTTTGTTTGGTTTTAATTCTGTTTATCATTGTGCCTAATCAGCTTGCTGTGCTGCTAATGTTTGAATTTACCCACCTGAAAGAGGATAAAACTTGATATCTGATGTGTATTTTGTGGCATTTATAATCTTAATTTCCCTCCTAGGTTAGCGATGCAACTAAGCTGAGGCCAAAGGCAGAGTTCTGTTTTGGTAAGTCTGGCATGTGCTGTGTGCATCAAGTGCCTTCTTCAGAAATGTGGAACAAAGATAATCTTCTGCACTTCTGGTACCAGCTACAGCTGGTAGTGTTTAAAAAATAGCTTGTATTCACTTTCTTCTGTAGTATGATGGAAATGTTGGCTTCCTCATAAGGTGTTTTTGTGTTTTTTCATATTGCAGCTTAATGAGGAATAGGTGAGAGCTGTTTTTCAGATGTCTGAAATTTTTGAGGCATTAATAAGCAATGAAACTTGTTTTCAGAAACGTGGCGTGCCTGTCAGCTGTGAAGACAAGAAATTTAACTATTAAAATCTGTTTTACTGATGAAAGAGTTGATTTAATTGATCTAAAAATAATGTCAGCCAATGCTCTTAGGTCACATTTCAGCTTCTGTTGCTGCACAAAAAAAAACCCTCCTGGGATGCCTTCTAGGTTTAAACTTGTTTAAAATTTACTGAAGTGTTAGGTAACCATAAAGCTCCTTCTGGTTTTAGACAAGTACCTGGTGTGTCAGTTCAGTGCCATCTACAGATTCCTCTGCACGTGTGTGGAGGGCTTTGTCCTCAGCCCTTGTGAAGTTTGTCCTGTTAATGGGCCAGCTCTAAAACACCTTAATGATCCAAGATGCTGACTTAAATATCTCTGATTTATTAAAGAGTTTTTCATACTTTCTAGAGGAAAATATAAATTTATTGTTTTTATATTCAGATAGTTTTAATTTCAGTTTTATTGAGATGGTTTTAATCACTGTTCACCTTAAAACCTATTTCAGGAATTAGCCATGATATTTTTGCTGTTACTCTGAAATGTGTTTGTCCTTTTTGGATAAAGGATGCCAGGTGTTATGAGGTAGAGATGTAAACTTACTAAAAAGTGTTTCTCTGCCAAGTCATTTAAGTGAAAGAAAATTTGTGTTGTAGCTGTCTTAAAGTTGTTTGGTCCTGTACATCATATACTTAGTAATTAATACTGATCTTTCCAGCAATTAAATTTTTTTTAAAAAAAGTAAATCAGTGACCATAGTCATGTGCCTAATGTTGTCACAAAGGATAACAGAGTCTGGGCAGAGGATTAAAAGGAGAAATTGTAGAAGTCCCCAGGTATAAAACTTGTTGCTTGGGGAATTTGAGAAAGAGGAAATGGAACTGTAGAATATTTTGATAAGATTCAAGACTCCATTTCTATGTCAGAAAAATCATTTTTCAAAGTCTGCATGATGCCATTTAAGTGGAGAGCTTAAATTACTATTTTTTTAGAATAAGGCAATCAAGTGGATTTATGTGACTTTCTAAAATGAAACTCAGTAGAGCACTTAAATACTTTAAATGAAATTTTCATCTGAAATCAAATCTTTTCATGATGATATTAAGTTTGCACTTAAATTTCAGTGTTGTTAACTTTTCATGATGATTTTTAACAGTTATGAATGCAGGGATGAGAAAATACTTTCTACAAGCCAATGATCAGCAGGACCTGGTTGAATGGGTAAATGTTCTGAACAAAGCTACCAAAATCACAGTAAGTGGCTGAGTTGATATTTAGCAGTGCTTTCAAATGGTGACTGTCTCAAGGTGCTTAAATGTAACCTTTGCCTCCAGTTTTTATCACCACAAACAAGTCATGGCTTGACTTTCAGTACTTGGAGAAACTGTACAGAACTGCCTCTAAATTTGAGTTTGATTTACTTTTTGGAAATGGGTCAAAAATGGGATTATCTTTTTAATTACAGCATGGGATGTTTTCTAATAATTTTAAATTAACTGTGCACATTTAATATTATTTGAAATATCCAGAAGATACTTGCAGGTGATGAAAAGATACACATACTTTTATTTGCTGTCTAAAGTTGGTATTTCTTAAAGTATCACTAAAATATTGGTCAAGCACATCATGCCAAGCTCCAAAGGCTCTCTCCTGATTTCCATGCAAAGAAACATTAATGGTTCTTCTGGTAAATGTTAAATTACTTTTCTGGTCTGTACCAGGACAAGTTGTTGTCTCATGATAGAAACCCCCACGTGTTATCTCAATCTTTTCAGGAGGCAGAAGTTATGGTTTTGATTTCTCTGGTTTTGGGGAAGTGATGACAGTGAACACTTGTGAGAGCACACCCTGACAAAGAAGGGGTTCTGAGCGTGGGTGCACACATTTGTGTTTGTTGCCAGTGACTTTCTCATTTTTAGGTTTTCTAAGGATGTTACATGAGTTCTCTGCATTGTTTTAATGTAGCCCGTTCTTTGGGGTTCCAAAAAACACTTCTACTAAAAAGTGTAATGAATTTTAAAAAATCCCCGAAACACGAAACTTTCTCATTTGGGTTTTTCATAAGGAGGACGCACCACAACCGGGCTTGAGCTGTTTCCAGCTGAACGAATAGAGTGAATAAATAAATAATTAACTGCATCAATTTAGAGTGAATGCTGTTTATCATCTGTTTAACTTGCATTTTAAATGGCTGGTGAAATCATTAGTGTTTTGTCTTTGAAGGAACAAGCCTTTGAACCGTTCATCTGTTCACAGCTCGAGTACGGTATCAAGTACCGCCAATTATTTAATCAAATAATAAAGATCACTCAATTATTAATTTTAATATGAGAATTACTTGCTGCAGGTTGTAATCCTCCAAGATTCATTGCATGTTTTAGTCCTCTCGAGTGCTGATAATTTCAGAACGACTGTGAACCTCTGCAGCCTAGGACGCTGTGTACCTGTTTTTGAGTGCTGTTTGAAAATGCCTTCGTGTGAGGAGGTGGTTGTGGGCTTGGTCTGCATTTTCAAAATAGCATTTTCAGTTGGAGTTTGTGACAGCTGAAGCACTTGCCCACAGAGCTGTAGCTGCAAGCCCCTGCTCTTGAAAGGCTGAGGCTCATGAGTGTCTTGTCCTTCAGTGCTGGCCTTGGCTGGGGATGGAGTCACTGGCAGGGGGGTGGCCAGCAGGACACTGCTCTAGGCTGACATCTGCTCTCAGCACTGTCTGTACTTCTCTGCAGGCTGCATTTTGTAAAATAAGCAGTCCTGGGCACAGCAACTTGAATCACAAACCATAAAGTAGCTTTGGTTTCTTGTCTAGATCCGTTCAATTCCAAGTTTTGAATGTGTCACAGTCTTGGATGGACAATTTGTGTGTCCTTCTTTCTGGCAGAGTTTGGATGTCTTCTGTAAATACCCATTTGGTTGCTGGGTGAGGTGTTTGGGTGTGAGACTTGATCTCTTCTTATTGAAGTCACTTCAGATTTGCTGTATTAATATTAGAGGTGGAAGGAGATTAGAAATGAAAAATGTCTTAGGTAGTCAGTGCATTTCTTAGGTTAAAGAAGTTTACTCAGAAACTTGAGTAAACCTTTTAGATCAAAACACATACAGGAAAATCAAATTTCTGTGGAGTTTTGATGGCTTTAGTTCCACATTTGAGAGAATTATCTAATAGTTATTGATAGTGAGGTAGGCAGGGCCATTTTGGACAGAATTCAGCAACACATGTGTGATTAATGGGGGCACACAACCTTCATGCCAAGTACATGTGAGGACAAGTGTCACACTGCTCAGACACCCTGTGCGACCAAAGTCCCAGTGTTTATGGCCTTGCTGGGCTGGCTCTGCAGGCACTGGGGCGTCTCCACTTTCTTACTAAAACTGAAAGCAGCTGAAAAATAAAGAACCAGTTTTGTAAATTAGCAATGCTTCTTGAAGACTAAATGAAGCACTTTATGGCAAAGCTTGCAACTGATTTCATCCACTAAAATGTCTTTATTGGCACCAGTTTTCTCTTGAGCAGTAAAGCATAGTCATTACAACAAATTTTTGTGTAAGCCAATTTTAGCCTTTTACAATTAGTGAACATTTGTTAAATCCTGCTGAAAATGCCTCAAAATTCTTGAGTAATGCTCAGGACATTTTTCATGAAAACATGTCAATTCTCACATTCCAACTGCAGGTACCAAAGCAGTCTGATCCTCTCTGCCAAATGGATAATGCAAATCGTCAAGCTGAAAGCCCAGGTGGAAAGAAGCAAGTCTCTTACAGGACAGAAATTGTTGGTGGTGTTCCCATCATTACACCCACCCAGGTAATATCCTCCAAACAACAAGTGGGTTATTATTCAATACAGGGAGCTGTACTTTTACATGCACCTTTTAGTCATACTGAGTGGGGGTTCTGAGGATTTTATTCCCTTTATACAAGATTTTAAAGAATTGCCTGAGTACTGATTTTTTTGCTCACACATACCCTCTGTATGCTGAAGTAATATTTTTGTCTGTGTGAAATTAATTGTTGGTGTTAACAGTGAAGCTCTGCCCCTTTAACAGAAAAAACTGGAAAAAAGTTGCAAGGAAAAGTGGGCAAAAAAGTTAGAGAGGCTGGACAAGGTTATGGAAGTAGAATCTGCACAGTGCTAAAGATAGAGCTGAATCTGTGGCTGGAAGTTTCCTGAGCTGAAAATAGTTACAGATTAGATGAATATCATGTAAATGACATGTATGCTCCCAAAATGCATTAAAAAAGTTGGTGAATTCTGATGTCTTGTAGACCTAGAAATAACTTTTTGTTTGCTGTAGCCACCTCTGGTGTTTTGCCCACGTAACAAGTTTGCACTAAGTACGTGATGAGTTTAAATCTGTACCTTTTTTTTGTACTGAGTGTTTGTCAGTGTCAGCACTTTCATAGTTTAGTTTCTAAGAGGAGCTTACAAGGACCCAAGAGTCTCAGCTGTCTCTGGAAATCGGTTAAAATATTTTTTTCTTTCAAATTGGAAATGGGATTTGTGAGCATGGGACGATACAGTTATTTCCTATTATAACTAGTATAGTTATTCCTTGACCTTTAGGAAAAAAGCCTGAGAGTATTCTGAACTTTCCTGCTATTTTTTCTAGAAAGAAGAAGTCAGCGAGGGCGGTGAAGGGGCTGACAGGAATTATTTGAAGCGGTCACAAAGTCACCTTCCTTATTTTGCTGCTAAGCATCCCCCAGATAATGCCATTATCAAAGCTGGTTACTGTGTAAAACAAGGAGCAGTGGTAAGTATTATTGAAAACAAAAGAGAATTACTAGTAATTTTATTACTGCTGACAGCAATAAGGATAACTGAAGATGAAACTTATCCTCCAGTAGCACTTTGTTTAGGTCTGCATTACTTCTCTTCAGTGTGATGTGGTTGAAGGTATTTTAGAGAGGCAAAGTGTGTGCACAGACTTCCACGTTCTGGTTAGTGCATGCAGCTGCGAATTCTCCTGTTCTACATTCTACAGAGATCCTTATTTTGCTTATTAAAAACATTTAGATTAGGACAGAAGTTCAGTGCCTGCTTTTCAAATCGGTAAAATGTCTAGAAAAAGCTGATTTTTCAGTTCAGAGGAAGAATTGTACAGCTTATCAGAGTGATTAGCACAAGTGGAGTTATTCATGTGATGCCTTGCTAGGAGAAGGAGCAGATAGTTCAGATTAAGCAGGATACACATCTTTGAGTTCTCAGACTCGTTTTATCTTGGATTATGAAGCTTCTTTTTGTGACATCCCTTTTTTAGTTAAAAATAAACTAGAAACCTGGGATGTATTGTCTTCTAATTTTTCCTGCAGAATAGTTCTGCTGCTAAGTTTCTACATTTTTAATAAATCTTAGAAAATACTAGCTTAAAGAATTTTTGATTTTTGCAGTTTTCAAAACAATTTAATAATTGGGTAAAGTCATGCATAATTATCTTGGGGGCACTAAAGATGCAAAATTTGTAATTACAGTAAACTGCAATGAAGACATTATTCAAAATTAATATTTATGAATAAATAGGAATTCCGCAATATAATATACTATAAATAAAAACTAGAATGGTAAATATAATTCAATATATTCGTAATACATGACATGTAATTATATTTTATTTTATATATAAAATGTATAAACATTTATTTCTTTTCCCTTAACAGATGAAGAACTGGAAGAGAAGATACTTTCAATTAGATGAAAACACAATAGGATATTTCAAGTCTGAACTGGTAAGTTTCCAATTCTGTGTTATTTTCCAGTGATAGTTGCAAGAAAATCTGAAGGAATATGCTTGTTTTTGAGAAATGTGCTGTGCTGCTCCTGCAGCTCTTGAGTCTGTACTGTAATAACTTCTTATGATTGGGAAGAACAAAAAAATTAATAGGGCAGCTGTTAATTTGTACTTCAGTCTGCTTGGGAACCTGCCTGTAGGGCATTGAAGAACAGTAATAAAATCTACTCTACAGTCACCCTGATTTTTGTATTAGTACTTTTTGTCATTTTGCACTCTCATATAATGAATTGTGTTGTTGAAATAGCTGATCACTATGGGAGAGACAAAACTGTAATCTTGCAATTTTTCATTTAAAGTTAGAATTGTTTTATCGTACAGATGATGGGATCTTCTCCCACACACTTGTTTCACCAGGGCAGCCAAGATGGACAAAAAACTCATAAATTTTCTGTTCAGCAGCAACACTTGCAGAGTTTCTTCTAGTTTCATGACCTTTCTTCCCTTGTCGCTCAAAGTTTTTGACTAATTTTGACCAGATGTGAAGTTCCTTCAGGCTTCATTTAAAAATTAAATGGCTACTTCTGAAGACAGTTAAGTGTGGGATTCCTGTTTTGGACAAACAGACTAAGTGTAAGAAAATCTGTACCTAAGGAATGAAATCTGAGTTGTAGAGTATTATAAATTAAGGGGAATTGAATTTACAGGCCAAATGTAAGATGTAAAATGTCAAGAATCCAAATTTCAGGCTGTTTCTGAAGTTAACTTTGATTTCATTTCTAATGAGGGCGTCTGCAACAGTAGCAGGGGTTTGATCTTGCATCATTATCTTTGTTAAGCTGTCAGCAGAGCAGTTCTGACTCATTGCCTGTAAGAAGCCCTCTATTTTTATTTAAAAAACAAATCTGAGCTCAGATTGCTCACAAACAAGTTCTAACCCAATGACTAATTGTACTGTGGGACAATATAATAGAAGGATGGTAGAAATAGCTGCACTTTTAGTGTTTCATCGTGCTCCTTGAGCCTGTGTCAGTCCACAGGAGCGTAGTGGAATACAGGAAGTATGAGACTCAGAAAATGATCATTTCTGAGCTGAGGTTTTCCCTCCAAGAGGTGTCTGTACTCCAGAGATGATCTTGCAATTCACAGTTGATGTATTACTTTGAAAATGCATTTAATTGGATGATTGAATCTAAGAACAGCAGAGGGAGGCTAAGAGGAGCACAATAACTGAAAACATTGGGTTTTAAACTCTCTACGTGTGATCTGCTATTGAGCAAAATGATCTAATGAAAACTGCTCTTGGAGGATGGTTACATTTGGCTGATGTTTGCTGTTTGCTCAGCATAAGTCTCTGAAGTATCTCTTATAGAAATGGCAGGGGAAGTCATTCCAGAGCTGAAAGCTTTTGTTTTATCTGGAAGTTGTAGCCAACTGAAGCAATCCATTGTAACTTGGCTTAAAGAAAACACAGTAGGAGGTAAAATAAGTTGTTGTTTGTTTGTGGTTTACTGCAACAGCCGCTGGAAAATAATAGTATGTGCGACATTATGTTGTCATGGGAGAAGTGAAAGTGTTTCTGTTTGAATGTTCTCACTTTTTTCCTGTTGTGTGAAACTTTAACACTTATTTTTTGTTATGGTAACAGAATTTCCGAACGCTTTGAGAGTACTTGCTCTTTTACAGGTGTTAAGGACTGGTTTCTTTGTATTGTTTTTAATTGTGTTGAGAATAGTATACAGTTAATCTTACTTAAAGCCATGTCATGCAGTCCAATTAACAAAGCATCTTCCATGGTAGCATTTCATAGCAAATTAATGTAATCACAATTTTACTGAAATGAGCTGCTTGAGGTCAGGGTCAGTTGTCTGATCTGGTTAGGGGAAGAGGACAGGGTGGTTGTCTCCATTATGGTATGGAATTAATGTTTTGGGGGATTACATCTTGATTTGTCCTCCTCTTCACTGCAAGTGCCATGGTTGGTTTAATACTTAAAAAAGCAAATGAAATTTTGGTTGACATCACTTTTTTTCATAAGTGACTGCCTTGAAAGTCTCATTTATGTAATTCTGCTGCTGTCCGGGCCTCTGGCTTTCTGTTCTAGTTGTTAGATACACTGTATTAAAATACGTTTCTTTTTTCAGGAAAAGGAACCTCTCAGGGTTATACCACTTAAGGAGGTCCATAAAGTTCAGGAGTGCAAACAGAGGTGAGGAGGGAAGCACTGATGTCATTACATGGGATGGAATTCCCTGCTTGGTCATGGCCAGGCTGCTCCTTGGAGAACTGTTCAATAACCTCACTTGATGTGTGCATGTGGGGTGTTCTCTCTTTATGGGGCAGCACACAGTTCTGTGCATTAAATGGGTTTTGAGGGTTCTGTATTAATGTGTTTCAAACTTGTAAGTTTGGACAAGGGCAGAACAAGGGAATCTCATGGAACCAAGAGTTAGAGATGTGTGGGTGCTGTCTGATCTGAGGCAGCAATTTCAGGAGTCTCCATGTAATAAATATAATCTCTAAACCTTTAGAGGACATTAACTTTTGTTAGATAGCTGAATCTGTCTGAGAACACTCTTCATCCTGCTGTTTCCCTCCTACAAATGGCAACATACTAAGGAATAATTGCTTTTGTAGCACTTGAGAGATACTGATTTTTCTGTTTTTTCTTTAGGTGGCTACTTACAGAAATTTAACTAGAATGATAAATATTTTTAAACTTAACATATGATTTAGTGTTCCAATTAAAAATATATGATAAAGATTTTTAGATTTAACATTATATGATCTAAAATGTTCCTATTAAAAATACATGTAGTAGCACATGTGCCACTGGTAAACTAAAGAGTCTTGGGGCTAAAATTAGTAAATAATCAATAGTAGAGTGATAGAGAAATGCAAAAGTCAGACAGCAAATGCTCTGGTTCTCTGTCAGTCCTACAGTCTTGTTAAAATACAGTGGGAAAGTTGTACTTGCTTTTGAAGTATTTTTGTATTTCATTTGCAGTGATATAATGATGAGAGACAATCTCTTTGAAATTGTAACAACTTCTCGAACCTTTTATGTGCAGGTAATTTCTTTTTTTAAACTTCGGGCAAACCCAAGAGACTGCCAGATTTAAATACAACTTTAAAAATGAAATAACAGCACTTCTTCACTTCGGCCATGCCATGATTTTCAGGGGGAATGTGATCTTTAGGGTATTTTACTTACCGCTGTATACATTAAATAGTAAATTCAGAGGAAGACCTTGAGAAATGTGTGGGTTAAGAAATAAAGTCCGTGTGGGTTTCAGCAGGAGGCTGACCAGCAGGGTTAGGCTGTGGTGCTGCTGCAGGTGGTGGGACAGGCATGCTGCTGAGAGTTGGTGCTGACCGTGGTGTTGTTGTTGGCTGCAGGCAGACAGCCCCGAGGACATGCACAGCTGGATAAAGGCAATTTCTGGGGCCATCGTGGCACAGCGGGGACCCGGGAGATCAGCAGCTTCCGTACGTCACCCCGCACCTCCGAGGAGATGCCATTAGCTCGTGTTCACTTGTGCCACTCAGTTCTGGTGTTTTCCTTTCGCCTTTCCTCTCTCCTGTCCTGTAGTAACGTGGCCTCTTTGCATGAACTTTCAACCAGACTGGCATCGAATACTTTGTGTTTTTAATGGAGCACTTTTTTTCAGTCCTACCTGTGACTTTCTGTGCGTTGTTTGTCTTGAACACGTAGATAATGCAGTGCTAACCTAGAGAAGTCCAGTATGATCCCTGTCACTACTACTAGTTTGGGAGTTAAATTAAAACTTTCTAATTCCTGCAAGGTGTTTCTGCTAATTGCTGTGTTTTCCAATCAAATGACAATATCCTAATTTCTTTGTAACAACTCTCACTGCTAAATTGTCATTCTCTATTGCCGATAGTTTATTGTATGTGCAGATACAGATGAAAAATTTAACTAAGATCTGTGCTCACACGAATTAGTTCTTGCTGTTGGAAATGCAGTGAGAACAGCATCTTGCAGTACTGACCTGGGGCGCTGTGACAAGTGTTAATATTTCTGAAGCCACGTGGATGCCAGCATTTCGTACCTACTTGCATTTAAACCGTATTAGATGTTTAGCACAAAGGCTATTAACTTGTGGAAAGTAGTGGGAGTTACTCTGGTGTCACAGTGTCTCCAAGTATGTCCAGACGTAGCACCAGGAATACTTCACAGTTCAGGTGTTGCATGCTGTGTTTTTCATTTTCTGACTCTGGGACGTTTTGTAATAAACTGAATATCTCATTACCCCCATAAGCTGAAATCTATTAATTTAAACCAGTCTTCTGCCTGCAAATTTGCATTGATACCATGTTTCTGGTAACTCAGCCTAAGTTCTCAACCAATTTTTGGGAGCTGCTTCATGCTTTTAAATAAAACTTCCTGTTATAAACTTCCTGTTTGTGGGGGCAATGAAAACACGCAGGTAACTTCTCTTTCTGTATGCTTTTTTCCTTTGGTTTTTTTTTTTCGTGTGGGGCTAACTGAGCAATGTAGCTATGACTGTCTGCATCACTTCTTGTTCCCTCTGTTGTCCTCTCTCCCAAGTCCAGGTGACTCTAATCTTAGCTTTGCACTGTGTTCCAGATGCGGCAGGCCAGAAGGCTGTCGAATCCTTGTATACAGAGGTATACATCAAGAACTGGTGAATGCAGCACGTATGTGGGCTCTCATGGAAACTCGCCTTCTTAACAGAGGGCTAGGACTAGACACTAATTTGCACTATAAAACAAACTAAAAAATAATGCTACCTGTTGTCATTACCGTTACTGAAAACTAACTCATCAATAATATCGTTCGCTCACAGGTTTGCACTGTTTTTTCTTGCTTCTAAAATGATTGGAAATGAAAAACGCCAAAACCACTGCTTATACTTCAAAGCACAGTAAATATTTAAGCATAAGTGATGTGATGTCACTTTAATAGGAAAGTACTAAAGCTAATTTGCATGAGAGTTCATATTTCCATTTTACTTTACATTTGTTTTTGCGCAAAAGCAAGATTAAATTGAAGCTGCCCACAAACTAATACAGATGAGTGCACACAGAACATGCACGTTGTAACTCTAGGGTTTGGAAGGGTCTGTAGTAGCCTGATTTGCATGGCTTATAAGGTCTCTGCATGAAATGATTAGTTCAAACATAAAAGCATTATATAATAATGTATAATCGATCCGCTGTTCAAAGCAGGGCACCTTAGGAGTAGTGCAGCAGCACAGTCTCTTAACTGAAATTACAGCCAGTGTGGGTAGTAAAATCTGAGTATCCTTCAGGGCAGCTTAGCAAAAAGTCAGAGATCTTGTCCTAATAGCCCTTTTGTCCTATTTGGTGAAGTAAAATTATTAATAATAAGAAGAAGAGTAGTAGGTAAATCACTGAATCATAAGTTCTCCTAAAGCAAATGTTTTTCTTAAAGTGGAATATCAAGACAGGTATGAAACAAGGCAACGTAAATGATGTGAAATACTTCAGTGAAATTGAACACCAAACTCAAGTCCAAAAAAAAGTTGCACAGCTTCATTAATTCACATTAAACTCATTTATAAAAAGAAGTATGGTAGTACTTGGCAGAATCCATTCTGATGAAATTTATTAGTTAATATGTCATGAGAATGTCATAACATTCTAGAAGAAACTTGAAAAACTACTGTGGAAAAAAAAAGTATTTAATTTAGGATGTATATTTGCATCTTGGACACACATCTGTGATGGTTTTTTTTTTCTTTTTGCTAACAAATGTGCTTGAGAAATGCCTTGATTTGTGTGTGCACATGGGTTGGCAGATTCCTTTAGTTCCTGGACTAACACTGGTGATGGCAGAACTGGCAGCAGCTGCAGCTCCTGATGCACACACAGTTCAGTGCAACATTACAGAGCATTCGGATCAGAGCATTTCAAACCCAGCGCTGCTCAGGGATTTGGGACATCCTGACAGAGCTGATAGATGCAGTGCAGAGCCCAAGGAACTTCTTGTTCCTGTGCTGGAGGTCAGGCTATCCCGGGACATCCAAACGGCATTCCATGCCTGCGCTTCAGACAGCTAAATCATTCCTGGGTAGTCTGGGGACTTGTTTCTGTCAGTAAATAAATGGTGGAGGATTATTTTCATAGTTATGTAAAGGTCAGCAGAATAATGATAATAAACACAAAACAGTAACTTGAATGGAAGAGTAGCTTAAGTATCAGTTTCTTTTCTAGGTCGTTAACTTTGGAAATTTTTATATATTCTTGATAGCTTAAGATTTTTGTTTGGTCCTTGGGAGAAGTTGGGGAGATTTGGTATCCCAAGAAGAGGGAACAGTACAATGTGCATTACTTCAGGATTCAGGATACAAGTGCTTGATTTATATGAATAGGTCTGAATGCATTTTTCTTTTGGAAAGATGTGACTTTCAATGGCCTTTAAAGTGTGTATCTTCAAAAGGTTGTTTGACATCTTAGCAAAATGAGGAGCCTCAATTTGCTGGACTATATTATAAAGTCTACAGAGCTGCTGTGCTTGATTTAAGAATTTAATTTCATGAAATGCAGCAGCTGATGTTGCTGTCACATCCTGCTGTGAGCTCACACTCAGTAAAGCAGTGCCTCGAGAAAGCACCTGCCTCCTGCTGCCGTGGCTGATGCTTCGCTTCGTGTATTTTCTGTCTCGATTTTTTTTTTTGGTTTTGTTTCGTTGTGAGCGTGAAATCTGAAACTGCGTCTTTCCAACGTGACATCAGCGACTCCATCTGACGCATTCCCTTCTTTTTCCAGGAGCATCCCGAGTCTTCTTCCGAACCCGGCCATGCTGTCCGTCCTGCCGGCGCAGCCGCAGCCAGCTCACATTCCACAGCCCCTCACGGCAGCCCTCTGGTCCCAGCCCTTCACCCCAAACCCTCTGCCTTGGAGAAGCGAGGATTTCACGAGTCTTTTACCAAGGCCAAGCCAGGGAGCTACAAGATCCAGGCTGTCGCTCCAAGAGAATCAGCTTCCAAAGTGACTGAACGGGGCCCCTGGGAACCCCGGAGCAAAAATGGCACTCAGGAACAGGATCCTGGCCTTGTGGATCTGGATGATGCAAGCCTTCCAGTCAGTGATGTGTAGGGATGGAAGCGTTTGGAGAATGATCCATTTGTTCGGTCCTTTAATTTCCTTGCTCGGACTTTGAACCAAAGAAAATTCCAGGAAATGAGAACAAAAAAAAAAAAAAAAAAAATTAAACCGGAGCACTGCTGTTATATATATGTATGTGTGTGATCCTGTGCACACATGGGTATATATAATGTGTTTGTGTGTTGCCTTTCAGCTGAGGGTCGTCAGAGATGGACCTTAGGCGTTTTCTCAAAGCCTGATAGTAAATCACTTACTAGGGAGGGGCCAAACTGCACAATTTAGGGAAAAAAAACCAACCCAAAATGCATTAAAAAAAAAAAAAGTACTTCTGCAAGTAAGCAAGGTACCAGCAACTTCTAATTCCTTATCTGGCAGATTTACTAAATTTGCAACTAAAATGTGATTATTTAATTTCGTCTTAAACTATAGTAAGGTTTTAGGCATATATGAGAATTTTTTCTCTCCGTGACTTTCAGATACCAGGAAATGCACAAAATGTTTCTTCTGTTCTTTAGGATCAACAGTGTCAACTGATTTGTTATCAAAACAAGAATTCTGAACTCCCTTGGAATTCTAGTTATGGTGCTGTAAAATTTCCACTAAAATAATATTTTGAATAGTCAGCCTATTTTTGATGCACTCCTAAAAGTGGGTTATAACTTTTTGCACATTTGGATTTCCATGGACTGCATGTAGTGGTGTTTTGGAGGGGGGAGAAGAGAATTTGGACTTTGGAATTTGGACACTTTAGATCTTTTGAACTAAGTAGGGTTTATGTTGTGTTACATTAGGCTTTGCAGCAATTATGTTTTCTTAAATGTTTAAATGTGTTGTTTGGTTACTGTTTTGAGAATGGTTTCCTTCCCAGTGCTTTGTGAACAGTTCTTGTTTCTGTATTGATCAGTGGAAGAGCTCGTTTAGTTGTGTTGTTATTGGTACTGAACTGTTCCTAGTCCTGCAATCGTGGCCTATAACTTTTGGTGCACTAAGAATCTGAAGTGCCTGTGTTTTCTCTCACGCTGTTGAAACACTTTTGGGTTAGTGATGTACACAGACCATTCTTGCTGGGTTTGAGCGTTGGCTTGGAGTTGCTCTGGGTAGCGTAGTTTGAAACAGCTCTTTAAAACAAGGTTTATGCCAGGGGTACCAGTGTTCTGGTGTTGCACCCACTGCTGTGCAATATGTGTTCTTAAAAAGTGACTATTGGTTGTTTGTGTACATTGTGTTATGGGGCATCAGTGATGCCGGCGAGGAGAACCTTTACATTTCAAGTGTTGGATTAGATGGTGTGTACTCTTCATCATTTATGGAAAAAAAAAATGTTTGCTTTAATCCCAACCCCACAAATATCTCGTGCTGCTGCTTACTGTGATCCCGACTGTCCAGCTTTGTGAGACTTTTGTCTACTGGAGCCTAAGATACATATCAGGCAAGTCCATCTTCTCTCCAACTTCCAAACTGACTTCCTGCTTGAGAGATATGGATGGCTTTACCACAGCAATTTGTTGATCCCAGGACAGAATAATTGGTGTCATACAAGAATGGAATATAATTAATTTCAAAACTTTAAATTATATCAGCACCTTCTTTTTGTTTTGGTTTATTTTTTTTTTTTTATCCATAAGCTAACTAACCACTGTCTAAAGGCAGTGGTGTCTGTAAATTACTGGTTTTGTTTGACTCTTTAGATATATGTGAAAACTAGCACAGAATTGGAAGTTACTGTAAATGTCTGTACTAGTATTGTAGGTTTTCATTTCTATAAAAATAAACCATTAGCTCTTTAAAAGCTTATTTTTTCACAAGTACATTCTGTGTGGAAGACACTTTGCATCGTAATATTTTTACTGTAGCCTAACATCTGAAATCACTTGCTCTGGTACAGCTTTCACACTGCATGGTCATTTTATTCTATTTTGGTATTGGCAATTTTACACATTGGGTGGAGGTAAAGCAGCTCCATTATGGGACTTACAAAAAGAGGGGAAAAGAAAAACGAAAAAAGAAAAGAACTACTGTTGTAGTTCAGTAGCATAGGGAAATATTTGTGGTTGGTCACTGTCAGGGTCTCCTATTTATCAGTACTTTTATAAATCTATGAAAATTGTTAAATTATTTTAGAAACAGTGCTGTAAATATGTCACATTTAAATTGTCAATAAATCAGTTTGGGTAACTTAAAATAACGTCTGGCTGAGTTTCATTGCACCATGACAAGTATTTGATCAGAGCAATATATTTCTTTTCAGCATGTAAGAGATCAGATTCTTCTTTATCCAGGCAGAAGATCTCTTCAGTTCTTCAAATCTAATCAGGTTGTGTAGCCTAAGAATGAAATTGAACAGACAGAGCTGATTTTCTTGTGCTGTTCTCAGTTTCTTCTGTGGAAGTTCTACATGTTGTGCAAGGAATCCTTACCAGGTTACTTTTCCACTAAAGGAAGGGGTGATGAGAGTAATATCAAGTTATTATTTGGAAACATTCAGGCACCATCTGAAAGGGGAAGAAAGAACAAACTATATAATGGATTTTTCTGTCTTTATACTGATGCATAACAGAGGTTTTCTGTCAGAAATGCTTTCCTGAAATACAGATTGGACACCATTATCCAGATTCCACTGCCACCACCTGGCTGTGCACTCTGCCCCTTCACTGACGAGGAAATCGAATTTTTCTGTATGGCTGCAGATTTCAACCCACTGTGTTAACATAAAATATTCGCAGAAAATGGAGCTGCTGACTCGGCACTGCACATTCCTGGAGGCGGCTGCTGAGGGGTGATGCTCCAGGATAGTTTGATAAAGTGAAATATTCCTTAACCTCGTGGAATAGCAGGATGTCAGCACCACCTAGGGGTCACATTCCAGCTTTAAAAATCAGTCAGGTCTATTGTTTGCTTTTAGAGTATTTCATCCATAAGAACTGATCTGGAGACTCCAGTTGTTAAGTCACTGGACTTTTCCAGGTTGGTTGGTTTGGGGGTTTTTTCCCTCCTTTTTTTAGGCTAATTTTTTTTAGGTTTTATAGTAAGTGTTATAATGGGTGGAGAAATTACAAATATGTGCACTCTGAAGGTGTGGAACAGAAATATTACTGTGGTTTTAACAGTTACATGTTAAATAGAGATGAGAGGGAGGGAAGAAATGAAAGAAAGGGAAATTTGGTTAGGGAATTTTAGTTTAAAAGTTGAAATCAAAAAAGAGAAGCCCTCTGTGCTGTGTGTAGTTTTAACAGTTTCATTTAATGTCTTAATATCCATCTGTACTTTGTAGAACAGCCTATAAATTATTTGATTATAAATTATTGATTATTTGATTACAAATTACTTGGCTCCAAGCCAGTGAGCTGCTAAAGCCCTTCTGAGGTCTTCCAGTGAAACACTGAAGGCAGCTCTCTGGAGAACTTAAACCTGAATCCTGCCCTCTGGGTTGTGTCCTCCTGCATCTTTCACTTCAGATTTTCGGTGCAACCTGTGAGGAAAATAAACTGGTACTCGTTTGTGAAGGCAATAGTAGTGGTGTAGTAGCAGTTGAACGCTGCTCTCCGGAGTGTCGCTTCTGACACTGTAATTAGGGATTTGCATTTCAAACGAGTGGAATTTTGCGTTTCGCTACGCGCAGTGAGCGCATCTTGTAAGAATTCGAGCCACTCCGTCGGGCTGCGTTCTCCCGATGGGGACCGGGCACGTCGGGGACACCTGAGTCACCTCTGCTCTCAGCAGCTGGGCGGCAGCTGCGAGTTCGCGGGGCAGTGGGTTCGTTTTCTGTAAATGACCAAGTTTCAGCTAAATGACCAAGTTTCAGCGCTTGTTTCACAGGCTGCAGTGCGGTACGTGCGCTGCCGCCGGTAGGTTTGCCCCTGGCAGGAAGGAAATGCCACCTGACCACAAAGACATACTCGCTGCAGATTAGCAATTGTTTCTTGGGGCAGGTCGCTTGGCTTCACGTCAGGCTTTACAAAAGACACCCTGATGGTTCATTTAGTTTGTAATTTATGCCAGCAGTTAATGCTTGTCAAGCACCAAGGCTAGATTATATCAGGGGAAGAATCCGGAGTTTTAAATTCCCTGGTTTGCAGCCATTCTCTTTCAAAGCAATGGCATTTTTTTTCTGTAGCTAGCAATGAATCCGGCACATGGTTTTTTTTAAAAGGCTTGTTTTTTCTTTTAAGTTTTTGTAAGGCTTCTGTTGTTATGTTAAAGCAGAGAAGTCCTGGGGGTTTGGGAGGCGAGAGTAGCGATGTTACTTTTTTTCCCCCCAGAAAATCTGAGAGGAAGCCATTAAGGAATGAAACAAAATTATAATAGTAATAATAATAATAATAATGAAACAGACAGAATAAATCTAGAAAAGCTTTCTGCAAAGTCCAAGATGTTGGAGTTTGCTCGGACTATCAGCATTCCAGCCTTCCCAAACCTCCTTCATCCTCTTTGCTGGCCGGGACCCATCTAGACTTGGATTCTACCCTTTTTTCTCTGGCCAAGAGTGCTCTTTTTTCATCCTTTATTTGCTTCCCCCCCTTTCCGTGTGTGCCCAGGTGCTCCGAGGGTCTCATTGCAGGGCGGGCGGGGGTGGCACAGCACCTCTGGATGGCACAGCACCGCTGGATGGCACAGCATCCCTGGATCCCTGACAGCAGCGTCCGAACTTCCGCGCCTCCAGGAGAATTTCTAGCGTGCGATCTCTAGGTGGAGCCTCCTGTCCCCCAGTTCCATTCGAAACGCAGGAGATGAGATGTTTTAGCGCCGAGTCTCTGGAGTGTGTTTTTCAGACCACGTTTTTGGCCTTTCTGGTGGTGAATGTCTGCTGGCTTGGGGAACTGTTCTGTGTCAGGTGGAGGAGAAAAATAGTAATTGCTGGGTGTGCAGCGCCTCTCAAGTCTAAGGCACTTCTGCACAGATCAGCTAGACAATTAACAAATCTATTTTTCAGTGAGCTAATTTATTAACCTCCCCAAAGACTTAGCTCAGTTATTCTGGAAAGCGAGGTGTTACTTTTCAGGTTTTTGTGTACTTATGTCAAAACTATAAAATTAATATTATAAAATATTATATTGTTTGGTTTGGTTTGTGGTTTCTGTTTTGGTTTGGAGGTGGTTTTTTTTTGTTTGGTGGGGGTTGTTTGTTTGTTTATTTCTTACTAAAAGCTCACCACCGTTCCTTAAAGACTTGTCTTTATTTAAAAAGGGGCAAAACCCAAACAAAACCAAAAAACCCCAAGCTTATAAAACCCCAAAGCCTATTAAAAGTAGCCAATAAGCAATGGATAATTAATTACTCGGAAACATTTTGCCACGATATCCATCCATCCATATATATATATATATATATATATATGTATGGGGGGTATATATATGTATGTGCATGCACATGCATTAAAAAGATTTGAACTTGTAAATGTTTTCAAACTTTTTCTTAGACTTTAACACAAATTATTTTAATATTAAGGCAGTTTTTCTGTGAATTGTTCCGTTTTACTACTTGGGTCACTTCTGAAAACAGGTAATTCTCCTGAAATCTCTTTTCTTGCAGAGCGTAGAAGTTATTGGAAAACTGCAGATGTAATGAAAGAGTTCACGCTGGAACTTTGCCTGGGAACGTTGGAATACACATAGTTTCCAAGATTCAGGTACTAACCAAGCAGTGTAGTAGGTTTTGACACAGTTTGATACGTTTTTATGATGTTTCCTGGAACAATTTGAATTCTGACACTTGGGATGATGCTTCTACCTGCTCAAGTGGCTCGTTGTTAAACTTTTTTCCTAGGAGAAAAGACTTCGAATTATTTTGTATTAATGTAGTTGCTGACAAGCTCAACTCCTTCGTCGCAGCTCATCTAACAGTTAACAGCATTTCCTCTTGCCTAATGGGTTGTAAAGTTCATTAGCTGCTTGGTTATCGGCGCCTGATAAAGGTACACTTAAATAATTATAGATTGGGAGTCAGTTCAAAAGTTTAATCGGCTTGTAATTAAAAAAAAAAATAATTGGCTTTGCTCAGTTTCCAGCTCTGTTCAACCGTTCCCTCCCGGCTTTGGCAGGGATGCCCTGTCCCTCGGAGGGCACTTGGTTGTAATTAAACCTCCTTTCCGAGCACCTTGTATGTGCCCGAAGAGCAGATGGCAGAGAGGCCGCTGTCCATGGGTTCTGGCCGGTGCCCAGCTGCCGGATAAATGGGATCAGCCGCTTGTGGGACGGTGGAAAACTAACTTTTTTTTTTCTATTATTATTTCTGTTGATTAACCTTCTGCCAATTGCTGGTATCCACCTCGCCCTGCGGCTCTGAGCGTCTCGGGTGAAGCGGGGCCGAGCAGAAGGCTCGGGAGCATCCTTCCTCCCATCCCTCGGGTACCGGCCAGCGCCTCCCGCGCCCTTCCCGAGCCGGGAATGTCACGGCAATCCCGGGCATTCCCGGCGGGGATGCCTGATATCTGCATGCATTTACATATAATGGATGTATCGCTTCACTCCTTCCACCACGGGACGGGCTGGCGGCCCCGCGCTCCGCCATCCCCTTATCAGCTAAAAGCGTTATCGGCGCTTGCTTTGGATCGCTTTCCCGTAATTCCTGAGGCGGGGAAGCGTTCATCCCCCCACCCCTTGTTCGCAGGAGCGCCTTATCAGCCTTCCCCCGCGACCTTAATCGCCTGTCGCGATTTCGGTGCTTTCACCGACGGGTTTCCCCGCAGCGCCGGACCGAGCCCGTGCGACCGCCCGAGCCGAGGCGGCGGGGACGGGGTGTCGCTATCCCGGGGG